>OX235273.1:16175433-16775433 GCA_944472155.2 Trichobilharzia szidati | reverse complement strand
ATTAAGAAAGCACCCATCTAGTTCATCTAGTGGTCATTTGATGTGAATGTCTGATTGAAACAATGAGAAATGCAGAAGAAGAGTTTAGGCACTTTCATGGATGGGAATTCCGGCAGCCCTGTGATTTAAACTGGCCACCGTTAGACTGAGGGAAATTACGATAGCAGTGTAACGACAGAAGACAATGTCCAGGCGACAGATCGTTTATTGAGAAAATCAACGGATATTTTTAGATTTCTATGTACATTATTATTCGTTATTATTAGCAGAGAAACAGCGTCTTCTGATTGGTCGTTTCTCACTGGAAGTTATTCTGTCATCTCTTTGTGGCCGTTTCTGTGAAGGTCATACCATCTATCTGCTAATCGTATCCGCCCACGCAAAGTCTGCTGTTTCTGGTTGTCGCGTCAGTCTTTGTTCTTGCCTATTTTTCTCATGACCGAGATTTGGGACGCAAACATTGACGTAAATTTGCTGCCTACCGATTTGGCTAGCAGACAGCTCTCACCACAATAGTGTAGGTTGTCTACACTATGCTGAAGATATGAGGGCAAAGTACTGCTGACGAATAAGGGCTGGGAGGGGTAGGAGGAGTAAAGTACTTCCCCTTCGGACGAACAGTAATCCATCTGTACTGTCTCTCCACTTAAGTGAGTGGGAGATTTGGAGAACATAAACTGAACAAACTGTACGTCATGGCTTACCTTGTGAAATTTCATAACTAGTGGTAAGATATTCATGCTAATGTAACTCCAAAACCAACCTCAAGCAGCTTTCTTCACCGCTGTGCATTTATCCAACGTGAATGTACCTTTTGTTTCACTTATTTCTGTCAGTTCACAGACAGGATGTGCACTGATACATACCATCGCCAAAATTTCTCTCTTACTGCTTCTGTGGTCCTGAAACATAAATGAAATAATCTATACTCATCAGAGTAAATCGATTGAACCAAGTTATCCAGTTTATTATGTAGGACTTAAGCTGAGTTTCATCAGCGTTTCAGGTACTGATTTCTGAGCAAAACACCAGCGAGGACATAACCACTGGATAGGTGTGGCATCTTGCTAACTGAAACATTTCAATACCTAATACTAAATTACAGCTTAGAGTAGTGCTGTGTGGCTTCAAGTGGACAAACAGAAGACGTGGGTGATGAAGCTAACCAACCAACGCCAATCACCATCAATGGGAGAAATTTGGAAATGGTCACTTCCTTCACTTATCTGGGAAGCATTGTCACAACAACAACAGGCGGAAGGGATGAAGGTGTCAAATCGAGAATTGGGAAGGCAAGATGCACCTGCATCACTCTTAAATCACTTCTCCTGCAATCTCCTGCACTCAGCCAGCATGGAGAACAAGATTCGGATTTTCAACACCAATGTCAAATCAGTCAGTCAGTTCTTCAATATGTGTGTCAGAAACTTGGCCAGCGTGTCACGAGAAGCATTTCCAACAGGCTACTTCAGACTTTTGTCAACAACTGCCTTCGCTGGCTATTGTTGAAATTCGAGTGGCCAGAAAGAGTTAGCGACAAGGACCTACGGAAACGAAACAACAACCGAGAACTTATTGCTCAACAAATACGTCAGAGAAATTAGAGATGGACTGGGCACACTCTGAGGAGATCGTCGGGTGATATCCTGCACCAGGCCGTCGATCGAGTGGAAGCTAAATTGGAAACGGCTAGTCGGGCGTTGGTCTTAGGGTGGTCGTGTGGTGAGAAGGAGATGAGAGGCTGTGGTTAGTCTCAGGGCCAGAAAAAGAGGACAGCAGACAATACGACAAGGTGAGGACGTGCTGTTAAAGCCCTATATATTCAAGATGGAACCCAAGAGAACAATAATAATATTAGCGGTAGTGTCGTGTGGTAGTTGAATTTTGACCAGCACTAATCAGTGAGTCAACAGCCAAATTTCTTACCATCCGTCGACCATTCCACACATACATAAAATAGAATATCCGTGATCGCTTTGCTCAACCTGTTTTGTTTTACTTTTTTGTTTAAGTTTTATTCTTGGATGTTGTGAATCATGGTGATGATGATAATGACGAATATGTTTGTGAATATTTTCAGAATTCATCCCTCCTGTGCCTGTGTCAACTGAATTCCCACAGGAACCAGAAATCCCTGCTCCTGCTCCTCCGCCTCCTCCGCCTGCTCTCTCTTCACCTCCAAAAGCGAGGGAACATGCTTTTGACAAAAAATCACGGATATGGGAGTAAGTCACTTTGCCTTATGCTTGTTAGTTTTTTGTTTAAATTTCAAATATGACCCAATTGTGGTGCTGTAGAATACAATCGGCTTTACACACTCCAAGTTCTTTTGATGTTGTTTGATGGTGTAGGTTCCATCGCTATACCTGATGAAATCTTTAACACTGGCCTCATCTTGAGTGACTGATTCCTGTTTTATGATTTCAAAGATGCATATTTTATTCATTATAATAGAGCGCCTCCAGACACGACACTAAGGTGAAGTGATCACTTGAAAATATTCCCTCACACTGAGAGATAGACACAGAAGTCAGGATTAACCGCAATAACCACGACTGCGACAATCGCTTTTATTATTCACACTACTGAGTATGGTTTACACATCAATAGAAATTTTAATCATAAAAATAGATAATCAATATCTGATTGACTGCATAACCTTGATGATCCTCCAGAATAAATAGATCGAAAGCTGTGCAATCAGGTCATTATTTCGGTGGTATAAGCATCAACCGTTCTAATACTTCTCCTTTCTGAGATGGTTGAAGGCGATCGGTAGGAAGTCCCCGTGGACCTATTGTGTAGCGCCTGTTGTCACTCGCCAGTCAGAAAGGCTTATCTGCAATCTTGAGGGAACTCATATTCCTTCGGAGATTCGAACCCACGTCACTCATTGCTGCAGTCAGAGACATTACCAGAGAGCTTTTCGGGCTCATGATTGGTCTCCTGTAGAACTGTATTGTATACTTTGATTGGACACTAACTGGTGTCATGTGTTTAGTCATTTTTTTACTGCAAACTAAATCCTACCACCAGTCAAGGTTGCAATGTGACGAGAGCCAACAAGTACGAAACCTAGGTCCAAGGCTTCCTGCTAATTGCCTCCAACCATTTAATAACAACAGTGCTGAGTGCATAATGATGGTGAGCCACTTAGTAGCATGATGGACACATGGCAAACTTGACTGAACGAATTCATTCTGCAGTAAGCAATGGAGTACATAAACGACACTAGCTAGTGTCCAATCAAAACACATCCCCTTTTCGCCGATTTTCAACCGGGGAACCACTGGAAGATATTGGGTTAATTGTTCTGGTTATTCTCCGTCTGTGGTATCAGTAACGTCTGTAGAAAAGAATTAACACGGTGCTTAACTTAGATCGAACTCGTGGTTAGAGTTTATACAGCATAAGGTGGTATGTATTAGAACAGTTTCCTTTCAGGAGGTGAAATTATTCAGATTACAGTGACAACCAAGAAAGCAAGCATAAATGCATCCTGTTGTATATACTGCCGACTAATTGAAATGAATAGATGGAAATTACTCACACTGACCAGTAGTACTTTGCATCCAGATTGGAGTTATCGAAATACTGGGCAGTCGTTCCACTTGTTTCTGGTCGAGTCTGACAGCAGTGTGCCATCCATCCAACTACTCATTTCGATCATTGAGTAGCACATAGCATCACTGATTCAGATTTCGTCTGGCTCATTCACTGTGGGATGACCTATAAACTCATGTCAGGCTGAATATTTGCTTATTGATTAATTAATTAATCTGTGTATCTTAGATGGGAATTTGAATTTGAGAGAAATTTTTCTTCTCCATCCAAGGAATGTTGAATATTGAGTCTCCGAAATAAGATTCTGTACCTATTTTGCTGAAGAACTTTTCCGGGAACTTGTTTTTATTATTTTTTTATTCCTTAACGTTCTCAGTGGAACATGGGGTTTTGAAGTTTCAGCAGCAGTTGTGTTTAATTTTACGGGATGGGGTTGCTAGCTAGAATCATGGCCAACTTTCCTTCTTTACCAGTCTTATTACTGACTAAGCGAGGTAAAAGAGTGCTTCAGTGGCCGGGGATCGAAATCCGAACCACATGAGGCGTGGTCGGCGAGCATTCTTCCACTGTGGCACCGACGCACCAGCCAGCTTCTCGACCGGGAATCAATCCCTGGCCTTCCACTTGACAAGCGTAGATACTGTCACGGGAATATGAAAATATAATTCTGCACGTCATGCGTCGGTGGCGCAGCGGTTAGGACGCTCGCCGACCATGCACATCGTACGGGGTTCGATCTCCGGCCGACGCACTCCTTTACGCCGCTAAGCCAGAAATAAAGCTGGTGAAGAGGAAAGGTTAGGCATGAGGCTAGCAACCTCATCCTGTAAAAATAAACACTGCTACAGAAACTTCAAGCGTCTAGCTTGAAGCCCAATGTTCCACTAGGAACGTGAAGGAATAAACAATGCCATGTGTAGACCCGAGTTTGATTCTCGACCAGTGAATTCATAAACCACGCCTAGCTTACTAAGGCGTTGCTAAGCTCAGAAATTCAGGAAGGTTCGGCATGTAGCTAGAATAGAAACAAGTCCACCCCTAATAAAACTTCACTGTCTGAAGTCAGTCCTATATTCCACTAGGAATTCAAAAGAATTCAAAAAGAAAGTCACATACAGTGACTAATTTTCGACAAATAAGTATCTCATGTTACATAGTCTTTGTTGTATCGATCTCCCTTGTAAATGTTTATAAAATGTAATTCTCCAAAGTTCTTTTTGATGTGGTGGTCGATATCCAGTCTGAAAATAAACCAATCAGAATTGGCCAACGTAAAATCACACCAATGTTTTATCGAACATGATTATAGACTAAATGACATCACCTTAGTGATATTTTTTTCAATTACACATTATTGCGTGAAGTTTACTTTTGTGGCTGATGCTATTGTGTTTGCTCGGCCAAGTAGAGCGGGCTGAGGAAACAGGCAGCTATGGCAGAAAGTTGTTGAAGTCAACAAAAGGCATTCGACAGCTGTGGATTTAAGTCCCAGCATCGGTGCACTGATCCTAATTACATTTCAGTCTTTGTGCTATTGCTCAATCAGATCACCTGTTCCTAATACTTTTCTATACTTTACCTAATTTGTTCTTCCTTTGCAAATATTCAGGTATCTTCGAGATCGACTGACATCACCCGATTGTGAATCAGTCAGCATTGAAGAACTTTGTCCACCAGGTGTAAGTAGCAAAAAGGAGGCAGCATTTGTGTTTCTAACATTGTTAGGTAAGTAGTGATTGTGTTGTGTAACCTTCACCGGCTAGTAGTTATTTCTGTGTAAGTTCGAAATATCGAAATCTTCAAAAGGCGCATAGTATCTGTCCAACTTTGTCCTCTGAAAACCCGGGGGAGGGGGGGAGGAAAGAGGTAATTAGATATCACACTGTTACTACCAATACAGAGTGTGCTTACGCATTCAACTGGTTTATTATAGGGTCTTTATGTCTTCATGTGTAGTGGTCCATGTGCTCTTTTGACTGCAGTAGTCTCCGGTGACCTGAACGTTATTTCACTCCAATTTCGACCACTATTTCATACGCTTACCGGTGGATATCTGATGCCCTCATATGGTTGGTAGTCAGGCTTGTATATCTCAATGACCGAAGGAAAAATCAATTAGTCGCTTCATGAATGCAAACTTACCAGGGAATTTCTGATACTTCACTTCATACGATAGGCAAAATCTGTGTTAAACGGTATAACTGAGGATGTCCACCGATTCAAATGGCCTAGATTCGTTAGATGAAGTAGAGTGCAGGAGAGACACAATTTTCAATGACCAGACCAACACATGGAACCAATCCATCAGGTTGGATTGTAGGTTGGATCCACTTGGGTAAATACATGTTGTCCATTCATTTGGTTGACATCCTGGAGATGCTAAGAATCAAGGGTTGCAACAGAGTGTTACTGACATGAATGAAAATCGTGAAAAATAGCGTAGGTGTATCTATTTCTTATCGTTCTCAAGGCTCTAAAAATCGTATCGTTGAACTTTATTTGCATATTCCCGCTGATTTGCATTATGTTCAATCAAAATTCTCATTCTGTATTCAGATGTCGGCTCGTAATAAGGAACCGGCAACGATTTCTGGAGATCTACATGATTTTATTTTTTGTTGCTTGTGAGTAGCAGTCAGATCCAAGATGCTCATTTCGTCCTAAGTAGGACTCGTCATCCAAATGTTCCCACTGAGGCAGGTACATCCAGATGACGTGTCCCAGATAGGAATAAATGCCTACAGTGGATTGAACTACTATTTGTCATCAGACAAAAAAGAACCTGACGTCTTCGCCTAATTTTTCTCCTGCCCACACTTACTAGCCAGTCAGACAGGCAATCAGTGAAACCAATAGACAGAAATATTCTCTGAAATACATTCATTATCTGAAGAATTATAGTGACAGTGTCGATCAGCGTCAATGTTTGTGCTAAGTGATTACTGTACACCCACATGTTGTACTTACAGACGACTGAATAAAAGGGAATTCAAATAAGCTTTCCACAGGTATTACAACGCATTTAGTATTCAGTACTACTTTTTGGAGCTATGGTTCACTGATATTCAGGCGAACAACCATGAATAGTCACGGATTCGGGCAACCCTCACACAATCGATGTGTAGCTCATTCACAGCCACATGAAAATCCAAATGGATTTATGAGTATGAGGAGGAGAAACCAAAGAGACAATTCATCTGAAACTTGTAATGCACTGGCGTAACATAATTTGAACAGTTCGGTGAGCAGGCATTCACTTTTGTGTACTGTAGTTCAGACCTTCGAAATTCATGTAATGCTGACCAGTGACAGGATGAAGTTTCCAGAAGTTCCAGGATGAATCTGTGACCTGTGGCGTCCATCGAATTGAATGTGAGGACAGATACTCGCCGATGACATTGACAAGCTGTTCCACCATTTATGATTCATTGGATTCCGTCTTGGTGGCTGAATGGTCAGCAGGCTGGCATCCTTGATTCAATCTCTGGTGGGATCATGGATATGTACTCCTGAACAGTACTCTATGATTTTCAATGATTCTCCTGCTGATATCAATCCGTGACCAAACTGGAAACAAATGAGATCCCTTCAAAATAATCCTTGAAAATTAATCCGATACTCACTAGTGCCCGACTACAGGACAAAAGTGGAAAGTGGTGACCAGTAGGGTCATTGGCTGATGGTCACGCTACGTATCGCGAATTGACAAAAGTCAGAATTCACGGGTGACTGAATTCCGACATAATTGACTGAATAATCAACAAGCTAGACCTCATGATCGGAAGGTCCCGGCTGTAATCCTTGATGGGATCATGACTGTGCGCTTTAGAGGAGTCCCAAACTGGAGCGAAACAGTTGCCTAGTGCCTAGTAGTTTTCAGTGGTTCTTGAATCAGCTGAAGCTAGTTTGTAATAAAACTTAATATGCGTTGTGTACCTCTATTTCTGGTATTGGTATTGAATTAGTTGCTTTATTAGTTGACAGAAAAAATCAATTTAATGGATTCTGTATGCGTAGTGTTAACTTGCAGTGGTTGGTTAATGGTAGTTAATCGCACAGATTTCCCAATTTGAGGCCGATCATGATTTTCCACTCTATCTCAAAACTCGATTTTCACTTCAAATTATCTAATTGCAGACATCCTAATGACTGTGTGTTAGTTGAGCATGAAAACAAAACGCCTTCAGCATAGAGACAATTGCTGGCGAATTCATTTACCCCTAGCTGTAAAATCAAAAACGACATTCAATCGAATCCCTCGAATTCAATGCATGTGTAGTCCTGATGCCGTAGAATCGGAACAAGATCCTTTGGAAGAAACCTTCATCCAAAATTGATACACATGCACAGCGATACATTGACAAGCATATCAAGTCTTACATGAAGCTGGAAGAATCAGCCTGTGACATCCTTGAGAAAAGAAATTCAGCATCTTTGAGAAAAACGTTCTTCACGACAACACTGAGAGTAGTGTTTTGCGGTCGGTTGTCGGTCTGTAGAAACCTAAAGGAAAAGACCTCGCATCCGACCACTTTTATGTGCACATATCAGTTCACCTGTCTCATTTGACGTGTAGCCTGTCGAAAAGTGTTCAAGAATACTATGCGGAATGGTTGCAGAAAAGCAGTAATGACTCGTTACAAGGAGTGTGTGATAACTGAACACCATTTCTGCAGTGGTCATTCCACCTAAATAAACTTACACTTCAAAGTAATCTATAAGGTGAAGAACGACCTGCTATGGGAAATACGCTATCATCTCCTTTGCGTTACTGAAGTCTACACCATGCAGACTTGAGGAAATTGGAGCTATGTATAAAAAAGAGAATTATCAAACCACTTCTCTTATCATGGTAACAACCGTTTTGTCTCCAATTAACTTGACTTTTATTTGTTTGTTGTTCTAACACCTAATAACTCTTGTATTTTCAAGTATTGGTATTGTAGGGATCTTGTTTGATTGGATGGAGGATTTCATCATGAGTTCACATCAGTTAGAGAACCACTGGATAACCCGCAGGGAGTACTGGACAGCAGGTTGAAGATGAGGCAGTAACTCATCGAAGAAGAAGACATTGCGAAATGGTCGCGCTATGTCGTCAATTGGCAGAAGTTAGAATTCATGTCGTGGCCATTGGGTCGGGTCCCAGTGGCTCAATGGTCTACGAGCTAGCTCACCCTCCTTGTAACCAGAAGGTCCTGGGTTGGAACCCAGTTGTGGTGGATGCGTACTACTACTGGGAAGTCCCACAACTAGGACGGAGGAAACAGCTGTCTGGCAGTACTCCCAGTGCAGGTTTTCCTGTGGTTCTCTAACTCTTGTACTTCTCTAGAACTCTTACACAGTTTCATATTTTCCTTCTTTTCAACGATCTTCATCCCGATTACAGGTGATTCATTGAATTATTCATCTTCTTATAATAAAACTTACTCAACTCCACTCATGCAATGACTAACAGCAACAACTTTGATTATGACAACTCTTCATTTTTGTCGCTATACTCTTTCATGAAAAAAATAGTTTGTACAGAGAAAGACACAATTTGCTGTAAACAGTCTCTTAGCTGAACCGAATGTTCTGTTTTCACTTATGAATACTATTCAAGAATTGTTGAGTATGATTCATGCAAGTCACTAATCTCTGCTTATTGTCTCGCCAATTCTTTCATCTTTTCAGAACTGGCTAAGAAGCGCCGAGTCACTTTTTCACAAAATGTAGCCTTCGGAGAGATTCGCATCAGGTTGACGGGGGGAATAGTCAATTGAAGAAAATTATAAAATGTTCGTTTTCTAATCCTTTTTGAGGTTTATCATGATTATTATTATTGTTATTATCATTATTATTTCTATGTGTGTTTTCAAGGGCTTCGTCCCTTTGATTAAGTTTCTAGAGGAATTTAGAGTTTTTTATATTATTATTGTTATTTTTATTCTTATTACTATTACTATTTTTGTTTATTGTTTATCACGTTCACATCCCTTTTATTGAGTTCGTTTTTAAGAAGTATAAGACTATTAGATTATGTCGTATTAATATTATAATAATAATAACAATATTAATAATGACTATTATTATTATTATTCATCCGGTTTAATATTATTTTTCTATTGTTGCCTTTATACCATTATTATTATTACTATTATTATGATATTTTGTTATGATATTTATTATATTGCTGTGTTAATAAAGCATTCGTACATTATCTTATTTGAGTGATATTCACTTCAGTTGACAGTATGGAGAGATACTAGATGCTAAGGGGGGGGGAAGTAATCGGTTTGATTTATGAAACAGCTGTGGTGGTCGTGTGGCAGGGGGGAAGGACTGTTCAGTATTTGTGAGGAAGGTGGACTTCCTCGCAGCTGATTGTATACCATAGCTGGTTTGATGATAGTAAATACCCATGGTGGGTGTTCAAAGGGTCAGAACATCACGCGCTTCCACAAGTACTTCGTCTTTACATTATGGTCCTTGACATGACTACTGCATTCGATAGATAGGTGCTTCTTTATTGTTGATTAACCCGTTAACTGACTTGTAGTGTGTAGATTCTCCAAAAGCAGTGCCTACTACAGCCTGTCGGGAAGACTTATGATGGGCTAATATTCAACTGTCTTCCAGAAGTAGCCTAATGCAAGTTCGCCAATGTATACCACTTAGGGTTTGTTAACTAAGATTATTCAATTAAGGTAACAATCCGTGAATACTTGAACTAACCAAGTTCATCCATCTAAGAGATGCTTATTAGGGAATTACAACATAAAACTGATTATTCGACAGAGTCCTACAATGAGACATGAAATTTATTCTATTTGGAATCAGAATGACAAAAATGTAAAGAGTCCAGAAGTAGGACAACAGGTTGAAGTAATGCAAAGTATCGTATAACTGCCTAACAACCATAAAAGTTTGTATTTGTTGGATGGGAGAGAGTGGGAGTTATCACTCTATCATTATACACTTTATTAGTTTGTGGGCCTTGACACTAGGCATGCGTAACACATGTCCTAACCATGTTGTGAAATTTTCAACATCTGCCTACAACTTACTGCACTTTTCATTGTGGTCTTTGACATACTACTGAATTCGATAGATAGGTGATTTTTTTATGGTTGATAAACCCATGAACTGACTGGTAGTGTGTAGTTTCTGTGAAATAAGCGACTCCTACAGGTTGTCAGTAAGACTTATGATGAATTAGTATTCAGCTGTTACATGGAAGCAACCTATTGCACCTAGGTTGCTGTATATCACTCAGATAAGTTGACTATTTGTATTCCTTATGTGTTTCCAGGGGAACATAGGGCTTCAAGTCTAGAGACTTGAAGTTCCTGTAACAGTGGTGTCATTCTTTTTTTCACATCAATAGCGATCCAGTCTACACTCACGTATGCAGAAATCTGTTAAACAGCCACTAAATATATACAAAGCTCTTGAAAAACATTTGATTTGGCTTAGTTTTACCGACTTCATTATTTTACATCTACAAGGTACTGAGGGATTGAGCTCGAAAGTATCAGATTCAGAACTTCATACATTTGGTTCCCTTGATAAATTTCACAGGTTCTCATCAGCTGCCGCTGCTGCAAACTACCTGAAATTACAATAGCTATAAATAATAACATTTCATACTTCAATGTTTGAAAGGTGATAGTGAAAACATGATAAGATGAACACGCATCCGGAACATAAGTATTACAATTTTTAGTTGAAGTCACCAACAATTTATATACTATCACACTATGAAAGAAAAAGGGAGGGGTTGAGAGAAGACAGTGAGCTGAGCTCACTAGTGTGTATGACTAATCAGTATAATGAAAGTGATACGGTGGTTACCAAGGGAGTGAGAGATTGACTACACACTCTGTCTTTCTGTGTGCATAACTTTGCTCTGAGACGTTTGATTGCAATTGCTTCAGCAGTAGTAGATCGAAGTAGATTTTCTGTCCTTTGTACGTGTTTAATATTTCGAAGGATCTCGGAAATCTCGACAAAATGATCCGTATCCACAGAGTAGAGTAGGTGTCTGGTAATTGCACTTTTTAGATATCTGCTTCCTTTTAAGCTTATACTTATATTCCGGATGCGTGTTCATCTTAGAATGTTTTCACTATCACCTTTCAAACATTGAAGTATGAAATGTTACTACTTATAACCATTGTAATTTCAGGTTGTTTACAGTTAGCTGATGAGAACCTGTGAAGTAGAATGACGGTGACGTCAAATCTAGTCTTTCTTTCTCTATCGAGATTCAGGACTATCATAAACATAGAGTACATAAACCAAGGAGGTATCTTCCAGAGATCGGCTAATACAGAACTAATAAAAAACGGGGAGATATTAGGACAGACAAGCTTCTCTGTTAGCCATGCAGTACCAATTCATCCATTCACTAACAATGCTAAACTGACTGGACAGTTTTTAATTCCTGAGGTTCTGGAAAATATTATATACCATGTGTGTTTTCTCTAATGAATATTGTCATCCACAATCGTCGTTCTTCCCTGTTCACCTTTTTGTGTTTATCTCACAGTGTGTGATCAGTTGGTCAGATTGTTGTGTCTGGAGTAGCATTCCAGTCAAGTTTACTAAACCGACACCGCAACAACGCTCCTTCATAATAATAAGACCGCGTTATCAGTGAATTCTACAGCCATAATTAAATAATAATTTTACCTAATTTCCTAACTTGGCGATTCTCAGAAAGACCTGTCACGTGAGTACTTAAATGTTGTTTATATTTCTAAAGAATTATAAACTAGAGTCAAACGGACTATCATAGATGCATGAGCTGTAGTCATTGCTAGGATAAAATAACTTTTTAGGAAGAAAAAGACAACTCTGAGATTGAAGAATTTTCACTTTTGATTAGTGTTTCCACACTAGTATGTGAGCCACTAATTAGCACAATATTTCATCACTAGTAGCTGACGCGAATTCTAAAATAATATTAATAATAACAATAATTATAACAACAATAATAACCTTATCACTTTGTTCCAAACAAAAATAAATAGACAGAATGGAATTTGAGAGTCTGTATATAAGTTCAACAATTCAGCTGCTTTTATAAATTTACAAATGCACAATATGGTAGAAACAATAGAACCAAAAAGAAACTGAAAACAATAGAATGTAATGAATTAACAAAAAATGTTACTATTATCTGCTCTCATAATTCACTGTTTATTTACTTAAACAATCTGGAATCACCCAACCTCTACTTTCACAATTTGTCAACTCTTCTATCTTACCTATTCTACTTTACTGTTCCCCGTTGGTCTTTCCTGGGCTACTGAAAAAGGACTATACCATCCTGAGAAGGATGTTGAAGGTAGTTAGTAAGATTAGTGGTGTAAAACTCAGTCAGCTCGTCACCACATTAGTTGATAGGCATCTGAATACATGCGAAAAATGGTCTAAAACCATACTCTCAAACCCCCAACACCCCCTCCTTTCCCAACTCTCGCCTTGTATCTCATCAAGTAGTACCAGAAATCAGTATAAAATAATCTATGCTCGTACAATCAAGTACAGGAACTCAACGATAACATATTTGGCCCGTGTTCTAAGTGACAGAAACAATGTTAAGTGCGAAACCTATGACTTGCTTTGTTGTTAATAACATAATTTTAGGCTCTTTTATTTCTCTCTTATTTTGTATTCTATAGTGAACTTCATCTTAAACATACTTAGCTACCTAAATTATTAACATTGGCTTACTGTTTTGTACTTTACTGTATTTCCTTCTTTTGTGTATCTACTGGTTCCGACTATATTAGCACTATGAGTATTACAAAATTGTCCTGTCATTAACCATCATGTAATTATTAGTTTTGTGGTTGGTTTTTATTTATTTATTTTCGGCAATATTAACTGACAATCATTGGTTGTCAACGCCATTGTCACCACCTTAAAATTTTGTATTATGCATGATTACTCACACTACCACTACAAACACTGCATTAGACCTGACAATAAAAAACAAAAAACAACCCTGAAATGTTATTTTATGATTGTTTAGAGTTGTTTCAACCAAATTAACTGATCATCTTGGCGATAAACATTCTTAAATATCATTTCATAACTTCTTGTATGACTATAGATTTACTGTCACCATGCATAATTATATCATAGCTTCCACTACCCAATACTGGGATATTATTATGTGCTGTTTATTTTCCTTTCTACTTCGTGGTATTTTTTCGCATTTTTTAAATTATTTTGTGTTTTTTTGTGTTTGTTTTTTCGCTGTTAGTGTCGTTATATTTATATTTTTTGAAACACTCCTTTTAAACGTTTGAAAAAATTAGATACAAATATTGTAGATATGTGCTGAAAATTCCACACTGTACCACTAGTACTGTTTCTGGAATAAAGCAAATTATTATTAAGTAGTTTATAAGTTTTCTCCTGATAATTGTCTCTTCACAAGCATAAATTCTGATTTTCACTGAAATCGATACAAGGTGAAACTTGCCAATTAGTAAAAGGGTGTTCAGAGAGTTAGACAAGATAACTTTAGTCAGCTGCTTGCAAGAATTCAAATGCCCAGCAACAATACTGTAGGGAAGTTAGTTGAGTCATCAAAAGCATACCACCACCACCACCACTAACCCTGCTTACAACCTTCAGTGTTTTGCGTGATATTACAGAGTGCCTGTTGAGAAGCCAAGAGTAGAATAGATGTGGGGGTGGGGGAGGTGGAGTTGGGGTGAACAATAACGAGAAATGGACAGAATATATGAAGTAATAAATTGTAAGAGAAGAGGTTAGTTAAGTTATGTCAGCAGAAAGTATTAACTTCTTCATGTAATAAATTGATTGAACACTTTGCTTACAAATCAACAGCATATGAGACGACTAACAGAGGAGATTCGAAGAGAAACTGTCTTCGAAGTTAAGAGATACTTGATTTACTCCCTATCAGAATGCTGTCAGCAATACAAGAATCACCACGAGACTGAATCAGCCAGTTCGCTGAAGTCTTGTACGCCTCTGAAACTAAAATCAACAATAGAACAATTAGATGGATTCAATTTAACATCATTTGTTAACTTCAGATAAGAATCTATTCATCATTCAAGAACAATCCCGTGCAGAAACTGATGGGAAAGAAATTGTCAAATCATTGGTGCATTTAATGAAATTAGCTTTAGAAGAATACAGAAGGTCATATACAAAAAGAAAAAAGAAATGAAGAGAGAGAGAGTACAGCCATTTCAGACACACCAGTCTACGTTAGCAACGAGGTGGAGCGCTTTCCATTTAACACAGTATGAAGATATCGACCCAGGACTCAGCATGCACTAAAATCAGCTTGCTTAATAAAAGTAACAAGTTGGCAGAAGAAACATCAAAGATAGGACTTCAGGTGAACATAGAGAAAAAAAGAGGTAATGAAGATTCCTGGACAAGAACAACAACAGCAACAACAACAGACAGCAGTCAGCATAAATGGAAGGAACCTGAAAGAAACAACCTCTTTTACCTGCCTGGGAAGCATCGTTTCAAATACAGGCAGACGGAACTGACGAGGATATCAAAGCAAGGATCGGGAAAGCAAGACAAGCTTTCACTACTCTCAAGTCTGTGTGGACGTCAACAGCACTACTCAACATCAAAAATAAGATCCGGATTTTCAACTCCAATGTGAAGTCAGTGCTACTTACTATACGGATTAGAGACTTGCACTGCGCGTCATGAAGAGCATCTCAAACAAACTACAGACCTTCATTAACAGTTGTCTTCGCTCAATACTCAAGATCAGATGGCCAGTAAAGATCAGCAACAAAGATCTCTGGGAGCGAACCAACCAGGAACCGACTGTGCAACAAATAGGCAGGAAGAAATGGAGATGGATTGGCTAGCCATACTCTGAGGAAACCATCAAGTGACATCACTAGACAAGCCATTGCTCGAGTGGAACCTGAAACGGAAGCGGCGAGTTGGTCGTCAGTGTGAGGGTGACTTGGAACACGTCATGTGAACAGAAGATGAAAGCGTGTGGGCAGACTTGGAACCAGGTGAAGACTCTAGCAGAGAGCCGAACGCAATGGAGAGCATGGCTGAAGCCCTATGTTCCTCTAGGAATTAAAGGAAACAATAAGAATAATAGTAAAAGTACCCTAGGAATGGATTTAAAAGCAGCTGTGTAGTCTAAAAAGTAGGCCCGAACAAACTTAACGCCTTCAGCTAGACTAGAAACAATATTGTGGTGGAGTACAACGCCAGCATCGAATGTGCTCCCACTGTATTTTGCAAGAAAACTCTTTTGAGTCACTGAAAGATTTTAAATAAGGTTTAAGAACAAGGAAAAGACGTCTATCCATAGTTGTTTTTGTTTTTTAACTGTAGACGTGATGGAGATTGAACTAAACTTTAAACCTAGTTCAGAAGAGGATTTCGGCAAAGGCACAATCTTTATTTCTTTCCGTGCAATACATACTGCATTCCTGTGAAATGGTGTATTGAAGACTTGTGTAAAAGGATAGCACAAACGATATCTGCACACCTTTTAAAGTAAAATACTTGTTACACCATCAGGACTTAGGCTGTGTAATGTGGATTTAACGACTTGAGACATGTTAATACATCCTTTTCACTGAAACCTGGAAAATCGTCATTTACATGACTAGAAACATCAGGCATAGCCATATTAGATCGATTCAAGGTATTTACATCAGAATTCAAACTTTGTCAGAGAATTAACTCTTCAAACTCTTCAGCTTTATCATGTGATGGATACAAATTCCGCTTTTCTCTTCGAAGCCTTTTCAGTTGTGGAGAAGAGATCCTGTCAAATCTCGTAAACAGTATTTCACAGGGACAGCAAATATCCAGCCACAAATTAAAATAGCGGGTGATAGTAGAGACAGTAACGGTCAACATTTTATGAACGAATAGGTCCCAGGCGATATCATGCAACACATGCATCTCTTAGCGAAAGAATATTTGTCATGTGGATAGGATCGTTCTTGAATTTTCTTTGTTGGGTGAACAAACAAAAAAACTAAATTCAGTGATAAAACCATCAATCAGGCATAAATCCGACCTAAACAAACTGGTTGGCTCTCACGAGGTATGCAACATAGATGGCAATGAAATAGAAACCAATTCGGAAATTATATACCTAGGCGTCATTCTATCTGCTGATCTCTCTTGGTCGTCTCATATCTTGGCGATTTCTAAGAAAATATTCCGTCTTACCTTCTACATCAAGAAGTTAAATTATTCTGGTATAACCCAACCCTTGCGCCTACAATTCGTTAACTCTCGCATCCTGCCTATTATTCTCTAATGTTCCCCCTTAGTTTTACCCAGGCTACTGAAAAAAGACTATAACATATTACGCAGGATGTTTAAGGTTGTTAGCAGGGTAAGCAATTTGCCACTTAACCAGCTTGTTAATATTCTGGTCGACAGGCACATGGACTCATGTGAAAAATGGGCCAAATCCATCTTATCTTACTCACACCACCCTCTTCACTCACAACTCTCCCCTTGCATCTCATCAGGCAAAACCAGAAGCCTATATAGAAAACTATATGGTCACACCAGCAAGTACAGAAACTCAACCATACCCTACTTGGCTCGTGTTCTGTGCGATAAAGAAATCATTAGGTGTGGAACTTATAACTTGTTAAATAGTCAGTAGAACAACTGGATCTCGTCTTTCCAACTTATTTCATTTATAGGTACAACTTTTTCTTTCTTTCATTTCCTTTTCTCTCTCTCCCTCTTTCTGTTATGTGCTGCTTTGTTTCTTTCTCTCGCTTACGCCAGTAAATATGACAGCTCCTACTTTTCTAACACCTTCAAACACTGTTCAACTTTGACTTTGCTACCGACATGCCAATATGTTGTTGTCATAATGAACTGAGATTTCCTTAATCTATGTAGAATTCTATTTATTGATAATGTACTAACTGGATGCAATACTGTAGTAAAATGCTGAGAGTTCCATTCTGTATTACAAGTACTGTTTTGGAATAAAGCAAATTATTATTATTAATGATATCATACATGAGGTGAAATATTTTTATCTAGATAACATCAAAAGCCCCTTAGTCGACTTTTGAACTTCACAATGGGTCATGTCTCAAACTACAATAGAAAAAAACAAAACAAATAGCATTGGACTGGTATTTCGTCCTGGTTTAGAACTCTTCAACAGTCAGTCAGTATGCACCAATCACCCAATCAGCTTACCAGGTTACTACTACTCAGTACACCTAATAAAGTAGTATATAGTGCTACATCAACAAACATTCTCGTATTTTAATTTTTAGTCAAGTATATCAGCAGACTAGACGGGGTATATTGATGACATCTCAAGTATATCGTACAGCTGAAGTTGCAAGGCATATATTGTTGGGTCATTCAAAAGACAAAAGATTATGAATGTGAAATAATATTTGGATGCATTTATTCTCATGTATGCGCAAAGGCGGCAAGCAGTTGGGGTTGCTTACATTCATTTAGTCTTCTGTCTACATCTATCGACATTAGTAAATCAATGGTAACATTCAATGTCAGCAATACCATCCACATCTGACAAATTATGAGTCATCACATTCAACTAAAAAGAAATAGAAGAAAAATTAAAAATAAACTCATAGAATGAGTTAGTTAGCAGATCAGAATCAATCAATTATTCAATGATTGATTTTTTGTTTTGTTGTTTCAAATGAAGATAACTTCGATTCAAATTAATTCATAATGGATGTGTGTGTGTGTGTGTCCGAATATTAGTTCAATTAAACAAAATAAAACTAATGAATTTTGAGTATGGCAGTTGTATACACGCCGAACAATGTCTAACCATCTTCGTTCACTACAACACTCATAATTTTCTTACTGGAAATGATGACTCACAAATGTAGGAATTGCATGTTTATAAATTTGAACAGAGATTGAACAAACATTAGTGCAGAACACTATGGGCCCAGTTTATTTAGTCGGTTGTCGACAGCTGAAGACAACTCATAACATTTAGTCAAATAAGTCCAGCAGTTACTACTGCTATAAGAAAGTTATAATCAAACAAACCAGAAGGTGTGGAGACTATCTCAAACTGATAGTATATATATATAATTGTTTCCTTTAATTCCTACAGGAACATAGGGCTTCAGCCACGCGTCTCCATTGCGTTCCGTCTTCTGCTAGAGTCTTCACCTGGTTCCAAGTCTGCCCACACGTTTTCATCTCCTCTTTACATGACCTCCTCCAAGTCACCCTTGCACTGACGACCAACTCGCCGCCTCCCTTTCGGGTTCCAATCGAGCAATGGCTTGTCTAGTGATGTCACTTGATGGTTTCCTCAGAGTATGGCCAATCCACCTAACTTCATTTCTTCCTGCCTATTTGTTTCAGAATCGGTTCCTGGTTGGTTCGTTCCCAGAGATCCGTCCCTGTTGCTGACCTTTTCTGGCCAGCCATCTGATCTTGAGTATTGAGCGAAGACAACTGTTAATGAAGGTCTGTAGTTTGTTTGAGATGCTCTATGAAGCGCCAAGTCTCTGATCCGTACAGCAGCACTGACTTCACATTGGAGTTGAAAATCCGGATATTATTTGTGACGCTGAGTGCTGTTGACCTGCACACAGACTTGAGAGTAGTGAAAGCTTGTCTTGCTTTCCCAATCCTTGCTTTGATATCCTCGTCAGTTCAGCCTACCTGTAGTTGAGACGATGCTTCCCAGGTAGGTAAAGGAGGTTGTTTCTTTCAGGTTCCTTCCATTTATGCTGATCGTTGTCTGTTGTTGGTGTTGCTGTTAGTGTTGTTGCCCACCACAGTGAGTGGAACTCGTGTGATTGAAAAGGCTGAATTTTGGCATGTACGAAGTGGAATGAAGATGGTAATGGAATACAGTGAGTAGAATTCAAAGAATCAAAAATTGAGTCTGATATGAAGATCAAGGGAAAAATCGCAGGGGAGGGTGGAGGTTGAAACAAATTGATGAAATGAGAAGACAAAGAGTTATTTTAAGGGTAGAGTTGTCACGGTCCCATGACATGAAACATGAACATGTACCAAAAGGACCTTTGAATAAAGGGACCGGATAGTTTAAACACGTCATTTAACCAATATCTCAAAGACGGAAGACACCGAGTAGACGTTTTGGGAGCATTCCAAAAAATAATTAAAAAACAAACCAGCCTACAGTCTTGTTCACTTTGCTAAGGCTATCGCGATAAAAAATCTGAAATGTGATCTATGTGTTCAAAAAGAAATGCGTCTTGAAATTCCAATTGCTGTGATAACTCTCTCCTTCGTCTTCTGATTTCACCACTTGATTTCAACTGCCCCTGCCCCGCCCCACCATTTTTTTGCTTGATCATCACATCAGACTCAATTTCTGATTCTTTGAATGCTACTCACTGTATTCCCTTGTCATCTTCATTCGATTTTGGTACATACCAAAATTCTGATTTTTTTTCAATCTTATGAGTTCCACTCACTGTAGTTTATTATCGCTGATTACGCAAATATAACTGAGTTGTGCCACCACCCCAACAACTAATTTGCTCATTTCTCCTAAGAGAAACTTCTCTCTAATAAACATAATAATTGTGTTATAACCGGTTTTATTCAGCTGTTGTGGGTTGTATTCAGCTGTTGAGAACCGACGAAATAAGCTGAATCGATACTATTCTGCACTAATGTTTGTTCAATCTTTGTTGAGATCCACTAATAAATTGTCTGTGTGCTTTGCATGTATGAGTTTGCAAAATGCTGATGTTGGAAATATAAAGCGTCCTGAACAGACAAGACAGTATAAGTTATGTACATTTGATCATAGATTGTGAAACAAATAGGCAGGAAGAAATGAAGTTAGGTGGATTGGCCATACTCTAAGGAAACCATCAAGTGACATCACTAGACAAGCCATTGCTCGATTGGAACCCGAAAGGGAGGCGGCGAGTTGGTCGTCAGTGCAAGGGTGACTTGGAGGAGGTCATGTAAAGAGGAGATGAAAACGTGTGGGCAGACTTGGAGCCAGGTGAAAACTCTAGCAGAGAACAGCACGCAATGGAGACGCGTGGCTGAAGCCCTATGTTCCTGTAGGAATTAAAGGATACAATAATAATAATAAATAATACATTTGATCATAAGGAATAATAAGAAGACAGTTGTAGCGAAGGAAATTTTCTTTTCGACAAAGTCACCGTCAACTAGACAGCTGTACATTCGTGTGTTTTTTATAATAAATGGGTAGGAAAGTTCCAGAATAATTTCTGGTCAAGCGTCAGATTAATAGAATTACAATTAGGAATTAAAATGCCACAATAAACAGGGGGATGGATAAAGGTCAAACAAAGTAGCATCATAATTATTGAGAAGATTGACACTGATTGTGCAAATAAGGGTTAGAAATGTAGAAATATCAAAAATAGACAGAATGTTTGGATAAAAAATCTAGTGGGATCATAACTAATGTAACGCATAATTGTTTATGCAATCAGGGATTAAATATGTAGAAATAATAAAATGACAAAATAGACAAGAAGTTCAGATATCAAAATATGGTAGTGTAAATAGGGATTAAGAAAAACTTAAAGTAACATGAATGAACAGGAAGTTTGGATAAGAAAGTCAATGGGATAGTCACTATTAGAAGAGTAACCTGTTTATGATGGCCATGTCAGGCAGGGACAAGGGTTGAACGTATTTCTTTTGGATACATACCGTGGATTTGAGCTTTTGGATGGCTAGTGCCTTGACTATGCCCAGATGTCTTAATTCTAACTCCCTTTGATAGGTTTGATCGAATCTAGTTGATGATTCCGTTGAAAAGAAAATTTTCTTCGCTGCAACTGTCTTTTTATAAGATATCCATTTAAACTACAGTAATTATTTTTTTATATTATTAGTATTATTCCCTTGGCTTCCGAGTGGAGCATAGGAATTCAGCAGTACATCTCCACTATGTTCCATATTCTGCTGTCCTCTTCAGCTGAGCCTACAAGTGGCTATAGTTTCTCCTCCCCTAATCAAACAACCGCCTCCTTGTCACCATTTAAGGGACGCCCAACTCGTCTTTATTTCCCCTTCGGGTTCTAATTGAGCGATATCCCGGCGTGTGATGTCATTCGACGGTCTTCTCATTGTGTACTCTATCCATTTCCATTTCCTCTTATGTATCTGTTATGCAAAAGGGTCTTGGTTGGTTTTTTCCCAAAGTTTCTTGTCGCTAATCCTTTCTGGACATTAGATAAAAGTCTGCAGCAAAGCCTGCTGCAAATGCTTTCACTTGACGCTCAATGCAAGTTTCTGACCCATATAGAAGAACTGACTGACTGCCTGTCTGACTTATCAGTTGTGCTGAAAACATTTCTCACTCTTAGTTGACGCATACTAATTGTACTAATGAATAATGTATACGGTCTTCTCCACCACCCTTATCGTCTTATTTAAAATACTGTGACTCACTTATTATTGATTATGAATCTGTTTTGACCTAATTTATTTATTTACTGAGTTGTCTACATATACACTTATATACATATTTGATAGTGTGGAAAATTCCCATATTATGAATTAAAAGTCAATCTGAACGAAGAATATTTTTTTCAATGTATCCTTCTCTTCAGGTTCTTACAATTATAAAACATAATATTTGTTGTCGTTACAATAAAGGCCAGTTATGCGGCAGGTTCGTCTACGGGTTCGAGAACATTTACCAGCTTGGTTCAGCAGGGGGGAAATTAAGTGCATAGAAAGCTCGATCCTGTCACACTTGGTCTATACTGGACACCATATCGATGTTAACACAGCTTTCAGGGTTATATTACCGAATTCCGAAGTCGTTATCATGTACAGTTCGCTTACGTCTTCTACTCATTGCTGAAACTGTTGCAATAAGATCGACTAAACCGGAACTTTGTATCCAAAAAGAACACGTCCAGACGCTGTTCCTGCCGTGGCCAAACTTGGATTGATGATCCTTCTTCTCACCAAGAGTGCTCCTTCCCCTTAACCCTCTTGACTTTTTTTTCCTTTGCTTATTATTACAAATATTATTATTATTATTACAATTATTATTATTATTCGTCATAATTTATGCCCTTCATGCAAACATTCTCTCAATACTATCGAATTTTTCGTTTATACTATCCGCACTTATTATTAGTGATATTATCTCTTTTCTCAATATATGCCTCCATCTGTTTCATTTCACATATTCTTTATCTCATTATTAACCTCCCATTGCAGTCTTACTATCTCCTGTTTAACACAGACCACTTTGTACTAGCAACCCACCTGACACCTTTTATAACCTCGAACTGACTTGTCAATTTTCCTACCCCACACTCCACAAATCTATCAAGATTAATCACCATTGTCTCCCGTTTTACATTATTTTGTAATCGAATTCAGCCTGGCACGTTTGTCACACACAAATACGACTATTTATTTTGACAACCCATAACTAATTTGTTATTCTACGTTAAAAATGTATCCGCCGCCGCATAACTGGCTATCATTATTGTAACGACAACAAATGTATTTTATAATTGTAAGAACCTGAAGAGAAATTACTGAAAAGAATATTCTTCGTTCAGATTGACTTTTAATTTATATACATATACTATCTTTGTTAGTCTTATCACCTGCATAAACCTTACTATCAATATTTTGTTATCATTATAATCATCGTTAATAATGACGTTCGAAACACTTACCACATTGTTACTATGATTATTATTATTATTATTATTATTATTATTACAAATATTTGATCAACAAAATCACCGTTATATATATAAATCTATGTAAATTAGAGTATAGGCCTGAAGAAGATCTAATTGAAAACAACAGTACTGTTCGCTTATATGTCTTATTAAAACATTAAATTTTATAAGCACACCTGGTGTCAAAATGCACAATCTTCAGTATGCCTGTTTTCCTGTGTGAGTGTGTGTCACCATATAAACATATGAATAAATTCATTTGAGCGTGGGAGCATCTCTCTCTCTAATATTTATTTATACAAACATACAAATATACACACATACAAACATACAAAAGTGTAATAATCTATATGAGTATGTAAGTAATTTTTAATATATTTAGGCCTGAGCATCATTGTATGGTGCGTTATGCAGTAGTTGTTTGTTTTGTTTTTTTCAAAATGACGCACGATAATATTTTTGTAGTTTCCTTATTATGCTTTCAGTTTGAAATCCATGCTATATAATTTATGGACATTTATACTATCTATACTTTATGAACACTTACTAGGATAGTGATGATCTGATCGTATGCTCACACTTTCACACACATATGACACACACACACACACTCAATCACAGAAACACACAGGCGAGCAAAGTATATCGTGCATTTTGACACCAGATGCATTGACAAAATGTGCTGTCTTCAGTGCGTAGACATAATCGACGAATGAGTCATGCTACTTCATATAGGACGATAAGGGTGTGTAACGATTAAATTAATTTACTCAGTGGTTATAGGATTTCATCATGAGCTGAGAGCCATTGGGAAAGCAACTGCTTGCTAGTACTGGACAGCTGTTCCGTCCCGGCTTGAGACTCTTCATCGGTACAAGCCTTCTGGGGCTCGAACCCAGAACCTTGCTTGCGCTTACAAGGCGAGCCCATTGACCATTAGGCCACTGAAACCCTATCCATTGGTTCATGAATTCCAACTTTTAGTAATTCACAATACAGCGTGACCGTTAATCAGTGTCATAGGCGTGTATTTATCCTCACACTCAACCTGCTGTGCATCACCGGTCATGACTTCCTACTAGAACCCAAGTGAATACCTACCTGCAAAGGGCCGGTAACTAGCAGGCATCAGATTAATATTAAAGTGTTGGTTTGCAGCTATTTGATTGGTTCCAGGATTTCATCATGAGCTGATATCGGTTAGAGAACCACTGATCGTGCTATATCGTGAACTGGCAGAAGCTGGAACTCATGGGCTATTGGATCGGTTCCCAGTGGCCCGAATTTTAAACAGCAGATCTTGGGTTTAAACTCTGGAGGCGGGTGCACACTGTTGAAGAGTCCCAAACTAGGACGAAACACTTATCCAGTACTCTCAGGTTTTCCGATGGTTCCCTAACCAATATCGGCTCATGATGAAATCCCATAACCAACCACATCCCCGCAAACCTACACATTTGAATACCATTCGGTTATGGTTTGAACTGGGAAAACCGATCTCCACCTTCTACGGCATAGTAGACAAAACTTCGTTGAGATACTCGGTATCACGAAACTGTCTCAACACAGCGGAAGGACTATTATTCTTCTTCAATATTTTAGCGGTTCTGTTAAACAATATGTCATAACTGGATGAACTGAACTGGATGAGAACCGTAGTCACTTTGTTCTGTCTGCGCCTGCCTAATATACCTATCTGCCTGTGGTACCTTCCGATTCACTGAGCCACGCAAATGTCAAAAGACAATGGCTGCTGCCCTGTGACTGTGACACACAGTCACAGCGCTCGAAGAATGCAGTTAAAAGAGATTATTATGCAGCAGAAGTAAGTTGTCTCTTCAAAACCATCCCTATTCTATGTTCGAGAAATAAGGTTAAACTACCTAATTTTGCCTCTTCTATTTGTGTCTACCAGTTTGACTGCAGCTGCGGAGCCAGCTACATTGGGCGTACAATTAGGCAGCTTCATCGTCGTATTTCTGAACATCATCTAAAATGGTTAAGCAAGGGACAAACAAGATCTATTCGTAGTTCTATTTTAGCACACCTTGTTGATACTGAGCACAAGGTTGATGTGAATACTGCATTTTAAATTATTTATCGCATTCCGACTAATCTTAACTTTGCTCTAAGAGTTCGTCTTCTACAGACAGCTGAAGCAATTGGAATCCACCAGAAGAAACCAAGCCTATGTGTACAGAAGAAATTTGTACAGCCACTTTGCTTACCGTGGCCATCGTTACAAGACAGGACTAAGTCGCCCCCCTCCCCCTATTAAATTATAATTGTCCAAGTTATTTTATTTTTATTTTGACCACTTCACCTTTAATTACGTGTTATTCTTGTAAAATTAATTTATTCTATCCATTCCTACCTTTTAATTGTGTATTGATTTTCTTCGTTAATTATCAGCCCATTGACATTTTGACACTGTTTAATTATTGTTAACAAACATATCACCACGTGTTTGGTGAATTGTTGTGTATTGTAATAAAAATGCTATACAGAATTTATTAGAGTAGAGCCAGAGAAGAGGATCTAATTGAAAAGTAAATATTTCTTCGCTCAATCTTTCTGTTTTCCAAACAAGGAAAACAACACACGGTATTTAAACATTTTCTTTACAACAATAAAGTCGGCCTCACAGACGTGAGAAATGATCGATCGCATAATTAATCACAACATGGGTGAGAGATGATGATATACCACGTTATGCGGGATCCTATCACAATAAATAACATCAAGACTCAAATTCACCTCAACAGTTCCGTGAGGCAGCTAGCAAGCTATACAGGCAATGCAGGTTTCTAGACAGAAAACAAGTACTCTAAGACAAAATTAATTTACTAAAGTTCAAATTTAAAAAGTACCTTAGAAGCGAGGAGAATATTTACAACGAGGTGGGATCAACACTTCTCGGCACAGTTAAACTTTAAGCACCACTAACTACCTCGAACGCACCAATCACGTGAAGGAGGCATTTTTGTGTATGAAATACATATATCTATGAGAAGATGTATAAAAACTGTAGAAAAGTGTTACAGAAGATACCTTTCTCTCACATGTGATAAAGATAGCTCTCAGTTTTAGGTCGGAGTATCAACAGAGTATAATTTCATTGTGGGTAAAATTTATTTTGATAAAGTCTCGTAGTGTAATACTGTAATATTTACTGAGTAATAAATTGTGCTCGAAACGTGGTCATCAGTAAATATTGCTGTATAACACTGTGAGACTTTATCAAAATAAATTTTACCCCCAATGGAATTATACTCTATCACGGTGCACAAGTTCTATTCTTATACCAACAGAGTAATTTAACGACATTCTATGCATGCAGTTATTTAGGTCTTCTAACCCTAACAATAACCCTAATCTTTCCTGAAACTAACCCTAACGTGAATATATCCCCAAACTAACTGTAATCTAACTCGAACCAACCCCAATGTCGCCTGTAAAGGCGACCTAACCTTAACTTATCCTTGGCTTAAAGGGTAAATTATGCCTTCCGAAACCTAAGCTGAAACTTGCGAGATATCCTACTTAATGGCATAACACTTCGATGAGCATATTTGGTTGATGATGACAGTATTATTTGTCAGTGAGCGTTTCAACGTCATTAGTGCGGTCGAACTCCATTGGTAGTTAGTTAGTGGTGCTGAAAGTTTAACTTGGCCAACTTCTATCCCCAATAATCACACAACAAGCCTTCCCGCAAACCGTACCCGATTAGAATCAGCTGCGTTTTTACTCAAACAAATCTCATATCGTTAAAAGCACCACATTGTCAATGTACACACAACCACAAATAGGGGAGTATTACAATGAAAGATAAAACAAGGATGCAGGTAAGCGAGAAAGGTGAAAATCAATATGTGATTGGGAGATTTCAAATTGATGATAAACAGCCTAAGGGATAAGACGTATAATAAATAATATTACGAAGTTTGTTGAAACATCTAAGTATACATATTATAAATAGGTCGTCCAGGTGGGATTTTGCAAACAATCTCTCTATTTCGAAGAGTAGTGATGGCATGAGATATTAATCAATAATATAACAAGCGCCATTCAACTAGAATTGGAACATATTCATTCTGACGTATTCTTATATTTCTGTTCCGTGTGACGTAATATTCACACAACATCAGTAATATTATAGCCTTTATGCCTCATAGGTGGTGGCCGGTGTTGTTATTGTAGTAAGTAGGATGTGTTCTTAATAAATGTGTACACTGTGAGGTTAGACTTCCGATCAGAAATATGTAACAGTGTGAGTGTTTTTGAAAAGGAGGAGGTATATAACTCATACAAGATATTCCCACTTATTTAACACATTTGAGAAAGACTAAGCGTAGTGAAAAACTCTGGTTATTCTTGATATAAGAATAGAACTTGGTCACTGTGGTTGAGTATAATTTCTTTGTGGAGAAACTTTGTTCGATGAAGTCTCACAGTGTTATATGGTGCTATTTAATGATGACGAACAGCAGAAGAAGGTAGACTGTACAGTAGTGTTTATAAAAAGCCAGCGCATTCATCTAATAGATATTTAGACTTTAATTCATCACCTCATCAGTTATCTGTCTGTAAAGGCTGGCTTAGTGTCTAACAAACCGACCAATAACACTAAGTAGTACAACAAAGCAACCTAAACGATGAAATGAAACAGATAGAAGAGGTGTTGGTGTTAAATAACTATCTAGCGTATAAAATTCATTAGGAAGATCGGAAAAATTAAAAATAAAAATAATGGTGAAACTAATAATGATGACATAACTAAGAGAGAATATAAGGCATCAACAATTCAACCATATAAAGAGGGGACATTTGAAACTCTACGTAAGATTCTTGGTTAAGCAGGGATTAGGGTGACATTTAAACCCTTGAAACTCATTCAGGTAGGCCAAGCTGTGTAAGCTAAAGGATCCTACTGAACCATTTAGATAAAATAATTTTATCTTCAAAATACCTTGTGGTGACTGTGAGGTCGACTACGGAAATCACACCGGCAGATCGGGGGTAGTCAGATTGTCAGAACATAATTATTTAGTTAATGTTATAATGATTGACCCAGAGAAGATAAGTAATTTAGAGAAAAGCTCACCAATTGCACTGTATGCATTAACATACAACCACACCATAAGGTTGGAGAGAGTTAAGATTCGAAAAGGTAATATAGGTAGGTGGACAGAGAGGTTGATTACTGAATCTTTGTTTATCGAACCTACACCCAGCTCATGCAATATATTACTGTATAACAATGTGAAAATTTATCAAAATAAATTTTCTTCTTAGTGTAGTTATTCTGTTTGTTACTTCATTGTCTTGGTTGAGTGGAAGATAGATGTATGGAGGCCGAAAAATATTAAATTATACGTTCATTGTAAAATAGTACAAATAATGAATTCACTGCACATCATGGCTGTTACTTGAGATTTAATGAGAACACGACCTGGTTCAGCGCGCAGTACGGACGGCACAGCATCCCTCTCCAGCTTCTTGCTTTCCACCATTGCCAATCATCTCTGGATCATACCTGATCCGTACATCCACAGTCGGATCCTTTGCTTCAATCTACTTTTCTCTCCGCAAGTACCCTTGGGTCGTTTGCACACTCTTATGTGGAGTGACCAACTATATACCTCCAAACAAGGACTACTTCATCACTGCAATTCTGTACATCTATATCTGTGTATTGTGGGACCATAACAATTCACCGAATAACTGTATTTTATGTGCATATTAATTTATGTGCGCTGAATTCCTCTCTGCATACATACATGCTTGTATTTGTTTTGTCCTTTTTATTTATTTCGCATATAAACGAACTTAGCTGTTTAGTTCACAACAGATGCTATCAAATGAAGAACTTTGTTCCTAAAGAATGAGTATTCAGTGCCACTCAACATGTATTGCATACATATTTAGCTTGAGGTCTTTGTAGTGTACAATTTGCTGGACAAATCCATTTGATCTGAGCACCAAACGATCGATTCACTAATTCAGGGTCGAACTCAACCGTGGTGTTTCCGATATGACTCAGTTCAGTGAGCGGAATCACTTGCAACCTCTGGAATTCTGGCTACCTACTTCGATGAACTGGTAGTACCACCATTCAAATTATGAATTTGACTATAAGAATGGTTGCGTAATATATAAAATAGCTTTCAGTATGAACAGGTTGAGCATAGAAACAAATTCAAATAGTAATTTTCAGTATGAGATGGTGAAAAATACCTTTGCGAAGCAAGTTTTTCCCTTCTCTTAAAAGTAATTTTCACATATGTTTACATGAGATATTTTCAAACACTTAAATACATTCAAAGTATTTTTCACCACCACAGGATAAATCCATGAAATGAAATATCCACTGTCTCTTATTACTAACAGTTACAATTCCAATTGATTCCAATAATAACTATATTTTTGGTTGGACGCTAGTCAGTAGCTAGTGTAATGTTTCTAGTCCTACATTTGGTGCAGACTGGATTCTATCAGTTAGTTTTGCGATGTGGTCACCATGTTAGGTGGCTCGCCATCACGTCGCCCTGTAACACAGCTAGGACTAGACATATTACACTAGTTAGTGATTAGTGTCCAATCAGAAATATCCAATACAATCCTACAAGAGGTCAATCGTCGGTCCGAAAAGCTCACTGGTAAAGCCTCTGACTGCAGCGCTGGGTGATGAGGGGATATTAGTCCCCTCAAGATTGCAGATAATCCTTGCTAACGAGTGCCAACTAGCACGAAAACAGGCTGGGAGGCTTCCTACCAACTGACTCCAAGCATCTAATACCAACAATAATAACTATAAAATGCTGTCACTGCTTCAGAAACCATTCCTTCTCTGGTTTTCTTTAGATAAACGTGTGTTGATTTTTAGGCTTTATGTATTAATGGTGATAAAATGTTTTTGATTTAAAATTCAGAAGGCACTGAATCGGCTACTCTTCAACAATCACCTGCCCAGTATTTGTTTATATTTAACTGGATAGAGACTAGCATAGTTTAACTAATATCCAGTGTAAGTATCCTTGCGGCGTACACCTCACTTGATTCTACCATGCGTAAACTAAGAATGTGGAACTGACTGTCGTCTATATTCTCCACTGTGAAGCACTATTAAAAGGTTGGAATAATTTGAAAGGGCAGTACATGTCTTTGCAGATCACCAACGTATAACCCACTTGTCTTCCTCGAGGACTAGTTCCTTCGACAGAGATAATAAAACTAATTTTTACTGTATATTGTAATTCATATATATATATATATATATATACGATTGTACAACTATGGAAATGAAATCGTCGAAAAGAGAATTTCCTTAGCTGAAATTTCTCTTTCTTTTCCCACTGATGAAATCACTTCATTCGTTTCTGAGTTTCTCAAAGTTACTCCATCAGTTTGCTGAAAAAATGAATTATTAAAACGAAATTGGATACTTTTTTGCAAAATACTAGCAGTATATTCATTTTTTTTCTTGGTGAGGGATTCTATTCAAATTGTCTGAAAATAATCTCTGTTGTCTCTTCAAGTAAGACGTTGATGAAAGCTTGAAAGGGTTATTTTTCTTCCCTTGGGTTCCTAGTGGAACAAAGGGCTTCAACTGCACGCCTCCACTTGCTTCTGCTGTACTTTTCACTTGCATCCATGTAAATCCATCATGTTTCAACTCTTCTTCACACGATCTCCTCGATGTCACCTTTGGACGTCCCACTCGCTGCTTCCCTCGCCTAGATTACTAGGCCACTAGTTTTCTAGCCGGTCCCAAGCCCGGATAAAGAGGGAGGGTTGGGGCGTGGTGCTAGCAACTCCACCCCCAAAACTTAACCAAATTGCTACAAAAACTTCAACGCACAAGTATATTAAAAATTCTTGAAAGGGTTAGAATAAAGAAAGTTCAAGAGTGAATGCAACATGTAAGGAACTTATACATCAAATTCAGCCTAACCACTGTTTAAGAATAACTATAAACGAATTGAATATTAACATAAGAATTTAAGTACATTCCTAAGGCAGTAGTATATGACTACAAAAAGGTGGTGAGAGTATATTTGGACAACAAAATTATACTACTTACGACAAATATAAGTAGTACATACTTTAAAACAAAGAAAACAGTAGTAACTGTGCTGTAAAAGTTAGTTATCGAAAGAATCACCACATACAAATTCTGAGAGCATCTTAATCTGTTAGTGTTATTACTTCGCATAAAAGGATATTCCACCGTATAATATACATTTCGAAGTCTAACTGACAGGTAGATCAGATCTGTCAACAATAGTGTCTTCCTTTCTCAGCAAATATGCAATTTCATACATTTATTCCCCTCTATGAATTTGAATAAAGAAAGAACAACAGATTTTGCAGAATAGGATGGTAACATCATTTATTATTTCGTTAGCTTCTCATCAGCTGCATACAGTCCAAAGACATGATTAAGTATATCTACATAAGGCGAAGTTCAACAATAGCGTCCCAGGAGTGTGAACGCTCCAATGACACTGAACGCAGGCTAGTCGTTGGCTAACGGTATCTGTCATTATCATAGCTGAAATACCAACGCTATTCACCAGCTTAGCAGCGAATTTCACTCAGATCACGTTACTAAGTACTGTTTGGACAATGTGTTAATAGCTCGTTAAAACCAACATTTTAATTTGTTTTATTATCCATATTTTCCTGGTAACTGATAGGCGATCCTCTTACTGGAAACCGTAGTAATTCAACCGAGGGCTTTTGAGGAAGACTGCACACGATTCACATAAACAGCTCATCTTCAGTGACCTCGGTGAATACGTATACAGAAAATAGTCTAACTTAGCAACTGATACTCCTCATTATAACTGGGAAGTATTTTTTAGTCATGTCAGTGAAAGATAACCTGTTTCACGTGTTTTCATGCATTTTCTTGGAAATATACGTCATTTTTGAGCAAAAGTCTCTCATTTTTATGATTGGTCGACTGAAGACCACCCATGCGTTCGCACCTCCTAAGACGCTATGCTTGAACTATGTCCTACAGAAAAAATTTCAGCATACTTGCACAGAGTTCATTTTCAGACAAAAATCAATCAATATACGAATACAATAATAATATCTACATAATAATAATAGTAATCACTTTATCCCACACAATAATGATCATACACAATGAAAACTTGCAGATTGCATAATCAGATGAAAGAGAGGATGAAAACATCCAGTTACCAGAGCAAGGAAAGACTGATAACCGCTTCTTTCCTTCTGAACGCACAAATCGGATTTCAGGCACTTGATGGAAATTGTTTCGGCAACCTTGTGGAGAACTGAACTCTTTTGCTCACTGATAATTTTGAAGGACCTAGCGACGTTGACCTTATGACCTGTGTGAAGAAGATGTCTGACGACGGCACTGTTTTAAGCATTTGTTCACTTGATACGTAAGCTTATTGACACATGTTCAGAAAAGAACTTTCAGTTTTTATAGTTTTATTATTTTTTATGTTTATAAAAGGAGCCAAATTATTGAACATATATGTACAAATGCTGGAAATTCCATTCTGCAAATATTTTTAATGATTAGTTTGCTTTTATTTGAATAATCAATACGCTATTATCACTGTCATGTGTTCCTTTTGTACATTTTCTTACCCTCTTCACACTTGTTAAATGGACATTCAACTACTACCCTTCTTGTCACTCAGTAACAATTTTAGCCTTAACAAATTTCCAACCCTGTCTTACTTTGTGAGGTTGGGTGTTGAGTAATTTACAACTGTCATTATTACTTTTGAAGCCACACCTGAGTACTTATATCACCCTCCATTTCTTAATAATAGACTGCTATACATTTTTGTTAAATATAAATACGACTGTACAGTTAATGAAGATAATTTCGTCGATAAAGAAAATTTTCTTCGTTGAATTTTCTTTTATCTTCTTCATGACGTTCAGAATAGCATATCACTTACGTCTGTAGAAGAGAAAGATAACTGTTTATCTTTCCTAGACATATTGCTTAGTCGACGGCTTGATGGGTCAATAAAAAGATCTATTTATAGAAAACCTACCTCGACAGGACAGTATCTTAATTACCACAGTTTCTGCCCTGTTCGGTACAAAAGAGCCTTATTAAGGTGCCCCTTCAGTAGAATCCAACGAATATGCACTGAAGACACACTTGATGAAGAAGAAATAAAGTTGACACAAACTGTGGTTGATAACAATTATCCAGACAAGTTCATCAGGATATATAAAGTAGTCAGAACATCAAGACTCACTCTCCAACTCGCCCCTAAGAAAGACGTGTACATCAAGCTAACCTATATGGGACATCATAGCAGCTTGATAACTAGACAAAGACTGAACGCTGCTGTCAAAAAGACTTTTTATGCAGCCAATATCATAATAATAGAGAATGTAAAGCCGATATATCTATCTAAGCCCTACGAACATGCGATAAATGACGTCACATCCCACTGTATTTACCAGTTTGAATGTATGTGTGGACACACATACATAGAGAGTACTCATCTGCAAGTAAGGGCTTCAGAGCATATTCCTAAATGGCCCCAGAAACAAATGGAATCTTCAGAACCTGTTAACGGTGAGAACAGGAGACCTAGCTCTTCTATTGCGAAACATATTATAGAGACAGGACATAAAATTGACGTTAACAGATCTTTTAAACCAACCTATAAAAAGCGTCTGGGGCGTATCCTAAAGTTTGTGGAAGCCCTAGCAATTAGAAAGTTTAAGCCACCTTTATGCGTTCGAAAACAATTGTCATCACATTAAACCTTCCTTGGTAAATTTAGATTTGATACCATAGCAGTTGTACTATTACCTCTGCTATTTGGTTTGGTGGTCTTCATTGTTATTTTGATCTTGAATATGTCCGATTACGATTATTATTATTTTAGAATTCGAGTCAAGTACTAATGGTGAAACATTACGCCAAGTAGTGTCCTTGCTTTTCAACATCTTTCCGAGAAATATAAAATCCTCCTCTTACTTCTCTGCAGAGCATATTCTCCTAGCTCTACAGTACTGAATCTTGACTAGTACTCGTTTAAAGCTATTTGGACAAAAACTATTAACATTTGGGTGTTGTCCTTTACATGTAGGCTTACGGTTACCCTCAAAGGTTCATTAACAAGTACGGAAGATCTGAAGGCTCAAATGTCAAGCAAATCACAGTGGCGAAATGCCCAACTACATTCAGCTTGATTATAAAGGTGAAAATATTACAGCAATTGTCAACAGAAGATTGTAGACATCACTAGGCAGAGCCTGTCCATCAGCTAAGCTGGTTTACAATTAGTAGTGTTCTCTCTCTATAATGAACATGAATTTGCATGAAGAGTGATGAGAATTTATGAGACCTAAGAGATCCCGGAGAATACTGAGTGCAACTGAGCCCCAATGAGAACGATTTCGAGGCAGTATTACCAGCCAGATAGCCAAACAGTCAAAGAGTTAAGGAATTGATGTCAAGTCCTAATGTGACCAGATCTATCCGTTTTCCAATGCACTCCTATGTCAACTAACACAACTCGACATGTCCTGGCACATGCCTTAGCTTCATGCAATTCTTCCCATTCATAAACTTGAAAAAAGCAAGAACAACAATTGTACCAGAAGATAATATGAGCTCATCTTTTATTATTTCGAGGATTCTTCTCAACCGGTTACAACCTGAACGATAAAATATATGAATTACATTGAAGATTTGAACATACTTTTCCACTATCACAAGGAGTAATTGGTAGGAAGTAAAAGTAACATTAGTCTGGAATGATTTAACTAATAAAGAGTTACAAACGCTGACTATTTATAGAATAATTAGACAATTAGGCTTGTGTGTATAGAAACAAGGTTTGGCTAGAAAGAGCATAACAAAAAAAGTAGATTACGTAACTAAAGAAAATGTTTTATCTAATAGCCAATAGAAAAAAAAGGAAGAGAAAAGAACAAGATAGGGTGAGTCATGTTTAGATGAGAGAGTAGAGTTTTCTAAACAAGAAAAAAGGTGACTCATAAAAGTTGTATATTTTGTTTTCACCAGGGCAGTGCAAGATTCACCACTGTCTCTTTCTGCGTACATAGATTTGGTTTAAGTCGTTTGATAGCAATTGCTTCAGAAAAACGTAGCAAGCTAGGTTCCTTTTACTTGTTGATTATTTTGAACGACTTCAGGTTGTCTACAATATGACCAGTGCCCAATACATGACGCGATTAATGCTTGCAGACGTTTCAGTCTCAGGTTCTTTGGTATGTGTTCAGAAATGTGGACAATAACCCTTCTCTCTGTACTTCCAATTTATGTGCTTTAGCACGTACATGTAAATTGATAGACACAGTTGGAGGTAGCATGAGGTGGGTATTTGTCCAATTTTTAATGTCTCAAACAACTAGTTATTTGATAAACACATACAAGCTTGGTGGCTGGATATGTTCTTTTCATGACAGCATTCAGTCGACATCTTATTCTACTGGCAGTATCATCACCTTTGAATGCAAGCTGCAGGAAGATAGGCTTTCTCTCCACTATGCCGCTTTTCACTTTTTTTCAATATGACGTCTCCCATACATGCCTTAGCCGTACTCAGTCTATTTAACAAAAGAGAAAACTGTGTCGGAACCGATAACATGGCCTGTATCGAGGGTATGTCCACCAATAGCCCTGCTAGGTATTCTTGCAACTAATGGCAACCTTTTTGGGTACATGTTCAGAAATTCTTTTTGCAATACACTTCTCAGTTTCTCCAATGTACATACTACTGCAAGTACAGATTCTCACATCCAGATTTGTTTAGCTGAGCGTGTTCTTGGTGTTACAAACTGCTAATACTAATTTTCCAACGAAATCCATCGGATTATTACACGTATTCAATCGACGATTTGTTTTCGTCGGCTTTGAATAGTGGTAACCTAGTGTGAATACATTCGTCTTTGGTGGTGCACTTGTTTCAACCAATTTTCCGTTATTCAACTTGAAATGTTTATTAAGAAACTTGGTGGGATATCCTTTGTCTATCAATAGCTTTGTGAATTGACCCCGAAGACATCGTCGATCAGCTCCATAGAACATAGTCTAGTTACTCGTGAAAAAAGTCTTAAGTAGGGTTCTTTTTGGTTGGCGTCCTCAAGATGGTAAAAATCAATAGCTGGAGACAATCGGTGATATGGCTAAAAATCGTTGTCACTGGCTGGTGCAGATGCATCCACTCCTTGTAACTTGTAATATCCAATTAAACTATATGGCACCTCAATATTACTATTCTTTTAGCCGCATATTTCTCTTTATTATATCCCTTGTCTTGCTGTGTACATGGAGTGTGGCGACTGGAATTGCTGCAAAGTTCTGTGTTGAAACCAATCGGGTTTCTTTTTGTATGAAATAGAACAAAAACTGAATTGGTGCATGTTGACTAGCAGTGGAATTCAGGATGCAAACTTAGTCCTATTTCGAACTCGTCAGCTGGATGTACCTGCATTCCTCAGTGAGTAATGATGTTCCCACCGAGGCTCTAACCCAATTCGCATAGCTTCGAACAGGACGAAATGCGCATCCTGGATTTCACTGCTAGTCACCATCCACCAATTAAATTATAATTACATGTCCAGACATCGTCTAAGCATCTGCACAAGAGGCCAACAGACATGTCAACCTGAGACCGAGTACTTCGGTTCAATCAATCGACGGGAAGATCTAAAATTGAATTAAATAGAACAGAAACTGATAAAAAATGGTAAATATTAAGCTGTTCAACTAGAGGCTTATTCATACATCCCTCACGATATCCAACTATCTTCACTTCTTTTAAGATCCAAGTTAAAACACCTTTTTTAAATTCAGCGTCTCGTATTGACATTGGTAAATTTTACATTTGGATGAATTAAATTAAATAGTGTGAGAAGAGTCTTTGCTTGATTTCCACTCCCAAATATATAATAATAGTTCTAGTGTGAAGTCGTGACCAGTGAGGTCCATCCAGATGTCACGTGTGAGGATGAATGTCCGACCGACGACTTTGGTTTGGGTCGCGCTAAATCACGAATCGGTAGAAGTTAGAATTCGTGAGCCATTGAATCGGGTCCCGGTGGCTGAATGGTATACCAGCCAGCTTGTCTTGTAACCGGAAGGTCCTGGGTTCGAACCCTAGTGAGTGCGTACTGCCGATGATTCCCAAACTAGGATGAAACAGCAGCTGTCCAGTATTCCCTGTCTGATTTACAGTGGTTCTCTAACTGATATCAATCCGTGATCAACTCGTAAAAACAAAACTAACCCTTATAAACCAACTATAGAAAATAATAATAAACAAATTATCAACATACCTAGAATACATTTCTATCTGCATTATTCTCCGAATGATGAGCTAGAAATGTCCGTAAATATAATGGACGAATTCATCCTATAAGGCTTATTGTTCTTCCTTAACGAGAAATCTATACAGGGGGACTAACTGCATAAAATATTACACTTAGTTTTGTTTTTCTGATTTTATTTTGAGTTTAACTCACTAAATCACCAATGTATTCATCCATCTTTTGTCTTTCTTATGCAATCCCTTCTTCACATTATCCAGACTTTTTCAATTACCATCAACCTTCGATGTATGAGGTATATCAGTGTCACTTCTGACCTTTTGTGAAAAAGAATTATTTTTGGAGTCCCTTGTTAACTAACTGACGTCAAAAGCTATTAAAAATCGTTCTCTATGTCTATTTAGTGCAGGAAATTCTTCTAGGTTGAATGGGGCTTATGAGAAACACACAAGATGAAATGATGCCATCTTATTCTCCTCAAACTGTCGTCTTTGTTCTATTCAAATTATGCCACAAACTGTATATTTCCTAAAGATATTCGAATAACCCAATAGGTATGTTAGACTTCATGTTATATAAAAGGCAAAGAAATATCAGGTATGGAGTTATTGTCACAAATCCATAGGACGCAATGCAATATTGAGGTTAGGCGTCGAGTGCTAGGTAAGGTGGGGAAATCAGTTGACGAGACTGTGAAATTACATCGGCTGAGATGGTTAGGACATGTGTTACATAGGCCTGTCTAGTCATCGCCTTCCTCGACCGACAGGCAATGTTACCTGATATAGGATCAGGCTGGAAAAGAGATGGCGGCGGTCAAACCAAAACATGGCTTCACCAGTCAATGAAATCCACAACAGTTAGTCTGAGCCACGTAGGGAGGTGTTGACTTCCTTACTGGTTGGGGTCCTCGGGACAGTAAAAACCAATGGTTAGAAACAATTGGTGACATGGCTCAAAATAGTTGTCAATGGCTGGTGCAGATGCATCCACTCCTTGTGACATGATTTCCAATGAAACTGTTTTGTTCTTCGTTATTACTATTCCTTTGTCTCACACGTCTGTTTACTGTCTATATTATGCATTTCTCCTACTTTCTTCCCTTGCTTTGTGTGCTACAAGGAGGGAGTGTGGCGACTTGAACTGTCACACATATGTGCAAAGTTCTAGGTCGAAAACAGACAGACAGACAATGCCATTCAAAAACTTTGATAATAAAAACAACTGCAAACAGTTTGGATTCATTCGTTGTAAGCCTTCTTTGACAGTGAAGGGAACAGAAATCTCTCTCGCTCTCACTCAGATTCATAAATCACACACTACTTTAAGATATTCTCTATGTGAATGTCCTACGTGCTGTTAGCATCTGTCTGAGAATTAGACCAGTTTCAACACTGAGACAAACTTCTCCAACGACAATGTAGATGGGTTTATAGTTAATATTCAAAAGTCTACAGAAAACAATGCCGTTGTCTAGACACTTAACATGTCTTACTCATTTCAGAATCTACTAACACTACGTGGCTTAGTCACCTAATTATGGGTAGTGAACAAGTATCTCAACTTCGACTTCACCGCGACAAAGACAGACAACTTTATCTTCAATTGTTAACGTGATCTACACGAACTGGTTCGTTTACATGAAGCTTGTGACACAGAGGTCACAGAGATAGGAACTAAGTCAGAGATGAAATACCTTGGGATAGTTCTATCCTCGGACGTTTCTTGGTCATCCAATATCTTGTCGACTTCTAAGAAAATGTTCCGTTTAACCTTCTCTGTTAAGAAGTTAAGACAGTCACGTATCACTCAACGCATACTTCTATAGTTTGTTAACTCTTGCGTGTTACCTATTCTTCTTTATTGCTTCCTCCACTAAGTCCTTCCTGGGCTACTCAAAAAGGATTATGTCATATTGCGAGGAGTATTAAAAGTTGTTGTTGTTAGGGCAAGTAGTGTGTCACTAAGTCAGTCCATTAATTACTACTGTAGTCGACAGCCATCTGAACTCATGTGAGATTATGCAGTTGACAGATCAAAGACTTCGGTCAGTCACCAAACGTACATTCTACGCTTTTTTTCTCATTTGCCGAAAATTTTCGATCCCTGTACCTAAAGGACGAAATTCTATGGACTCTACTTCAAACTGTATCTACGTGTTCACCTGCAGCTGCGGTGACACCTATATAGGTAGAACCAATAGAATGTTCCAATATGGTCGCCGAAAAGAACATGTTCCAAAATGGCTACTAAATCATATAGAAAATCCCAGCGCGATTAATCTGAATAGAAATCCAGCATCATCTATTGCGAAACACTTATTAATGTCAGATCACAAAATCAATATTATCAATGACTGTTTCACAATTAATTCACATAACTCTAATTCAAGGCTACTGAAGGTGATGGAAGCACTTTGCATTAGTCACATATAGCCTAAACTATGTGGACAAAGAACAATAGACTTCAACCTTCGCCTACCATAAACTGACTACTTGACCTATTTAAATATGATTGGCCATCAGCAAGTACTTTTGTTCTATGTGACTGAGTAATTGTCATGCCTCTTATTTTATTATTGTTAACCATGTTAGTTGTAAAGCGGTTGTAAAGAAACCACGAAATGAAGATATCATCTCGCGAAATTTGTCTTTTAAATGTGCCTTATTCAATTTTATCAAAGGGACTAATTGTTTTAACCCTTTCTTTCTATTCACAACTACTCCCTCCTTCCAATGAATCTATTCAGGCAAGACTAGAAGTCATTAGAAAAGATTATATGCTCGTTTGCAAAGCTAAGTACAAAAACACAACGATACCCTATTTGATCCGCATTCCTTGAGATACAGTTAGGGTTAAGCACGAAACTTACTATATAATTAGCTAAATAAGCGGCTCTTTTATCTTCAGTTTGTAAAAAATTATAGAGACACTATTTGAATTATCTTATAATTGTCGTTATTAACGTTATTATTAATATCATTTCACATATATAGATGAATTGAACACTTTTGGTGCTGGAAAGTATCTACTTTGTAGTCTTAAGGTACTCTGACGGTAATTAACAGATAGTTTAAAGGTCACCGTATGCTGGATTTGGATTCAGTGTACAGAACAGTTTAGGGACCTCTTGTCGAATATGCATAGACTTCATATCCTCACTGTCAAGGCCCGCAAGCTAACAAAGTGTGTAATGATAGAGAGATAACTTCCACTCTCTCCCGTTCAACATATATAGCTTTCTATAGTTGTCAGGCAATTATACAATACTTCGCATTACTTCAACCTGTTGTCCCACTTCTGGAAACTTTACATTTTTGTCATTCTGATTCCAAATGGAATAAATTTCATGTCTCATTGTAGGACTCTGTCGATTAATTAGTTTTATGTTTTAATTCTTTAATATGCACCGCTTAGATGGATGAATCTGGTTAGTTCAAGTATTCCCGGATTGTCAACTCAATTGAATAAGCTTAGTTAACAAACCTAAGTGGTATACATGGGCGAACTTGCATTAGGCTATTTCTGAAAGACCGTTGAATATTAGCCAATCATAAGTTTTCCCGACAGGCTGTAGTAGGCACTGCTTTTGGAGAATCTACACATTACAAGTCAGTTAACCGGTTCATCAACAATAAAGAAGCACCTATCTGTCGAATGCAGTAGTATGTCGAGGACTACGATGTAAAGACGCGGTAGTTGGGGAAGCGCGTGGTGTTCTGACCCTTTGAACACCGACCATGAGTATTTACTATCATCAAACCACCAGCTATGATATACAATCAGCTAAGAGCAAATCCACCTTCATAAGTACTGAACAGTCCTTCCCCCCACCCTCGGCACACCACAGCTGTTTCATAAATCAAACCGATTACTCCCCCCCCCCCTTAGCATGTACCTCTTCATACTGTAAACTGAAGTGAATATGACTCAAATAAGATAATCTGTGAATGCTTTATTAACACAGAAGTATAATAAATATCATAACAAAATATTATAATAATAATGGTATAAAGGCAACAATAGAAAAATAATATTAAACCGGATGAATAATAATAGTCAATATTACTATTGCAATTATCATTACCATATCAACATAACGGAATCTAATAGTCTTATTCTTCTTAAAAAAGAACTCAATAAAAGGGATGAGAACGTGATAAACAGTAAATAAAAACAGTAATAGTAATAAAAAAAATAATAATATAAAACTCTAATTTTCCTTAAAAACTCAACGAAAGGAAGTAAACTATTAAAAAAGATGCAAAAATAATAATCATGATTAACGTCAAAGGGATTAGAAAACGAACGTTTTATTATTTTCTCCAATTGACTATTCCCCCTCAACCTGATATTAATCTCCCCGAAAGGTACATTTTATGAAAAAGTGATTCATCGCTTCTTGGACAGTTCTGAAATGACAAAAGAACAGGAGACAAGGAGAAAAGATCAATGAGGAGTTATGTTAGTCATCCACACTCATCAGACAAATAAAAATTTGCTAGGATATGTGTTACAGATAATTTAAAATGAAAATCGCGTCTTGATACAATGGAAGACTTTGGCCTCCAAAGCCTTAGCATGGTCGGCGGTGGGTGCCTTGCGCTGCGGGTTGGCCACCCCTCCGCACACCTCTTGAAATGCTCCCATATGACCGGGCGTCTTACACAGCCTCTCCTGAGGAAGTCCTACTCACTGCCTTCACGTGGCGGAGGTGTTTTTCACCAAAGTGAGAGGGCGAAAGCGGATGCCCGGCGCTCTTCACCGGGTTGACTGTCCATTGGATGACAGTCTAGGGGAGATGGCTAAACCCTGATTCCAAACCTCCAACGACTGGCGTATGAAGCTCACCGGCAGACGTATGGACAAAGGGCTTGTTGGATGTCTGGCCCCATTCAAAAAGGCGTATGAACCGAACTCCGGTCACCGGCTGCCAATGGATAGTGGACTCCCTACTCCACTCCTACTGCCTTGTAGGTCACACTTGGTTGTGTAAAGGCTAGAGCTGCACTCTCAAACAAAAGGCCGAGCGATTCTGGGGACATTACTCGTACCAAATTCCCATGAAACTTCATGAACTCTCTTACCTTGTCGCAAAACCTTGCAACAGATCGCCGCGCCTGGGCAGCGATGATTCGAGATGTTCATGAAGCCGGCTCATCCTTCCGTAGGAGATAGCCGAAGTAAAGTAAAGTAAGTAAGACTTTGGAGAGTTTTTCAGAATTCGGTGTCAAGTTAAGGAATCTGTGGGATTACCTACTACCAAACGGCCACTGCACGTTAATCCTACGCATACAGTTTTGGTTTGATTCCAAAGTTTTCTCGCGAAATGACTTCAGTTAAAACGAACTATTGGAAACTAGGGAGTACTGGCTGGCTGACTGACTGACTGGTTTCAACACAGAACTTTGCACCGATGTACAGCAGTTCGAGTCGCTACAGTCCCTCTACACAGCACACAAAGCAAAAGAAGAAAGTAAAAAGAAATGCAAAATAGAGACAGTAAAAAGAGATTTGAGGCAAAAAGAATAATACCATCGAATAACAATATAGTTTCATTGGAAATTATAGGTCACAAGGAGTGGATGCATATGCACCAGCCAGTGACAACGATTCTGAGCCATATCACCAATTGTCTCCAGCCATTGGGTTTTACCGTCCCGAGGATCTCAACCAGTCAGGAAGTCTACACCTCCCTACATGATTTGCTGGCTTAAACTAACTGTTGTGCATCTCATTGGCTGATGAAGCCATATTTTGGTTTGGCCACCACTGGCTCTTTTCCAGCCTGATCCATTCTATATCGGCTATCATTGCCCGTCGAGGATGGCGATGACTAGACAGGCATGCGTAACACATGTCCTAACCATCTCAGTCGATGTAACTTCACACTCTCGTCTATTGATTTTCCCTCCTTACCTAGCACTCAACTGATGCGTAACCGAAATATTGTTCACCCTGTTGTACCACTTCACACGGGAGATAGAACGCAGGCCCCTATGATCAAAGACAGCTAGCCAGGCTTTTCAAGTCTTCTACTCTGAATGGCCCTGTCTCGTTCACAGCCATAAAGGAGGATGGAGAGGACTGCTGAAGAGTACGCATGCCCTACTATTGAGCTAGAGAAGAAAACCGCTGATGAAAGTCTGCAGTAGCCTTTTGGGAAGGCTTTTCGTGATGCGACATGTCTCTGAACCGTACGGAAACGCTAACTGACTTGAAATCAGTGTTGAAAATCAGGATCTTACTCCTTACGCTGAGTACAGTAGATTTTTGAACACTAATATCACAGTAATGAAGGTGGACAGTAACTCGAATTTTTCATTACTTAACCTAAACCATACTTCAACTAATTTTTTGCATAACGTTAAAATAAAAAGTCTAGTGACTTAACAACACATAAATCCAATATTAAATACATTAAATTCCAAAATGTGAATGAAATATTTTAAACTTACAATGTCACAACCACAGCAGTTTTCTGCACAGTTTCATTCTATATACAAGCGTTGGGAGTTACTTTGTCTGATTTCACTCCTCTCTCTTTATTCCTTGTTATTGTTGTCGCTGGGCCTGGAAAACAAATTTAGGCAATTTTAGTGTAATCAATCGAGATGCAGAAAAACTAAAGTGAATTCACTGATTTAAATAGGCCTAGTCCTCTCAGTGAAAATCATTTCTGTGTATGTGTCAAGGCGTTGAGAAGATACAGTGCTTAAATAAAGCACTATTCTCAAAGCTTCACATGCACCTCAAATCATCATAGAGGAAAGTAAATAAGTTCATGGGAAAAGAAGGACTTTCCATTTGATTCAATTTATCTGAAGTCAATAAGACGCTATAAATATTACTGACTTTCTAACAGGGACATAGGTTTGAAGGCTCCTGGTTCGATCCTTGGAGGGGTCGCGGGTGTGAACTAGTGAAGATTCCCACACTAGGACAAAAGGACTTTCCGGTGCTTCCTGGTTTTCAATAATCCTCTTACTGATGTTAGTTTGTGGAGAAATCTACATTGAAATCAACGAAGATCCCTAAAACCCAGTGCTTTGTAATATTTTCTTTCAATCAATAGATACCTGATGAACACTTTGTTTCTCTTCTAAGAAAAATACCTAAGATTTCCACGGTTTAAGCAGATGGAAACAAATAACCACCCACCACACATCCATACGCAAAAATACGTAAACATTAATGTTGGTCACCCGATAAATATCTCTACAAATTGTGTTCATTATAATTGTATGCACTACTACTACTACTACTGCACAATAGTTACAGCAAAGAAAGCTCTCCTGCGTAAGTATATAACCTCTCATCGATGAGGCAGTGGAACGAAAAAACCTAATCAGTTATCTGCTCATTTCATAAACCGTTTTATCTGAGCTTGCGACATCTAAAAGGTGAGAGAAAGGCAGAAAGACAACTCAGTGACATCTGTCCCAAGTACCCAAATTCTGTAACTTTATTGCTACACCAATAGTGTGTAGTCACGGCAAATGTTTTAGAAACCAATTTTAAGATGAACGTGAATTGTGCTTGTACAAGCACACTGATTTGAACAACAACAAAGAATAACTGGAATAAATGACTCACTTCTCCCCATCCCTTCAGACAATAAGGATTGCTACTGAGTTTAAATTTGTCTTCATAAGTACATCAAAGCATGTCGCTGGTGGTTAACCCGTTCTCATAAGAATGTGCACATGATTATCCTTAACTTCATTGGTAGCAGTTGAGTATTGAAAGGTTTGCAGGGGCTACATTATGACATTTTACGTATGTAATCATAGTAACTCTTCATTAAGGCCGAAGTAACACAACTGAAACAGCCTTAATCATGTTGTTTCGGATTTCTTAATTTCACGAACGTGAGATTTGTAATCTCCTTCGCGCGCCCAAATGCCGGGTATCTAATATTCAATGTATTTTCCCGGACTAGTTTAAACCAAACTGATTTCTTTGTGCTCGCTTCTTGGTTGCAAGGTAAAGGTTCATGGTCTTCGGCAAACTTCTGTGTGGTTCGTCCCACCACTTGATTGTCATAGACTTCGTTGACTCCATAGGAATGGTGCTTTCAGATTCAGATTATAAAAATAGAAGGCTCTTGTTGCCTATGTTAATCTTTTCGATATATATCTCTGCGGAGGTCTAATTTCTCTTTGAAAGCGTTCACCAATGGAGCTGCTACTACTGAATCAGGTATGAGTTCCAATCGTTGACCACTCTATGAGGGAATCTAAATTCCACACGTATTTCATTCGACCTCGGTTTGAGCACTTTCTTGTGGTGACTTCGTAAATGTATACTAGAGGGAGAGAAAAGGTTTGAAAGGTCAATCCCTAAATCACCCTTTAATATGCGGTAAGTCAAAATCAAGTCGCCTCTCCTTCCGTATGATAATAGGAAGAGATTTAAACACTGTGCGTCGGTGGTACAGCGGTTAGAACTCTCGCCAACCATGCAAGTGGTCCGGGGTTCGATCCCCTACCGGCGCACACCCGATATCCATGGTCGGCCTGCAAAACTTGGGCTACCGATATCACATGCTGAAAATTCCATACTTGTACCAAAAATACTGTGTGGTTTCAAGCTATAATCAGACCAGCAGGCTCTCGATCAAGCCGCTCGGAAGATTTTTTTCACCCATCAGGGAACGATCGAGATTTTTTTACTTCCGGCTGGTCATGTCTTAGGGTCCTCACAAACCCACTAGGGGGGAGTGAGCTGTAGCGGTAAATAATTCCCCAAAATTATTAACCACAGCAATCATCACTCAACATTGGATGCTGACCATCACTGTTTAAGTCGACTTGTTTAGCTGAAGGCTTACGGTCAAGCATCCCCGCCATTTGGTGCTCCGTCGTGTCACGTGCGTGCACGATTACTAGCTAGCTAAGCATTCACCTCTACCCGCGATTTTGTCCCGAAATATATTACGTACTTTGGACGACAAAATCTGGTCTTTTGCTTTACCATTTGGTACTCGAAGAACGAACACTATAGTGGTTGTTGGTATAAGATCTTGCGTTAGTATAATCCGTACAACTCGCGAACGTCGAATACCCGCAGTCTCTAAACTGGTGAGCCCGTCAACCTCTAAAAGAAGATATAAAAACCACAGAAGTCATGAAAGTGCACAAAACAGAATTATACTTCAAGCAATTAAACCAGTTAAAGTAAACCAAAAGGCTTCTGATGCGATTTACGCAACAAAAGCAGAAGTTACTTCGGCCAAGTTAAACTTTAGACACCAGTAACTACCAATCAGCGAATGACGTCGAATTATCCAATGAGATTCACGAACGTAGTTCAATGTTGTATAGCGCTTGGTTCATTTAATAATAATAATATATATATTTCGTATAAACGGGTAAGTTTACATGAAATGCATGCCATTTTTACAGGCACGATCAATTATTTTACGAATAACAATTGTTAATTAGCATACATTGTCACTTTTTCAAAAAGTTCATATTGTTGAGTTATAGTACAAGCAATCAGAACAGATTCTTGTAAATGTTAATTTGTAAGTATTTCACGAAGGTCACCATCAAAGTTGAGCGACAACCCGAAATTCGTTCCATTTCCCGATGATAGTTATGACCAATCGATAAACAACATATATTTGTGTGAGTCCTATGCCTTCAAATGCTTGAACGCTATTTTAGGAATTGAAGAAAATCTGGCGCAGCTGCAAAATGGTATAGAATGCAATTATGAATAATACATTATTAAAAGTATATTTACAAGATAAATACAAGAAGCTATGTAGTACTTGAAATGATAATACACATTTGCAATGTATGATGCTAACCATATTGGTCTTACCATGGAAAACTATGACGCTTTCTATGAAAATATATTTATTCTCAAACATGAGTGTTGTTGTTTTTATCATCAGAGCAACCGAACTTTACGCGAGAAAAGGGTGTAAATGAGAAGAGGGAAAAAATTTCAGCTTCATTAAAGTCCTAGGAAGTTGAGATAAAATAGAGTATAATAGTAATTAGGTAGAAGGATTATTGTGAAGTATATAAGTAACATTTCAGAGAGAAGTGGCTAGAAGGACTAGAACCTGTTGAATACGGTGACCTGTAGGATGTTTGGCGAACTTGTGTATGGCCCATGGGATAGCATCTTGACAAGAAACTGAGCAGGCTTGTAGATGTTAGGGGCGAAAGCATTGTTATTTTTTTACAAGCTAAAACTGTACAGTCATTATTGTTTTATTTTTTCAATTAATTTTTTTTAAAGTCTATTTTTTTATACATTTAGTATCTAAACTCATGTTTTGTTCTCGAGCTGCCAAAATAATGCATGTTGCTGTCCTACAGATCGGAGCGATTCACATTTGTGACCACTACCAAATCTGCTGATCAGCATGCGCCACCCTCCCTCCTTTTTTGACATTAAGCTCTGAGACCTTTTACAGTGACTGCAGTTGTAATATTGGATTGCTTTGACTCCGTCCCAATCATACAGTATGCTGCACATTAACAGCTTTCATGACAAGTGCTTCCCATTAGGTCACATGGCACAATAATACCAGGGGACATTGTTAGCAGTATTATCATCATACTAGTGAACAAGTGGGTTACTACAAAAGACTAAGAAATTAGGCTTCCCTTAAGAGTTATGAAGTATAAAAATAGCTAATATTAGAACAACTAAGTTATATTCTATTTATCAGAGTGATATGAGTAGTGGAACAATTAGTGATAAAGTTATGTAAAGTGGTCCTGAGTAAGGCAACTGGTTAGCAGAACTTGTTATGCTAAATTTTCACGACCGATTTTATATGGTGTGCGTTACACATTGCAAAGTGACTCATCAATTATATAATGGAGAAATACTACATAATTTCAACATTATGAATTTTTTAGAAAATTATATGAATATGGGTAGGTGTTGACTGAAGATAGTCATTTCAACTCAAAAATAGTGCTAATAATATAAGCATATATGTAAAATATTAAAAGATATGGTTGCTAATGTAATTGTTTATGGAAATAATTACACTGACGAACTTATTGAAGATTACAGTGAAGAGAAAGTCAGTGAGTTAGTTAAACGGTTGCTGCGCAGTTATTAGTTATAACATCTTTAAAAGTAAAAGGTAGAAGAGTTTTCAGTACTGGGTCAAATTAAGACATAACCTACGGATTAGAGTGTAGTGGATAGTGGTACGATTAAAGATAAGGACAGGTTGAATGAGCTTGGGGAAAATGGTTGGTTGGCTGAGTTTGTTATTGCTAAGTTTTCCTGGCCACTTTTCATATGGCGTGCTTTAGACATTACAAAGTAACAGTTTGCTTATATTATGGAAGAACTATCACAACTAATTTGGGATTATACGTCCAGGATAATTCTAGATAGTCTTATGAGTTTATAAGCCCGATTGATGAAATATTGATAAGATCTCCAATAAGCTGAATAACCAAACCTCAGATCAAGGCATGTGGGAGAAATTGGGTTGGTTTTATCACGTTTTGGGTGCGGTACTGTTGCTGGGGCAAATGAGTTTCCTCAAATTGGGGGTATTGCACTGGGGTCTGTAGTACCAAAGTTAGATGAACAGCCCATATGGGTAAAGTATGGATAAGTAGACCGAAGCTCTTTTGTTGACAAGAACTCGTTAAGGAGACGCTGGAATTCAGTGGGAGATCGGCAACTACATACATTAAGTGGAAGTTCGTTCCATAATGCACTGTACTGTATTTTGAAGAAACGTGATCGCAGTTTTGTCCAGTACCGGCTTATGGATAGAGTATTTTCATGATTTCTAAGAGTATATATGGTTAAATTATTGAAAGCTATTGGATTACTGCTTTTGAGATAGTCATGTAAAAGGCAAAAAAGGAATGTAAGGTTGAGTTTCAGGCGCCTTAACCAAAGTGGCTGAAGTCTATACATTTTGCACCTATCCGCGTAAGTCAGTCCTTCATGTTTGTGTATTAAGCGTCGTGTAAAACTTCGCTGAATATTTTCAATACGAACCCTGTCATATCCATTCATGAAACCGAAGACAATTGTGCAGTATTCAATTACTGGGCGAACCATGACTTTGTATAAAAGGACTTTAGCCTCAGTTGTGTACATTTTTCGATGTAACAAGCCTGTGAGTCTTCGGCATTTAGAAACAAGTGCTTTTGCATACTGACTAAATGTTAAGTTCTGTGAGTAGGTAACTCCCAGGTCTTTTATGGAATTGAGGGTTTGGAGAGAGGAGTCACCTAGGTGTAACCTGAAATACGAGTGGGAGTTATTGAAATATAAGGCACCACGTTTATCAGAATTGAATGGCAGTTGCCAGTCAGTGCTCCAGTTATGTAATCTATCCAGATCATGTTGAATATGTGTGAATCCCTCGTTCATTGTAGAATGGGGGAAGCTGTATACAATCTTTAAGTCATCAGCAAAGAGGTATGGGGTACCATGCTTGATTACGCTGCAGATATCGTTAATGTAGATTACGAAAAGCAATGGACCTAGTACACTACCCTGAATTACTCCACTTCGTATGGGTCTGGGTGACGAGTAATTATTTGCAAATTTCACAACTTGGGAACGATCTTCCAAGAAAGAAACGAGCCAGGATAACAGGGGGTCCTGGAACCCGTGCGACTTTAGCTTAAGGATTAGTCTCTTGTGTGGGACTTTATCAAAGGCTTTTTTGAAGTCAAAGAAGAGGGTTGTGACAAGCAAAGCATGATCTCGCTTAGCGGTAACATCATCAAAGTAGTCAAGTAGGCAGGTGGAGCATGATCGACTTTTCAAGAAGCCGTGTTGTGCTGGAGTAAACAATTTGTGAAGGTGGAGGTATGAAGCAATATCTTGCCCTATAACATTTTCCATAACCCTAGAAACTACTGACGTGATATTGATCGGTCGGTAGTTTTCGATATTAGAAGTTGGTCCTAGTTTGTGCCTAGGGGTTATAAACGACAGCTTCCAGCACTCTGGGTAACTGCCATTATTTAAGGACAGATTGAAAAACTTTAGGAGGATAATGGGTATGTCCTCACCACCTCTTTTCAACAAGATAGATGGAATTCCATCAGGTCCAGCTTTATATGATGTCCGGAGGGATGCTATAGCGGAGGAAATCTTTTGTTGGGTAAATGTTATATTACCCAAAACGTGATATGGTATTATCGGAACATCAAGACTACCTACTGTTTCTTCGTTAGTAAAGTAGCTGGAAAAGTGGGAGCTGAATAACTCGCATATCTCCTGTGGGTCTTCGTATAGTTTTTCTCCATCTAGTAATAAGTCAGGGATACTTATTCTGTTGTTGTTAATTCGTGACTTGATTAGTTTTACCAATGCCTCTGTATTATTGGGCCGTGAAAGGAGGATGCGTTCTAGTTTGATGGACTCAGATAACTGATTAGATTTGTATGAATCATAAGTTTGCTTGAGTGTAATGAGTGATGAAAAGTCACTACATCTGTAGAATTGCCTAGCATGCTTACGCAGTCGGTTTCGAATCTTTTCGGGGATGAAGTCAGGCTGTTTAGGCCTCGTTTTCACAAGTCTTGCTGGAGCGATGAAGTCATGTGCAAATCCTAGGTTCTCGTAGAGTAAATTGTTTGCCTCTATGGCCGAGCTGCATGTAAAGTATGGTCCCCAGTCTAGGGTGCGTAGGTATGGTTTCAGGTCATCCCACTGAGCGTGTCTGTAACCCCTGAGTAATACTTTGTTGGCACTTATTGTCGCACTCATGCTAGTGCAAATATTGAATGTACCTAATACTACTCTGTGGTCGCTACCAGGAAACTCTTTACCTACTCGAAGGGTAGTGGGGATGATACCATCAGTGAAAACTAAATCTAAAATCTTAGATAGCCTGGTAGGATGCTGTACGTGTTGTTGCCAGTCTTTTGTTTCTATTATGTTAAAAAATTCATGATACCGTTTTGGTGAGGAAAGTGGTTGCCAGACTACTTCAGGCATATTAAAGTCCCCACATATAATTTTAGCCGTGTGAAGTAGTGAAGTGGCGAAAGTGCTAGCAAGTTTCATATCACCTTCAACAGGTGAACATGGGGGATGATAGATGCAACCTATAAGATAGGAAATGGAGTGAGACAGCCTTAGAATAGCCCAGACTGAGTCATTATCTGTGATGAGCTCTGGGTAGAAGCACTGTGTGGCCTTAATATCAGACCTGATATACATAGCGCATCCTCCTCCTCTGCCATGGTTTCTGTCACCTCTGAATACGTAATAGTTATCAATAGAAATATCTTTATCGCATATCTGAGGAGTGCACCATGTTTCAGTAATCATTATAAGAGACGGGTTGCATATTAAGGATAATGTCGTGAAGTCAAACATTTTGTTAAGTAAGGAGCGAGCATTGATGAGACAGAATGAAAGAGAGTTAGGGGTGACGATGAAATCGCATACATCTTTAAAAAGTTTTCCTCAAGGTTTGTAGCATCTAGAGCAGATTGTTTGATGGGTGCTAACTCAGATGGTGGCAACGTACTGGCAGTGCTAGAAAAGTGCACTACACCAGTATCAGCACAGAGAGATGTGCTATCTTTGGTTACCCCGGCGGATGAGAGGTGTTCATAATACCGTGACTGAAATGCATCGCCCTCCCCTCCGGTGATAAGTGGCTTGAGATTATGTGTGCCATTTGCGTCAATATTGAGGCTGAAATTTCGTGTTGGCTGAGAAAATTTAGATTGGATGAAGGGGAGGTAGGTATTTCTTGTGGATAGTATGCTGGAGTAAAGTTACGCGCATCGCAGTTATGACTAATATTTTGTGTGTTCAAGTTATTTTCGTAAATATTAGTCCATCGATTATCTTGGGTGGACTGTATCCGGTGGTTGTCAGGGATGTGGTGAGTCAGAAGGCCGCTTTTAGGAAAGAAGCCTAATCCACTTGTTCCTTGTTGTAGGGGTCTCTGGATCAAACTTTTGTCTACATTAGCTATAGATAGGAGAGTTGTGTCGGGGTAGGTGCATGCCTACCCGTAGGGTTTCAACTTATTTTTAGGGTGCCCAGACATATAGCGTCTGTTTTGTCTAACGGATGAAGATTTGCTCGATGTTGGATGAATTGGCGGGTTACTTCTCCTTTCATTGACGTTATATTTATGGTGGTATGAAGACTTATTCAGCTCCCCTGGGTTAATGGTGGGATTGGAGTCACTTAAGTTAGTGTTATTTGGTTTGCTGCTGAGTAACCTATCAGTGACGGGTTTGAGTAAAGGTATTCTGGATGGCAGGGTTATATTACTCCGTTTTGTGTGCACACTACTGTGAGTACTACTCGGGGAGGTTATACTGAATGCTACATTCTCAAGCTTAGCCTTTTGCGTAGTGGTATTAGCAGCTGATGGTGATGTGTCTAGCGAGCATAACTCTAAAGATGCATCTAAGTCTATGGCCATATTTGCTTCACTGTTGAGTTTACTAGGTAAAGCTTTATTATTTAAGGGTATTTCTTTTTCACGCGTGTCTGTAACATTAGGTATACTTAAATCTAAGGCGAGAGAGTCTTTTGTAGGACATTCTGCAGTCACGTATGTGTTTGCGACATTTGATACACTTGCGCGGCTACGTCTTTGACATGGAGTTAGGTCATGAGTAAGTTTAACGTTGCCAAAAGGTGTAGATGAACTAATTAGCTTGTTAGACGACTAGCATCATTAGGACTACTGAATTTAAACAGCACAGGACAAGTATACTTTCCTGATTTTTTCCTGAGTCTGATTAGTTGGCAATTCGCTGATGGCATACTGAACGCTTGGAGACATGTCACTTTAATTTTGTCCTGAGGCGTCCGATCAGGCAGATTGTAAGCAAGAACATTGTACGAAGACAAGATTCGTTTAGTCACTTCATTGGCTATAAAGTCTAACATACGCTCAGCCTTCAGCAGACTTTCTGGATTACTATCATGAGTTGGGTTACATAGAAGCAGTAACGGCTTAATGGTGTTTATATTATCATTTAATTCCTTCACAGAGTTTCCTAGAGAAATAAGGTCCAACTTATTTTGTTTAGCAGTTGCATATACCTCTGATAACCAATCGGACACAATGACTTTGGGGACGTTGTTGAGGCTAGGTGGAACGTGTAGGGATGTACGTATCTTCTTAGCTGAGTGACCTAAACTATTCTTACGTATAGAAAGTACTCGTTTATTACGTTGAGTCATTGTTGAACACGGATCAGTATGGTTTGAAGTAGAAGCTGAGCTAAATCGAAAACAAGTATAAGGACAAATAATATATCGAGTGGATATATAGACTAAGAACTACTATAGGCACGGTATGGATTTTATTGCTTATAGATAAACAATAAATCGACAAAAGTAGTGTGCAGAGGTACTTCACGTTAAAATTACTCGGAACCGGAAATGGTACGAACTACTCCACTAGATGTGATACCCTAGGACTAGAAACACTATGGCTAAGACGCCTGAGACTAAACTTGACACTTTACTATAAGCTTCTAAACCAATTAGTTTTTACCTCTACTAATGGCACTCGACTTTCAGATGACAATGGCTACAAACTAAGACACACTAAGGGTACAGTAGCTATCGAACAATGTAAAACAGCCACCAGGCAAAAGTTTTACTTGATTAGGTATGCACAGATATGGAATAAACTGCCAATGGAAATGCGTCAAGCAAGTACATTGGCCTCCTTCAAAAAGGTGCTTAATGACAAACTACAAGAGTTTGCAAACGATACTAGTTCTAGTTCCTATCTGAGAGCCTCCGAAATTATAGGTCCATTTAATGTATAAGCTTAAATACTACACCTGTTGTTTTTTGCCTATATTTATAATTCTAGATAAAACATTAACGGTTAACATACGTATCCTCAAACAGACAACAAATCTCGTTTGTAAAACTACTACCCAACACAATAAGTGGAATAAAATGGACATAAACCGACAACATGAAAAAGGTATAACTCACCACAACATCACAAGGACAGATGAACGCTCGTTGGGTACCATATATCCCTCACCAACTGCAACCCACCTTTCCTTAGATAATGTGATGAACTTATACCCATAATGTTGCTGAGCAGTTAATATTCTCAACTCCTGTCGGAACAGCTGAAACTCATAAACCTTCCTAACGCTAAGAAAATACCCGTAATCAGTAGAAATCCATTAATTAATGCGTCCGAAGCTTATGTACTTACTCCTAACAATGACATTGCAGATCAAATGAGATAAACACATCACTGATTTCAAAATAACACATCAATGAACTATAATTCGAGGACTCTGCACACAACAAAGTTGTGTATGAATATTTACTTCAAGCTTTATTTTTTTCCCAGGCACTTATAATCCATCCACCAAAGACCTGGTTTTTTTGTTAATGCGAAGACAATACTCCTGTATTTCCTGTTGTGTTGCACTCACTGACAATCTAGCAGATTTTTCCAACTTTGCACAGAAATGATTGTATATAAGTGAAAAGGCTGTTTTATACTACTGGAATTAACATTTATCAAGTGTATGTATAATCTCCATCGAACATGTAAAGCATATCTTGCTACTGGCTGTAAATTGTGATTAAATTATATGGTTCTATTTCTGTAACAATTTGATGATGCCTGTAAACTGGCGTCTCTCATGTGCTGTACTATGAGAATAAATTTATTTATTTATTTATATCATCTTTAACTATTCGTTCAATGATTCTAGATACTATGGGTGTAATATTGATTGGCCTATAGTTGTTGACTTCAGTTTTTGATCCGGATTTGTGTTTAGGTACTATAAATGTCGTTTTCCATTTATCTGGATAGGTTTGGCTTTCTAGGGACATTGTGAAAATCTTAAGTAATAAAACAGAAATGTCAGAACCACCGTGTTTATAAAGATGCGATGGTATACCGTCAAAACCGGCACTACTAGAGCTTTTAAGAGTATTAACGGCTTGGTTAATATTAGAGTAAGTGAAATGAACTGTAGTGATTTGTTTCAGCGTTGAAGATGAAGGGAGTTCTATTTTAGATTGTAAACCAAGAAGTGGACTTGTAGGCTTAAGGTAGTTAGCTGCCAACGTCTCATTAAACAGTTCACACATGTCTGCATGGTTGCTGTATAGTTTGCCCTTGTTTATAAGGAGAGAAATTTTATGGCTTTGGCGATTCATTCGTTTCTTTAGTATTTCTGTGAGAGCACCTACTCTGGTGGTGCTGGCTAGTGCCGTGCATTCTTCATTTCTCATACGCAAGTTATGAGCTTGCGAGATGGAGCTAAGGGTACTAAGTATTGACCCTAGTGTACTAAAGTCGTGTCGCCTGAAGTAACTTGCTGACAGTCTTTTCAGTTTCCTACGATCCTTTGGCTTTATGAATGTCTTTCTATGTGGGGAAAACTTTAGTGTTTGAAATGGGATGACAGCATCTAAGCATGTGTTGGAGTTATAGTAAAAGATGTCTAGAGCTTTCGAGAGGCTATCAGTATAGAAGTAATCACTCCATTCTGAGGATCTTAGCATTGACTTTACTAGAGTCCAGTCTGCCTTACTGTAGTTCCTGTAAGTTATTTGTTGTGAAGTAGGGGTATGGGTTGCATTGCTACTTGACGGAAGTGGCAGTGCACACAGCACTGTTTTGTGGTCACTCCCTGAAAACTCAGAACCTACTAGGGTAGAAAGGGGACTTATATTGTGGCAGAAGATTAAGTCTAGTACGTTATTACCCTCTTGTAGGGGTTGTGACAGTCTGCTTCCAGCCAAGTATATCCAGTGTGCCTAAGAACTTATCAAGTTTAGTTGGACCTGTGGGTATTTCCCAGTTGATTTCTGGTAAGTTAAAGTCTCCACATAGGATCTTATGATCGTAGTGGAGGGTGGATAATTGTTCTAGAGTATTAATAAGTTGGGTCTCGTAATTACTAAAGGTGCCAGGTGCTCTGTAGGTGCATCCAATTAATACTATTGCGTTATTTAAGTGTAAGTTAACCCATAAAGTCTCAGGCATGTTAAGTGTACTACTTTCTACCTGTGATACAGTAAGTGCATTCAGAAAGTACATAAGACAACCCCTCCCTTACCACCTTCCCTGTCACACCGAAAGTGTGTATAGTTATCTAAGCTTATCTCTTCATCCAGTATGTTCGAGTTACACCAGGATTCAGTGATGACAATTATAGGGGGTTTGTATATTACTGTGAGTGCTCTGAGCATCGGTAGTTTATTTAGAACGGATCTAGCATTTATGAGGATTAGGTAAAGATGAGATTTGAAATAGCATTTGAAGTACTTAAGTTCGTTAATCAGCCCCGAATGTGGTTCAGCACCCAGTAGTACTGTTTGACATGACGACCCTATGTTAAGAGGAGTTTCAGCATCATGTTCACCTATGTCTATCGAGTTGGTGTGTGCTGTTTTCGGTGAAGAATTGAGCGTTGGAGTACTGGATGTGCTATAGGCTAAGGCATTTTTATTTTTGGTTAAGCTAGAAACGGGGGTAGGGATCTTTATTTGACCTAAACTTGTGCATGTACCAAGTGTGCTTAGTGGATGCGGGCGAACTAGACTGTTCCTACATTCATGCAAATGGGGAGCCAGCACTAGCGGTTTAGGAGTGTTAGCATCCCTACCAGCTGTTTTTTCAGCGCTGACAGGGACGCAGGGGGTAAAAAATGATTGGGACCTTGTGAAGACCATGGTCTATTATTCCACCTATTGTTAGGTACTAGTGGTGTCCTTGTAAGGGTTTCGAATGTACTGCTTCGTGGGTTAGTTCCCAGCAGACTTGTGCCGTATATCCGATCAAAATTTATTAGCGTGCCATACTGTGAATGTCCTGAGTTGTTGGTGGTCGAGTTCTGACTATTGTCACTTGTACTCTTGAGGGTGGCATTGTTTTGGCGTTGGTTATCAGTGTGGGCCATGGTGCTATTTCGCACGTTGTGGGTGCCAATACTATTGACCGTGGGGAATGTGGGCTTACTTATACTGCCATTGTTGTTGTTGGCATGATTTGGGGTCATATTCTTCTCTTTTTTACCAATGGACTTATGGCTAGGAGAGGACAGGGTCAACTTTCGGGGGATTTTGACTTTTTTTCTTGGATTATTTAGTGACATGTCTAAGTCTACGGTGGTAGGTGGTATAGTTTTATTGGCTATTTGATTACAATTTAGCGGCCTTTCGGTTGGTGTCGCTCTCTGAGAAGATAATTCTGTGTGGTTAGAGAGGGGTGGTGCGGTGGATTCTACGGTGTCTCTCAAAGGGTTGGGTGTAATTGCTGCTTGCAATGTCCTATTGTTTATTCCACAATTAGACTCAGTGTGATAATTATATACGCGCCTTTCTATGACGGTCTTGTCCACCGCAACCTTTATTAGTTTGTAATTTCTGGCTTGCGATAGGGTGTGTTGGGAGTGGGTAAATTTTCTGGCCTCAGCCGGTGTTTCGAACTGAAAACGAATAGGACAACACTTTTCATGTTGACTCTTCTTCAGCCTGTAGCACTTAGTCTTGGAGTTGGGCATTTTCGCCTCAATAAGTAGGATGCGCTGTACCTTTTTTAGTGCCTCATTATCCGGAACGTTGTAGACAATAGCATTTAGTTTAGCATCTAGTCGTTTTGTTACTTCTGTAGTAGCAAAGTTAATTAGGTTATCCACCTTAGATATCGATTCACTGTCAAGTTTGTTAAGGTCTACAGTTTTCATGAGAATAGTTAAAGGTGTCAGTTCACAGACCTGCAGTCTGATATCACTGATCTGACCTGATAAATTGGAGATTTTTGTATTGGTATCGGAAATTACAGGATCTACTGACTTGTTGTTTTTTAAGTCCCTTAACTCGGCCTTAAGTTCTCCTATAGACAACTTTAGAAGTTCTATTTCTGAGGATAGTATTGAAACAGAGCTTGAAGGCTGGAGCTTTTCGATAAGCACATAAGGTGTAGGGAGGGTTTTTGTATGAGCAGAGGGTACTGAATTTTTGGGAGTAGTGCTAATACTAGCTGTCAGTATAGTTTTATCCTCAGTTTCAGCTCGACGCTTACGACATACAAGTGAGTTTTGTGGCTCACTATAACCATTTGTAGGAAGTATGTTGCTTGATGTAGCAATCAACGACTTAAAATTAGTCATCAGTTTTACAGGGAATTGAGTTCGCTGCTTTTTACTTTGGTTAACCATAACTATTTGATATGAGAGTTAATAGTTATAGGTATGGAAGTAGTAGAGGACTTGTGCAAGGATTACAACAAGATAAATTTTATGTAACGAATCACGCAAAAATGTAACGCAAACGTTGGGCGTACCGCCAAAGATGTTATATTACCCAAAAAGTGATATGGTATTATCGGAACATCAAGACTACCTACTGTTTCTTCGTTAGTAAAGTAGCTGGAAAAGTGGGAGCTGAATAACTCGCATATCTCCTGTGGGTCTTCGTATAGTTTTTCTCCATCTAGTAATAAGTCAGGGATACTTATTCTGTTGTTGTTAATTCGTGACTTGATTAGTTTTACCAATGCCTCTGTATTATTGGGCCGTGAAAGGAGGATGCGTTCTAGTTTGATGGACTCAGATAACTGATTAGATTTGTATGAATCATAAGTTTGCTTGAGTGTAATGAGTGATGAAAAGTCACTACATCTGTAGAATTGCCTAGCATGCTTACGCAGTCGGTTTCGAATCTTTTCGGGGATGAAGTCAGGCTGTTTAGGCCTCGTTTTCACAAGTCTTGCTGGAGCGATGAAGTCATGTGCAAATCCTAGGTTCTCGTAGAGTAAATTGTTTGCCTCTATGGCCGAGCTGCATGTAAAGTATGGTCCCCAGTCTAGGGTGCGTAGGTATGGTTTCAGGTCATCCCACTGAGCGTGTCTGTAACCCCTGAGTAATACTTTGTTGGCACTTATTGTCGCACTCATGCTAGTGCAAATATTGAATGTACCTAATACTACTCTGTGGTCGCTACCAGGAAACTCTTTACCTACTCGAAGGGTAGTGGGGATGATACCATCAGTGAAAACTAAATCTAAAATCTTAGATAGCCTGGTAGGATGCTGTACGTGTTGTTGCCAGTCTTTTGTTTCTATTATGTTAAAAAATTCATGATACCGTTTTGGTGAGGAAAGTGGTTGCCAGACTACTTCAGGCATATTAAAGTCCCCACATATAATTTTAGCCGTGTGAAGTAGTGAAGTGGCGAAAGTGCTAGCAAGTTTCATATCACCTTCAACAGGTGAACATGGGGGATGATAGATGCAACCTATAAGATAGGAAATGGAGTGAGACAGCCTTAGAATAGCCCAGACTGAGTCATTATCTGTGATGAGCTCTGGGTAGAAGCACTGTGTGGCCTTAATATCAGACCTGATATACATAGCGCATCCTCCTCCTCTGCCATGGTTTCTGTCACCTCTGAATACGTAATAGTTATCAATAGAAATATCTTTATCGCATATCTGAGGAGTGCACCATGTTTCAGTAATCATTATAAGAGACGGGTTGCATATTAAGGATAATGTCGTGAAGTCAAACATTTTGTTAAGTAAGGAGCGAGCATTGATGAGACAGAATGAAAGAGAGTTAGGGGTGACGATGAAATCGCATACATCTTTAAAAAGTTTTCCTCAAGGTTTGTAGCATCTAGAGCAGATTGTTTGATGGGTGCTAACTCAGATGGTGGCAACGTACTGGCAGTGCTAGAAAAGTGCACTACACCAGTATATATATATTTTTATTCCTGTTTATGCAGGAACATACCAATTGTACCGGCATGGATAAGTTATTATATAAATTACAGTTTGTTTGTTCAATCTAACATTAGAGTCAGTCAGAACAGTCTGCAAAATAGTCTGTCTGTGTAACACATAAAGAGATATAGAAATATTGTCTTCGCATTAACAAAAAACCCAGACTTCAGATGAATGTGATACAAATATCTGGGAAAAATAAAGCTTGAAGTCAATTCTCCTATAAAACTTTGTTGTGAACAGCATCCGTGAGATAAAGTTTATCGATGTATTATTTTGATTCAATAATGTATTTATTCCATTTTTGTCAGCAGTCTTATCGTAGTTTTATAATAGGAAAGAAATTTGATCTTTGATACGAAAGTTAGATAAGGTAATGTTAGATTGTTTTACTGCATCAAATGGGGTCAATTCTAGAACAATCCAATTGCGCCATTTGCGTCAGCATGGCAGACTGTACATGTAAGTTGAGTAATACATTGATAACTGTTTGAAAACCAGTTGCTTCTTTATTTCAGATCAAGAATACTCCTTGTACAGAATGTTAGCCAGCGTTTTCAAGTGGTTGCATCGGATCGTTCATGGAATTGAGTTTGAATTTACATAGATGGTCATTTCAGTTTGGATGTTGGGTTGTTCGACCTCAATCAGGAGATATATAGAAGATTACGCTCAGCAGGGAGATAAAGTATGTAAATATGAAAAGAAATTTATTATTTTATGTACATATAAATGTTTATAAATGTATATCATTGTATAGTAAACACTACCCATATTCTAGTTGTTTTTCATGTAATTTTGCGAAGTCTTAGAGTTTATTTAGTGTCGTAATATTTAGTAATGAGTCTAGGCGTTATAGTGTGCTAATAGCTCATGCGTTTTGGAAATAAGTGGTGCGGTGTGATTGGCATAGTCATTGGGATGAAGCAGTTTATATAGCAAGCGTTTGAAGGTTATAATAGAGTGACAGGTCCTTATTTCTAGGGGTAAACTGTTCCAGATCTTAGAGTACATGACTATGAAGAAGTTTGCACGGAGTGCTGTCTTACAGATTTTCCTAGATACTTTGCACGTTTGGTTTCGAAGGTTGTAAGAGCCTTCCGGTGAGAACTGTATCTCCTTGCTGTCTGAGAATGACATTTTATGCAAGACTTTAAAGAAGAATGTTAGGTTAATGCTCAGTCGTCTCATGCAGAGTGGGTCGATACCTAGAGTTATACACCTTGATGTGTAGTCCTTTTCGCAGTCAAATCCTAGTAGTTTAGACGTGAAGTATCGTTGGACACTTTTATTTTAAGCTTGTCACTTACGCGAGTGCTGCTGAGAATAAATGGACAATATTCAAGTAGTGGTCTGACACAAGTTTTATATAATAATAGCTTCGCCTCGTAGTTGTGGAAATTCCTGAGTATGCATCCTAGGAGCATCCTCGATTTACGCGCCTGTGTCGCCACTTGCTCGGAAAATGTCAAGTCACTAGAGTACCTGAGTCCTGGGTCAACAACACTTTGGAGTTTAGGCAAGTCAAGAGATTCAAGTACCAGTTTAATGTTTATTGAGGGTGCACCGAAACAGATCCAACCACATTTTTTAAGGTTGAATTTTAGGTTCCATGTGGAGGACCATGTAGTTACTCTATCTAGTTCTTCCTGAACAGCTTTCTGAAAGTACCCTAAGTCATCACAGTGGAATGTGTAAGCTACTTTAAGATCATCTGCGAAGATGAATGGTTTGCCAAGTGAGAAACAGCTGCATATGTCGTTGACATATAGAGTGAATAGGAGGGGGCCTAAGACGCTACTCTGAACTACTCCAGAAGTGACTGGACTAGGTTTAGAGTTTACAGAACCCAGTCTAACTACTTGGGACCTATTGTTAAGGAATGATTCAATCCATCCTAATAATGGGTTACTTATTCCTAAGGAGTTTAGCTTATTTATTAGAAGCCAATGGTCAACGCGGTCAAAGGCTTTGGATATGTCGAAGTAGATGACTAGTACTAGTTGTTGTTTGTCTCGGCTGCTAGTTATATAGTTAAAGAAGTCAAGGTGACATGTCATGCATGATCTGGATTTTAGGAATCCATGTTGGTTTGGACTTAGAATATTGCAGCTGAGCATATGTTTGAATGCTTTAGTGTAGGTAAACCAATACTATATGCAGATGACTTAAAAGTGACGTATAAATGCAAGAACACAGATCTTGGAATAACAGTAAACGCCATACAGCAAGAATTAGAAAAAATGGATAGATGGTGTGACACCTGGCAACTCCAATTTAATGTCGAAAAATGTGGCTGGCTCTGCATAGGTTGCAACACCTTAGAACTTGACCTGACAATTCAAGGCCATGCACTTCAACGACTGGAATCTGTACTGGACCTAGGGCTGAAATATTCACATAACTTATCATTTTCCGAACACATCTCCAAACAAGTGTCAAAGTCACGCAGACTTATCGGCTTTCTACTCAGGAACTTCTACAGAAATGAGTCTAGAATTCTGTTGTACAAGGTTTGTGTGCATCCTTTATTTGATTACTGTTCATTCGTGTATAGTAGTATACGCATAGACGACAAATTGAAAGTCGAGGGAGTGCAGAGGTACTTCACGTTAAAATTACTCGGAACCGGAAATGGTACGAACTACTCCACTAGATGTGATACCCTAGGACTAGAAACACTATGGCTAAGACGCCTGAGACTAAACTTGACACTTTACTATAAGCTTCTAAACCAATTAGTTTTTACCTCTACTAATGGCACTCGACTTTCAGATGACAATGGCTACAAACTAAGACACACTAAGGGTACAGTAGCTATCGAACAATGTAAAACAGCCACCAGGCAAAAGTTTTACTTGATTAGGTATGCACAGATATGGAATAAACTGCCAATGGAAATGCGTCAAGCAAGTACATTGGCCTCCTTCAAAAAGGTGCTTAATGACAAACTACAAGAGTTTGCAAACGATACTAGTTCTAGTTCCTATCTGAGAGCCTCCGAAATTATAGGTCCATTTAATGTATAAGCTTAAATACTACACCTGTTGTTTTTTGCCTATATTTATAATTCTAGATAAAACATTAACGGTTAACATACGTATCCTCAAACAGACAACAAATCTCGTTTGTAAAACTACTACTTACTTGATCGTGCCTGTAAAAATGGCATGCATTTTCATGTAAATTTGTAAATTTATATGAAATACATTATTATTATATACCCAACACAATAAGTGGAATAAAATGGACATAAACCGACAACATGAAAAAGGTATAACTCACCACAACATCACAAGGACAGATGAACGCTCGTTGGGTACCATATATCCCTCACCAACTGCAACCCACCTTTCCTTAGATAATGTGATGAACTTATACCCATAATGTTGCTGAGCAGTTAATATTCTCAACTCCTGTCGGAACAGCTGAAACTCATAAACCTTCCTAACGCTAAGAAAATACCCGTAATCAGTAGAAATCCATTAATTAATGCGTCCGAAGCTTATGTACTTACTCCTAACAATGACATTGCAGATCAAATGAGATAAACACATCACTGATTTCAAAATAACACATCAATGAACTATAATTCGAGGACTCTGCACACAACAAAGTTGTGTATGAATATTTACTTCAAGCTTTATTTTTTTCCCAGGCACTTATAATCCATCCACCAAAGACCTGGTTTTTTTGTTAATGCGAAGACAATACTCCTGTATTTCCTGTTGTGTTGCACTCACTGACAATCTAGCAGATTTTTCCAACTTTGCACAGAAATGATTGTATATAAGTGAAAAGGCTGTTTTATACTACTGGAATTAACATTTATCAAGTGTATGTATAATCTCCATCGAACATGTAAAGCATATCTTGCTACTGGCTGTAAATTGTGATTAAATTATATGGTTCTATTTCTGTAACAATTTGATGATGCCTGTAAACTGGCGTCTCTCATGTGCTGTACTATGAGAATAAATTTATTTATTTATTTATATCATCTTTAACTATTCGTTCAATGATTCTAGATACTATGGGTGTAATATTGATTGGCCTATAGTTGTTGACTTCAGTTTTTGATCCGGATTTGTGTTTAGGTACTATAAATGTCGTTTTCCATTTATCTGGATAGGTTTGGCTTTCTAGGGACATTGTGAAAATCTTAAGTAATAAAACAGAAATGTCAGAACCACCGTGTTTATAAAGATGCGATGGTATACCGTCAAAACCGGCACTACTAGAGCTTTTAAGAGTATTAACGGCTTGGTTAATATTAGAGTAAGTGAAATGAACTGTAGTGATTTGTTTCAGCGTTGAAGATGAAGGGAGTTCTATTTTAGATTGTAAACCAAGAAGTGGACTTGTAGGCTTAAGGTAGTTAGCTGCCAACGTCTCATTAAACAGTTCACACATGTCTGCATGGTTGCTGTATAGTTTGCCCTTGTTTATAAGGAGAGAAATTTTATGGCTTTGGCGATTCATTCGTTTCTTTAGTATTTCTGTGAGAGCACCTACTCTGGTGGTGCTGGCTAGTGCCGTGCATTCTTCATTTCTCATACGCAAGTTATGAGCTTGCGAGATGGAGCTAAGGGTACTAAGTATTGACCCTAGTGTACTAAAGTCGTGTCGCCTGAAGTAACTTGCTGACAGTCTTTTCAGTTTCCTACGATCCTTTGGCTTTATGAATGTCTTTCTATGTGGGGAAAACTTTAGTGTTTGAAATGGGATGACAGCATCTAAGCATGTGTTGGAGTTATAGTAAAAGATGTCTAGAGCTTTCGAGAGGCTATCAGTATAGAAGTAATCACTCCATTCTGAGGATCTTAGCATTGACTTTACTAGAGTCCAGTCTGCCTTACTGTAGTTCCTGTAAGTTATTTGTTGTGAAGTAGGGGTATGGGTTGCATTGCTACTTGACGGAAGTGGCAGTGCACACAGCACTGTTTTGTGGTCACTCCCTGAAAACTCAGAACCTACTAGGGTAGAAAGGGGACTTATATTGTGGCAGAAGATTAAGTCTAGTACGTTATTACCCTCTTGTAGGGGTTGTGACAGTCTGCTTCCAGCCAAGTATATCCAGTGTGCCTAAGAACTTATCAAGTTTAGTTGGACCTGTGGGTATTTCCCAGTTGATTTCTGGTAAGTTAAAGTCTCCACATAGGATCTTATGATCGTAGTGGAGGGTGGATAATTGTTCTAGAGTATTAATAAGTTGGGTCTCGTAATTACTAAAGGTGCCAGGTGCTCTGTAGGTGCATCCAATTAATACTATTGCGTTATTTAAGTGTAAGTTAACCCATAAAGTCTCAGGCATGTTAAGTGTACTACTTTCTACCTGTGATACAGTAAGTGCATTCAGAAAGTACATAAGACAACCCCTCCCTTACCACCTTCCCTGTCACACCGAAAGTGTGTATAGTTATCTAAGCTTATCTCTTCATCCAGTATGTTCGAGTTACACCAGGATTCAGTGATGACAATTATAGGGGGTTTGTATATTACTGTGAGTGCTCTGAGCATCGGTAGTTTATTTAGAACGGATCTAGCATTTATGAGGATTAGGTAAAGATGAGATTTGAAATAGCATTTGAAGTACTTAAGTTCGTTAATCAGCCCCGAATGTGGTTCAGCACCCAGTAGTACTGTTTGACATGACGACCCTATGTTAAGAGGAGTTTCAGCATCATGTTCACCTATGTCTATCGAGTTGGTGTGTGCTGTTTTCGGTGAAGAATTGAGCGTTGGAGTACTGGATGTGCTATAGGCTAAGGCATTTTTATTTTTGGTTAAGCTAGAAACGGGGGTAGGGATCTTTATTTGACCTAAACTTGTGCATGTACCAAGTGTGCTTAGTGGATGCGGGCGAACTAGACTGTTCCTACATTCATGCAAATGGGGAGCCAGCACTAGCGGTTTAGGAGTGTTAGCATCCCTACCAGCTGTTTTTTCAGCGCTGACAGGGACGCAGGGGGTAAAAAATGATTGGGACCTTGTGAAGACCATGGTCTATTATTCCACCTATTGTTAGGTACTAGTGGTGTCCTTGTAAGGGTTTCGAATGTACTGCTTCGTGGGTTAGTTCCCAGCAGACTTGTGCCGTATATCCGATCAAAATTTATTAGCGTGCCATACTGTGAATGTCCTGAGTTGTTGGTGGTCGAGTTCTGACTATTGTCACTTGTACTCTTGAGGGTGGCATTGTTTTGGCGTTGGTTATCAGTGTGGGCCATGGTGCTATTTCGCACGTTGTGGGTGCCAATACTATTGACCGTGGGGAATGTGGGCTTACTTATACTGCCATTGTTGTTGTTGGCATGATTTGGGGTCATATTCTTCTCTTTTTTACCAATGGACTTATGGCTAGGAGAGGACAGGGTCAACTTTCGGGGGATTTTGACTTTTTTTCTTGGATTATTTAGTGACATGTCTAAGTCTACGGTGGTAGGTGGTATAGTTTTATTGGCTATTTGATTACAATTTAGCGGCCTTTCGGTTGGTGTCGCTCTCTGAGAAGATAATTCTGTGTGGTTAGAGAGGGGTGGTGCGGTGGATTCTACGGTGTCTCTCAAAGGGTTGGGTGTAATTGCTGCTTGCAATGTCCTATTGTTTATTCCACAATTAGACTCAGTGTGATAATTATATACGCGCCTTTCTATGACGGTCTTGTCCACCGCAACCTTTATTAGTTTGTAATTTCTGGCTTGCGATAGGGTGTGTTGGGAGTGGGTAAATTTTCTGGCCTCAGCCGGTGTTTCGAACTGAAAACGAATAGGACAACACTTTTCATGTTGACTCTTCTTCAGCCTGTAGCACTTAGTCTTGGAGTTGGGCATTTTCGCCTCAATAAGTAGGATGCGCTGTACCTTTTTTAGTGCCTCATTATCCGGAACGTTGTAGACAATAGCATTTAGTTTAGCATCTAGTCGTTTTGTTACTTCTGTAGTAGCAAAGTTAATTAGGTTATCCACCTTAGATATCGATTCACTGTCAAGTTTGTTAAGGTCTACAGTTTTCATGAGAATAGTTAAAGGTGTCAGTTCACAGACCTGCAGTCTGATATCACTGATCTGACCTGATAAATTGGAGATTTTTGTATTGGTATCGGAAATTACAGGATCTACTGACTTGTTGTTTTTTAAGTCCCTTAACTCGGCCTTAAGTTCTCCTATAGACAACTTTAGAAGTTCTATTTCTGAGGATAGTATTGAAACAGAGCTTGAAGGCTGGAGCTTTTCGATAAGCACATAAGGTGTAGGGAGGGTTTTTGTATGAGCAGAGGGTACTGAATTTTTGGGAGTAGTGCTAATACTAGCTGTCAGTATAGTTTTATCCTCAGTTTCAGCTCGACGCTTACGACATACAAGTGAGTTTTGTGGCTCACTATAACCATTTGTAGGAAGTATGTTGCTTGATGTAGCAATCAACGACTTAAAATTAGTCATCAGTTTTACAGGGAATTGAGTTCGCTGCTTTTTACTTTGGTTAACCATAACTATTTGATATGAGAGTTAATAGTTATAGGTATGGAAGTAGTAGAGGACTTGTGCAAGGATTACAACAAGATAAATTTTATGTAACGAATCACGCAAAAATGTAACGCAAACGTTGGGCGTACCGCCAAAGATGTTATATTACCCAAAACGTGATATGGTATTATCGGAACATCAAGACTACCTACTGTTTCTTCGTTAGTAAAGTAGCTGGAAAAGTGGGAGCTGAATAACTCGCATATCTCCTGTGGGTCTTCGTATAGTTTTTCTCCATCTAGTAATAAGTCAGGGATACTTATTCTGTTGTTGTTAATTCGTGACTTGATTAGTTTTACCAATGCCTCTGTATTATTGGGCCGTGAAAGGAGGATGCGTTCTAGTTTGATGGACTCAGATAACTGATTAGATTTGTATGAATCATAAGTTTGCTTGAGTGTAATGAGTGATGAAAAGTCACTACATCTGTAGAATTGCCTAGCATGCTTACGCAGTCGGTTTCGAATCTTTTCGGGGATGAAGTCAGGCTGTTTAGGCCTCGTTTTCACAAGTCTTGCTGGAGCGATGAAGTCATGTGCAAATCCTAGGTTCTCGTAGAGTAAATTGTTTGCCTCTATGGCCGAGCTGCATGTAAAGTATGGTCCCCAGTCTAGGGTGCGTAGGTATGGTTTCAGGTCATCCCACTGAGCGTGTCTGTAACCCCTGAGTAATACTTTGTTGGCACTTATTGTCGCACTCATGCTAGTGCAAATATTGAATGTACCTAATACTACTCTGTGGTCGCTACCAGGAAACTCTTTACCTACTCGAAGGGTAGTGGGGATGATACCATCAGTGAAAACTAAATCTAAAATCTTAGATAGCCTGGTAGGATGCTGTACGTGTTGTTGCCAGTCTTTTGTTTCTATTATGTTAAAAAATTCATGATACCGTTTTGGTGAGGAAAGTGGTTGCCAGACTACTTCAGGCATATTAAAGTCCCCACATATAATTTTAGCCGTGTGAAGTAGTGAAGTGGCGAAAGTGCTAGCAAGTTTCATATCACCTTCAACAGGTGAACATGGGGGATGATAGATGCAACCTATAAGATAGGAAATGGAGTGAGACAGCCTTAGAATAGCCCAGACTGAGTCATTATCTGTGATGAGCTCTGGGTAGAAGCACTGTGTGGCCTTAATATCAGACCTGATATACATAGCGCATCCTCCTCCTCTGCCATGGTTTCTGTCACCTCTGAATACGTAATAGTTATCAATAGAAATATCTTTATCGCATATCTGAGGAGTGCACCATGTTTCAGTAATCATTATAAGAGACGGGTTGCATATTAAGGATAATGTCGTGAAGTCAAACATTTTGTTAAGTAAGGAGCGAGCATTGATGAGACAGAATGAAAGAGAGTTAGGGGTGACGATGAAATCGCATACATCTTTAAAAAGTTTTCCTCAAGGTTTGTAGCATCTAGAGCAGATTGTTTGATGGGTGCTAACTCAGATGGTGGCAACGTACTGGCAGTGCTAGAAAAGTGCACTACACCAGTATCAGCACAGAGAGATGTGCTATCTTTGGTTACCCCGGCGGATGAGAGGTGTTCATAATACCGTGACTGAAATGCATCGCCCTCCCCTCCGGTGATAAGTGGCTTGAGATTATGTGTGCCATTTGCGTCAATATTGAGGCTGAAATTTCGTGTTGGCTGAGAAAATTTAGATTGGATGAAGGGGAGGTAGGTATTTCTTGTGGATAGTATGCTGGAGTAAAGTTACGCGCATCGCAGTTATGACTAATATTTTGTGTGTTCAAGTTATTTTCGTAAATATTAGTCCATCGATTATCTTGGGTGGACTGTATCCGGTGGTTGTCAGGGATGTGGTGAGTCAGAAGGCCGCTTTTAGGAAAGAAGCCTAATCCACTTGTTCCTTGTTGTAGGGGTCTCTGGATCAAACTTTTGTCTACATTAGCTATAGATAGGAGAGTTGTGTCGGGGTAGGTGCATGCCTACCCGTAGGGTTTCAACTTATTTTTAGGGTGCCCAGACATATAGCGTCTGTTTTGTCTAACGGATGAAGATTTGCTCGATGTTGGATGAATTGGCGGGTTACTTCTCCTTTCATTGACGTTATATTTATGGTGGTATGAAGACTTATTCAGCTCCCCTGGGTTAATGGTGGGATTGGAGTCACTTAAGTTAGTGTTATTTGGTTTGCTGCTGAGTAACCTATCAGTGACGGGTTTGAGTAAAGGTATTCTGGATGGCAGGGTTATATTACTCCGTTTTGTGTGCACACTACTGTGAGTACTACTCGGGGAGGTTATACTGAATGCTACATTCTCAAGCTTAGCCTTTTGCGTAGTGGTATTAGCAGCTGATGGTGATGTGTCTAGCGAGCATAACTCTAAAGATGCATCTAAGTCTATGGCCATATTTGCTTCACTGTTGAGTTTACTAGGTAAAGCTTTATTATTTAAGGGTATTTCTTTTTCACGCGTGTCTGTAACATTAGGTATACTTAAATCTAAGGCGAGAGAGTCTTTTGTAGGACATTCTGCAGTCACGTATGTGTTTGCGACATTTGATACACTTGCGCGGCTACGTCTTTGACATGGAGTTAGGTCATGAGTAAGTTTAACGTTGCCAAAAGGTGTAGATGAACTAATTAGCTTGTTAGACGACTAGCATCATTAGGACTACTGAATTTAAACAGCACAGGACAAGTATACTTTCCTGATTTTTTCCTGAGTCTGATTAGTTGGCAATTCGCTGATGGCATACTGAACGCTTGGAGACATGTCACTTTAATTTTGTCCTGAGGGGTCCGATCAGGCAGATTGTAAGCAAGAACATTGTACGAAGACAAGATTCGTTTAGTCACTTCATTGGCTATAAAGTCTAACATACGCTCAGCCTTCAGCAGACTTTCTGGATTACTATCATGAGTTGGGTTACATAGAAGCAGTAACGGCTTAATGGTGTTTATATTATCATTTAATTCCTTCACAGAGTTTCCTAGAGAAATAAGGTCCAACTTATTTTGTTTAGCAGTTGCATATACCTCTGATAACCAATCGGACACAATGACTTTGGGGACGTTGTTGAGGCTAGGTGGAACGTGTAGGGATGTACGTATCTTCTTAGCTGAGTGACCTAAACTATTCTTACGTATAGAAAGTACTCGTTTATTACGTTGAGTCATTGTTGAACACGGATCAGTATGGTTTGAAGTAGAAGCTGAGCTAAATCGAAAACAAGTATAAGGACAAATAATATATCGAGTGGATATATAGACTAAGAACTACTATAGGCACGGTATGGATCTTATTGCTTATAGATAAACAATAAATCGACAAAAGTATTAAACCGTAAAATACAGATTATATAGATACCAATTGTCCTAAAAAATTGATCCTGATTTATAAACCAAAAAATAATGAACTTCTCTATAGTTTTCTTCAGTGTGACGTTGTTCTTAGATTATAAAAGGGAGGATGAGCACTGCAAAAGAGTGGATCCAAACTTGATAACTGGCGGTGATATAACTGTGTATTTGGAAGCTAAGGTAGCAGCCAATATATGTTAAAGTTGATGAGTGGTATAATATCCACTACAATATTCCAGAAATCAGTAAAAATATATCCGCGTTATGGAGAGAGATTGTGACGTCCGATCAGAATCGCACGCCGAGTTCACTGCGTGCCCTTACAAGGTTACGTTTACGTTTCCTGGACTTAGGCTTGCTTGGAAAAGAGAGAAGTTGTTCGTGTGGTGGTGTAATGACTCTAAGAAGCTATACTAGGTCAACTGATGGTTTTGTACATCGTTGTGGAATTTGCTGGAAGCGAGTTAGTATCAGAGAGGGTAATATTTCTTAGGAACTTTTTTTGATAGGTCGCATCTCTCCCTAACCCAGATTTGGTACATTTACAATTACTGGGTACTGAAACAGCCCGTGAGAGCCGCTGCTGCCGAGGCGGAAAACAGCCTCGTCTCCACAGTTCAGTGGTACCAGCACTGCAAAGACTCGCCTCATGGAGAATGGACAGAATTACTTCGTTGTTAGGCGGTGACGACGTAGTTGTCAATGTGGATGAGACAGTGTTGGTGAAGAAGAAATATAACCGCTGTTGTCAGAGAGCAAACAACATTTGGGTCATAGGTTTATACGACACGTCCCTCCGAAAAGGATTTGTTGAAGGAATAGCAGACAGGAAGGCGACTACTCTGGTACCATTATAAAGCGAATTATGAAACCGGGATCAATTGTACGTACCGACAAGGGAAAGGCTATGATTCATTGTCATCCCTGGGATACATTCATCACACAGTGAACCACTCCAGTGATTTCGTGGACCCAGTCACAGGGACTCATACAAGTTCCATTGAGGGATTTTGGGGTCGATTGAAAAATAGAGTAAGGGCTATACATGCATCTCATTTATAGTCATTTAGATGAACATATGTACAGAATGTGGTGCGACTTTTCTGTTGACAGTCCGATGCTGAATTGGGAAATGTTTCTGTCCCATGTTAGCGAAAGATACCCATTGTAACCTTTTTATCCTATTTTTTATGCATTCTTCTATAAATATACGTTACCACTTATCACAAACGCCTCTTTCATGTGATTGGTCCGTTCAAGGTCGTTTGCTAATTGGTAGTTACTGGTGTCTAAAGTTTAACTTTGCCGTATGTTTTCCATGAGCTCAGAAAAAGTTCAAAGATGAGCGCGTCTAACTGTCTGTGCGTATAATGTATAACTGCACATGCTCTCGTTACATCGCCTGTATGATTCAAGCCTGTGTCCATTCTTCCGTTAGAACTTGATCTAAGATGAGCTATGACATTGTGCAGGACAAGTGTTTATTACACAGAGAGTAACTTACATTCTGCAGCCTACAGGTGTGCAGTCGCACAACTTTCCATTTTTCAGGTCGAAGTCCTGCCAGTGTCCATCACCCGGAATTTTTTGGCCTTCCCGTAGCCTATCAGGGTCTTCCGAGAACATTATTGCCGCCCTCCTGAGGACTTTCCAGGGGTGATGATAATAATATATTCTCTTTTCTGTACATGAGGGACGCCAGTTTACAGGTATCATCAATATGATAATAATTAACACATGGAGTAAGCATGATTAAAATTTTCAGTAAGTTAAAACAATTTGTATGATATAATCCTAGACACCAACATTGCTTGAATTCGTCGAAAATGTGCTTGACAACTGAAAGCCGCGCTACATATGGTCGAAGTGGTGGGCTTCAACATTGTTTTCGGCAATAAAATCTGCAAGAGGCCCACTACAGCAGTTAGTATCCAGTTAAACATGCAGAGAAGTATCAGTGTATCAGCTACTGGTGGATTTTTGATTCTTCTCGGTCAGGAACTAGAATGACTGCGAAGCAATCCATATAAAATGTCGAATGAAGCATACAGGAGCAGAATAGTACTATCGAATAAATCAGTGGTATTCGAAATGGAGCTGTCACCAGATTTTGGTTATTTCATGGATACCTAGGTTTATTGGCGCTGTATCGTAGTGATTTGGATTTGTATGAAAGATCAACATATGGATTAATATCTAGATGTGCACTACAGCTTGTTTGCCATGTGGATTTAGTTAATTCCGTTTCGTGTGGAGTTAGATTGTTCTACGATTTTGACATATTCCGCAAAGTATTGCAGTGATCATGGAGAGTATACGTATGCTTCAAATCCATTACTTCGTTGACTCCTACCAGCACTGAGTATTTACAACGGGAGCTGTAGATTTTTAGAATCCCTCCCCACTGTGAACATAGCATCCTCGAATTCTTTTCTGAAAGTAGACTTGTTGATGGATTATAAATAATGTTCAAGCAACTGATATCTTTCCATGTGATGCTGTGGTAAGTTTCGACCTTGTTTTCTCATATTTCATTCGTATGTCGGTTATTGTTCACTCTTTGTATCAGGTAGACATTGTTCGGTTGGCTCTTATTTGTACGGGTGCTTCTGTCAAGACTGCTGCTTTTTTGTCTGAAATTATAAATAGAGGCAAAACAGACAACAGGTGTAGTCTCTAAGTTCATAAGTTAAACGGGCCTATGATTTCTGGAGCTCTTGCATAAGAATTAGCACTGGTATCGCTTGCAAACTCTCTTAGTTTGTCACCAAGTGCCTTTTCAAAAGAAGCCAACGCATTTGCTGGCCGAATTTCCGTGGGTACTTTGTTCAATATTTAAGCATGTCTAATCGGGCAGAACTTTTACCTGGTGGTTGTTTTACATTGTTCTATAGCCACAGTAGCCTTAGTGTGTCTAAGGTTATATCCAGTGACGTCTGGAAACCGAGTACGATTAGTAGGAGTATGCACTATGTGGTTAAGAAGCGTATAAAAGAGTACCAAATTTAGTCGCGGCTGTCTTAACCATAGTGTTTCTAGTCCTAAGATTTCACATCTGGTGGAGTAGTTCGTGTAATTCACACTTTACTATTCAGGTAATTATCAATCACTTAATTTGAGATGGTTCGGAGGCTAAATTCCCTTAGCCTTCCCAGTTAGCACATATGAAACACTCTAAGGGACGTAGTTTATGAAAACTATATCACACAGTGAAGTAATATTTTCCATCTCTACATATTTTATTGTGGCCAAACCAAAACGCAGCATCAGTTCATGAAGTCTTCGAAATTTACCTAGGGCCGCTTAAGAAAATACAGACTGCCTGTTTGCGGTCGTCGTGGTGCTTAGAATCAATGGCTACTGATTACCGGTGATATGGCCCAAAATCTTTCACGATGACCCAAATGTATTCATTCTATGCAGCTTTCCAAGCTCATTAAACCCTCATTTTCCCTTTTTGCTACCCTTTCTTTTGTACATTTCTGCCAGTAATGGTTTTTTTGAACCTCGTGTTTACCTCTGTGTGCCCCATGGAGTTTGTCTTTTTTAGCTGATGCACTAATGTTCAGCCTCAGTCTCAGTTCCACAGGAAAGTCATATTTCTGCATGGGCCAAAATTTTATCCCCAATGATTTCTTCTAGCATCTTATGCAGAATTCATTACAGGCTCACTGGACGACAGCTGGGCTCTATCTAACTTTGCAATCTTTAAAGGCAGCTTTGTTGATGTAGGTCCTGGCACCTAAAAAAGACACAAAAAAGCGATGAATGTATGTGCCAGTGGTGTATAACTTATGTCAGAAGAGCGAGCAATTACTGTGGGTGCTTTTCATTCGGGTCCAGCGACTAAGACTACGTTTTAGAGCTTAGAACTTTATACCACTCCTGAGATCACCCAGTAAATGGATCGTGATAAAAACAGTAGAACGAGAAGAGTAGCCAGAGAGGGACTGTGGCATCTTTATTCTTCCTAAGGATTTTCGCATTTAACTAAACTTACCGGCTTCACTCGCGCGGCAGTGGGCTGACGAGTAGACGTTAAATATTAACTGCCTTCTTCCCTTGTTTTTATATGCTGTAAGCCAGTTATCTTATAATGACTTACGTAGTGAGGGTTAATTCCTAAAATTTCATTTTAGACGACAGCTTCAACGCCACACTACTCTTCGTGATGAAAGGGCTTTATTAGAACGTCACTATACAAATGATTCTGTAATGCACCACTATAGAACTCGTGAATATCTCAGGATTACGATTCAGTTTTGTCATCCATGTTATATGTAAGGGCAGGTAGCCCTTAACGTCATGTGGGTGTACGACCTTTCGAGAATGCGGGTAAAATGATTCCCCGTATGTCTGTCATGTTCCACTAGACATTTATAGGTTAAAGCCCTGTGAAATTCCGGGATCTTCCAGGACTTCGGCCTACAACCTCCCTCGGTACTTATCACACGAGTCACTCAAACTCTCCACCTGACGACTTGATATGGGAGGTTTGTAAGATGACCAATATACACCAATTCCATATACAGGTAGATATCTACAGTCGAACCAGTTCTTTAATTTCATCCATGCTTTTTGGATCATCCGGTTAATGACCAAGTAGTCAGTTAAGCACTCTGCGTTCCAGCTGGTCAGTGTGTATCCAAGCCAAATATTTAGACAGAGGGGTGATGGCTTCCAAGTGACATCACAGGTTTGAGATTTTAAACTCAATGGCTGACATTATTGCATCCCGCGATTAAATGTATGCGGGGTCATTTCCATCTTCCTCCCGATTCGTAAGCTTCAAGTCAGTTTCCGTGCTTGCATTCTCCACCAGTACACATTCTGAGGCAGCCGTCAGCATTTCACAACTAAAGGAGTCATTGGGAGTTTTGTTCCTGGGACTTTGAGAATGGGGTTACACCGATGAGTTCTTCTGATATACAGGCGTTTATAATATAATAACATATACTTATTCCTATATATGTAGGACACACCAGTTTTACAGGCATGGATAAGAATTATTTAAATTACACAAATTTGGTTTATCGTGAAATTACATGGTTGCTATCATTTATGGCTTTAGTTTGTGGGAACAGTATGCTAACTAGTGATTCAATGGAGCATATTAAGAAATATAGGGATATTGTCTTCGCATTAATAAAGGAAACCCAAGTATGTGTTGAATTCAATTCCCCCCAAATAACTTTGGTGTGTACTGTATCGAATCTTTTTTATTTTTATTTTTATTTACAGCTTGATTCCACGCCGTATTTTCAGTACAAGTATGGAACTTTCAGCATGGATATCGGTAGCCCAAGTTCAGGCCGACCATAGATATCGGGTGTGCGACGGCAGGGGATCGAACCGCGGACCATGTGCATGGTCGGCAAGAGTCCTAACCACTGTGCCACCGACGCACAGTGGTCCAGATTGCTTATTAGTCCGAAATAATTGAAATATTTGTATAGCTTTCTGAGCACTTTCATCGCAGGTAACACCAGAGTTGAATTGTACTCAACGCAGACTAATATTGGTCATTGTATGGCAGATTTGTTTAACTGCATTGAGGTCAGCCGTCATTTGTCGCTGCATGGTTGTTATGGGCGAGTAAGTTGATTAGCATGTAGAAAGCTATTTGTAAACCATTTTAGATCTGGATACTGCTTGTATAGGATGCTATTCGGCGTCCTGATATGGTGAGAGTGGATTTTTCAAGGATGTTGAGTTATTACGAGCTAAAAGCTTGCAGAATGATGCGGTATATATATAAGAGGCTTCAAATCTTGTTCAACTTCGCTCTTACTGTAGATCTGTGCAACTTCCACTACAAAGCAAATAGAAGAGAAGAGGCGAACAGCAAAGCACTAGAGAGGAAAGAAAAAGTGTGTGGGGACGGATAGGACATTAATGTTTGTATATATACGTTTATATTCGTTGTAAATTGCCATCTAGTAAACCGATATATATTTACACTTAGTCTTTTTATGCATCTATACGACTAGTCAATTTATCGTTTATAGAGTAATAAAAGAATTTTTGCTCGTTTTTTAGGCACTGTAGTAAACTAATAATTGATTCGTTCTGGATATAAACAGTTTGTTAATGTAATCAGTAGAGTGAAATAGTCTGTACAGAGAGTGTTTGAAAGTAATAACCGAGGTGCAAGTTCTGACTTCTAGGACAGGCTGTTCCAAATTTTAGATTACGTGACTGTGAAGTTTTCGTGAAGTGATGATTTAAAGGCTTTTATTGTCACTGTGCAAGTTTGGTTACGCAGGTCATAAGAGTCTTACGGTGAGTACTGTATGTCCTAACTGTATGAGAATGATATTTCGGGCAGGACTTGAAACAATATTAGGCTTATAATAAGTCGTCTCGTCCACACTGGGTCAAGATATAAAGTCATACACCTTGAGATGTAGTCTTTCTTACAATCGCAGCCAAGTAGTTTGTACGTGGATTATCGTTGGATACTTTCTATCCTCAGCCTGTTACATACGTGAGCGCTGCGAATAATAAATGGATAGTATTCTAGTAGTGGCCTTACACAAGTTTGGTACAGAATTAGCTTGGCTCCATTGTCATGAAAGTTCCTGAGTCTACATCCCAAGAGCACCCTCGACTTTCTAGTCTGTGATGCCACTTGCTCACAGAATGTTAAGTCACTAGAATACCTCAGGCCTAAGTCAACGACACTTCGGAGTCTGGTTAGGTTAGCTGATTGAAGCGTTAATTTCAAGTCAATTGGGGGTCACCGAAGCAGATCCAACCGCATTTGTTCAAGTTAAACTGTAGATTCCATAAAGACGACCAAGCAGTCACTTTATCTAATGCTTTCTGCACAACATTCTCAAAGTACCCTAGGTCATCACCTTGAAATGTATAAGCTACTTTTAGGTCATCTGCAAAGATGAATGGTTTCCCACGTGGGAGGCAAGCGCATATGTCGTTGATATAAAGTGTAAATAGGAGGGGTCCAATGACACTGCCTTGAACTACACCAGAAGCGAATTGGCTAGGTTTGGAAGTTTAACTATTTCGGACCTGTTGTTAAGAAATGATTTAAGCCATCCTAATAGCAGGTCACATATTCCTAAGGATTTCAGCTTATGTATTAGCAGTAAGTGGTCGATACGTTCAAATGCCTTAAAGATGTCAAAGTAGATGACTAGTACCAGTTGTCTGTTGTCACGATCACTGGTCACAAAATTAAAGAAGTCTAGGTGGCATTTTAAACAAGATCTGCATTTTGGGAATCCATGTTGGTTCGGACTTATAATGTTGCAGCTAAGCATGTGTTTGATTAGGTTACCTTTAACTAGTCTCTCCATAATTCTAGATGCTATATGTGTGATACTGATCGGCCTGTAGTTGTTGACTTCTGTTTTTGAACCTCATTCTTGTTTAGGTGTAACAAACGTCGTCTTACATATATCCGGGAAAGTTCGGGTTTCTAAGGTCATCGTGAAGATTTTAAGCAGTAGTAATTATTATTATTGTTCCCTTGGGTTCCTAGTGGAACATAGGGCTTCAACTGCATGCCTCCACTTGCTTCTGTATTCTGCTGTACTTTTCGCCTGAATCCATGTTAGTCCATACTTGTTTAGTTCCTCATCACACGATCTCCTCCATGTCACCCTTGGACGTCCCACTCGCCGCTTCCCTTTCGGGTTCCACTCGAGTTATGGCCTGACGCGCGATGTCACCCAACAGCCTCCTCAGCGAGTGTCCAATCCATCTCCACTTTCTCATGCATACTTCTTGGGTGATTGGTTCTTGTTTTGTTTGTTCCCATAGATTCTTGTTTGTGATTCTTTCCGGCCATCTGATCTTCAGTATAGAACGAAGACAGTTGTTGATAAAGATCTGTAACAGGCTGTTGGAAATATTCTTTGTGACTCGCCGCCAAGTTTCTGATCCGTATAGAAGAACTGACCGACTTGACGTTTGTCTTGAGAATGCTAATTTTGTTGTTGATGCTGAGGAGTGACGAAGATTTCCAGATTGGTTTCAGGTTGATGAATGTGTGTTTCTCGCCTTCCCGATTGTCGATTTGACATCCTCGTCCGTTCCTCCTGTAGTTGAGACAATGCTCCCTACCTAGACAAGTGAATGAAGTAACCTCTTTCAAATCCCTCCCGTTGATGGTGATTGGCGCTGGATGTTGCTGCTGTTGTTGTTGTTGGTTGGTTGGTTATTTTCATAACCTCCGTCTTGTCTTTGTTCACCTGGAGTCCTGTCTTTGCTGCTTCTTCGACCAGTTTGTCGGTTTTCGCTTGTAAGTCTTCGATTTTGTGTGACATCAAACATAAATCATCCGCGAAATCCAGGTCTTCTAGGTTCTTCATGTCGGTCCAGGATATCCCTGTCTTCTCGTTTCCCACTGTCTGACGCATAATCCAGTCCACCACAATTAGGAATATCATTGGTGATAATAAGCACCCTTGTCTGACTCCTGTGTTTACTCCAAACGCTTCGCTGAGTTTTCCGTTGTGGATCACTTGACATGTGCCGTTGTCGTACAGTTGTTGAATGAGGTTGATGAATATTTGGGGTACGCCGTAGTACTCGAGTAGTTTCCAAATTACTTCGCGGTCAACGCTGTCGAAGGCCTTCTCAAAGTCTATGAAGTTGAGGTAGAGATTTGATTGCCATTCCATGCTTTGTTCGATGATAATGCGTAGAGTTGCAATTTGGTCAGAACATGATTTGCCTTTCCTGAATCCAGGTTGTTCTGGTCGGAGTTTTGTATCCGGTGCGTCCTTTAATCTCTCTAGGATGATGCGACTCAGGATTTTACTTGGCGTTGACAGGAGCATGATTCCTCGCCAGTTCTTGCAGAGTCCTAGGTCGCCCTTCTTTGGTAGTTTCACGAGGTAACCTTTCCTCCAGTCAGTAGGCACCTTTCCCTCTTTCCAGATCTTTTGCAATAATGGGGTCAGCATATCTGCCGTCGTTTCTGGGTCCGCTTTCAGTGCTTCCGGGGGTATTCCATCTGGTCCAGATGCTTTTCCAGCTTTCAGAAGCTTGATTGCATTGATGACTTCAGCTTTCGTTGGAGGATTGGTGTCAACTTGCAGTTGTGTACGCGCTGTTGTTGGTATTACTGGACGGGTTGTAGGTGGTGGTCGATTCAAGAGTCCTTTGAAGTGGTCCACCCATTGTTTAATCTGTCTTTCTTCCTTGGTAATTGGGTTCCCTTGGCTGTCTTTTACAAGTTTCACTTGTGTTGATCTCTTCCCGGATAGAGACTTGGTTATCTGATATAGTGTCCTTAGGTCCCTTTTGCCTGCTGCCTTCTCAGCTTCAGTAGCCAGGTTGTCGTAGAATTGTCTTTTGTTTTTCCTAGCACTCTTCTTCACTTCTTTGTCCAGTGCTGTGTAAGTTGAGTTCAGCGTCTCTTTCTTTTGTCCATCTTTGCATTGAATCATTTTTTCTTTCACCTTTCTCCTCTCCTCTATTAGCTTCCAAGTGTCCGTTGATAGCCATTACTTGTCTTGTTTCTTCTTTCTTCCTAAAACCGTTGAAAACGTTTCGTTGAAAGTGACCTTCAGAGAGTTCCAATGGTCTTCCACGGATGATTCCTCAGTGGTGCCACGTAGTGTTTCCTGCTTTGCTCTGACTGTTGCAGTGAAAATGTCCTTTGTGATTATGTCTTTCGGGTTTTGCGTGTTGAACTTGCATTGTGGCCTATCCCCAGCTATCCTCGAGGCTTTCAGCTTCACCTTGAAAGGCCCTTGTACTAGATAGTGGCCTGAACCCACATCTGCTCCTCTCCTCGATCTTGTGTCCAGTAGGCTCCTTCTCCACTTCCTTGAGATTGAAATGAAGTCTATCTGGTTTCTGGTGTGTCCATCTGGTGAAATCCATGTCGCCTTGCGTATATCCCTGTGTTTGAACACACTGCCACCAATCACCAAATCATTGAAGGCGCAGAAGTCTGAGAAGAGTTCACCATTTTCGTTGATTTCACCGAGGGCCTCACGACCCATGGTGAGTTCTCTTCCTGTATTGTCTCCTCCTAGTTTCGCATTCATGTCACCCATCAGGATTTTGATATCGCTCTTTGGGACGTTGTCCATTACTGTTTGTAGTTGACTGCAGAAATCCTCCTTCTTCTCTTGTTCTGAGACGTTTGTAGGCGCGTAGCATTGAATGATTGTAACCTTTTTCCTTTTGAGTTGAACCTAGCTGTCATTATCCTGGAGGAGCTTGGTTCCCACTGCATGAGAGCTTTAGCCGCTGTTGGTGACATCATGATGGCTACTCCCTCTGTGTGCTCGTGATCGTCCTCTGGGTGACCGGAGTAGATTATTGTCTCTCCAGTTGGTAGTTGGCACCTTCCGCATCCGTTCCATCTGCTCTCGCAGATTCCCAACACTTCTGTTTTATATCTCCTCATTTATGCGGCTACCTGAGCAGCCTTTCCAGTTTCGTACATTGTATGAATATTCCGCGTCCCAATCCTTTCATCGAAAGAAGGCACATCGGCTGACTGGCTTCCCGAAGGCTTTCACCAGCCCGCGTCATTTCACTTCCCCGATTCCAGCGAAAAATAAGGTTACTGTTTGTATTTTTAGAATTTCGAATATATTTGTGAGTTGAAGTTTTGGTAGCAATTTGGTTAAGTTTTGCGGGTGGAGATGCTAGTACCACGCCCCAACCCTCCCTCTTTATCCGGGCTTGAGACCGGCTAGAATACTAGTGACCTAGTAATCTCGGCGAGGTTAAGCAGTAGTAAGGGCCACCATATTTATAGAAATACGATGATGTACCGTCAGTGGCAAAACCTTCCGAGCTTTTGAGAATTCTAATTGTTTGTTTGGTGTTGGCATGAGGGAATCCAAAGGTAGTAATTTATTTTGGCTTGGGTAAGGATGGAAGTTGTTCCATATGAGTAGTAGGGTGCAGGCTGAGTAATGGGACTGTAGGACTAAGGTAGTTAGCTGCGGATGTTTCGTTGAATAATCCACACATGTCTGAAGAGTCAGTTTATAGCCTACCTTTGTCTATAAGGAGGGAAATACTGCGATTTTTGCGATTTAATCGCTTCTTCAGGATTTCTTTGAGAGTATACACCCTAGCAGGGCTGACTAGCTTGGTGCGTTCCTCGTTTCTCATACACAAATCTCCAGCCTGTGAGATGGAGCTAAAGGCGTTAAGTATTAAACCCAGTGTGTCGAAGTCGTGGTGTTCGAAGTAACTTGTCGAGAGTCTCTTCAATTTCGTACGATCCTTTGGTTTCATAAATGACATTCCATGTGGAGAAATTTTAATGTTTGGAGTGTAATGGCAGCATCTAAGCATGTGTTTGAGTTCTGGTAGAAGATGCTCAGAGATCTCGAGAGGTCGTCAGTGGTGAAGTATTCACCCCATTCAGAAGATCTTAGCATTGATTCTACGAAAGCCCAGTTTGCCTTACTATAGTTCCTGTATATTATTTGTTGTGAAGTGGAGGCATAAGCCTAATTGCTACTCAGTGGAAATGACGGTGCACACAACACTGTTTCGTGGTCACTACCTGAAAACTTAGAACCCATTAAGATTGGGAAGGGACTTATATCGTGACAGAATATTAAGTCCAGTACGTTTTCACCTCTTGTAGGGATGGTGAAAGTTTGTTTCCAGCCGAAAGTGTCCAGTGTGCCTGGGAGCCTGTCATACTTAGCTAGGCCTGTTAATAAATCCCAGTTGATTTCGGGTGGGTTGAAGTCTCTATGTACGATCTTATGTCCATGTGGAAGAGTGGGTACTCTCCCCAGTGCATTTATAAGTTGAGTCTCGTAAACACTAAAGGTGCCAGGTGCTCTGTAGATACATCCTATTAGTAGTGTAGCACTTTTGAAGTGCACGTTGACCCATAAGGTGTCGTGCATATCATTGAGTTCCCTATTTTCTAGCTGTAATACAGTAAGTGTGTTCAGGAAGTACATTAGGCAGCCTCCTCCCTTACCACTCTTCCTGTCACAGTGAAAGTGTGCGTACCCATCGATGCTTATCTCTTCATCTGGTATATTGGAGTGACACCAGGATTCGGTGATAATAGTTATTGGGGGTTTGTTTACCAGCGTGTGCCCTGAGCATCGGTAGTTTGTTAAGGATAGATCTAGCATTAATAAGGATTAGGTAAAGTTGAGAGTTGAAGTAGTGTTTGAAGTATTTAAGCTTGTCAATCAGGCTCAAGTGAGGTGTGTCTTCCACTGGTTCCGCATGGCATAACAACTCTGTGTTACAGTTAGTGTGAGTACCATGTTCACCTACACCTATCGAGTTACTACCTATTTCTTTTAGTGAATAATGGGTTTTATTGTTAGATTCACTATAGGATGAGGTAGTTCTAGGCTTGGGTAGTTTTTGTTTGGCCTATGTTTGTGCAAACATTGGATGTGATTACTAATTACGTGTGCACCAGACTGTGCCTGTTTTTCTTCCCGATAGGGATACGGATTCAGAACAGTTAACATCTCCAACAGTTGTTTAGTCGAGAGGGATAAAAATTTATTGGTACCTTGTAATGCCTGCAACCCCTTATTTTGCTTAATGTTTGGAGACATTCTGTGTGTCCTTGAATGGGTTTCATTATATGGATTGTTGCACTTTGGTTTAATTCTCAGCAGACTTGTGCCGTATATTCTGTCAAAGTTTGTTTGTATGTCATACTTTGAAGACCAAGAGTGATTGGGAGCTGAGCTCTGAGGGTTGCCACTTGTACCATTTTGCGTGATGGTGTTGTTGGCATAGTATGCGTGCAAGCTCCGTCGTTATCGTCCGCGGACAGTGTGGCCTTATTTCCGCTTTTGATGTGGTTCTTAGCTCAGTTTTGTGTATTATTTACCTTACGGCGTGGATTCTTCTTGGGAGTTTGAAAATGTTGGAGATTTTTCCTTACGAGTAGTGTATTTCATCATGTTTTGTTACCGAATTCCATTTGAATTCTCACGTTATGGCTAGGAGATGGTGGTGTTGACTTGTGAGAGGCAGTGGTTTCTGTCTTAGGGCTTTCCAGAGACGTATCCAGATCCACTGTAGAGGGTGGAGGGGGTAATTTGGGAGTAAGATTATAATTTACTTGTCTTTCGGTTGCTATCGTGTTTTGTGGAGCTATTCTTGTGAGATGTGAGAGGGGGGGGATGCTGTGAGTACTACCGTGTTGACCATGCGTATATTTATTTCGGTAACTTGCGGTGTCTTGCTCTTCTTGTCATTAGGTTTAGTAAGGTGGTTGTAAGCATGCCTTTCAACCACTGTCTTATCTGCTACAACTTTTATTTGCTTGTAGATAGTATCCTGTAATAGGATAGGTCGTGAATTGATGAATTTCTTAGCCTCTGTTTGTTTCAAACTGAAGGCGTATAGGGCAGGAGTGGTCGTATTGTTATTATTATTTCCTTTAATTCCTAGAGGAACATAGGGCTTCAGCCACGCATCTCCATTGCGTTCGGTTCTCTGCTAGAGTTTTCACCTGGCTCCAAGTCTGCCCACACGCTTTCAGTTCCTCTTCAAATGTCCTCCTCCAAGTCACCCTTGGTCGAATAACTCGCCGCTTCCCTTTCGGGTTCCACTCGAGGGCTAGTCTAGTGATGTCACTTGATGGCTTCCTTAGAGTATGGCCAATCCATCTCCATTTCTTCCTGCCTATTTGTTGCAAAGCAGTGGTCGTGCTGGCTCTTTTTCAGTCTGCGACACTTTGTTTGGGGGTTAGGTATTTTCGCCTCCCTAAACAAGATACTTTGAACCTTTTTCAACCCCTCATTATCTGCTTTATTATAGGCTGTCACATTTAGTTTAGTATCTAGTCTTCTGATAACCTCTGTTGTGATGAAGTTTATCAAGGTGTCTACCTTAGTTACCGATTCTGTGTGAAGTTCGCCAGGGTTTATGATTCTGGTCAGGATGCCCAGAGGTGAAAGCTCACAGACCTGCGATTTCATGTGACTAATCTGCCCTCATAGTTCAGATATGCTGGCCAAATTTTCCGGGTGACTCTAAACTTTAGGAACCCAAAACAACCTTGAGAACGGATGACCTTGGTAAATGACTTTGAGCAGGCAATCATCTAACTTGCAATGGATGCTGTGCATCGTTTGCGTTTGCTTTTGATTACTGTTTAGAGAACGGGCTGATAGCGAGATCTAAAACTTGCCAGTGCGGAGGTGTTATGCATATACAAAGATACACGAAATGTATAGATGGTTATGTTTACCGTTGCAGGGAGTGCAGATGCAGAAAATCGGTACGAGGGGGTATGTAGTTATTTTTTAATTTATAGATTACTTAGATACATTTTTCTCGAAATCTCATTTACCTCTAACGAAGATACTGATGATGTGTCACAACTGGGTTATAAGAAGACCAGTAACAGCAACGGCATATGAGACTGAAATGCCAGAAGTTTCTGCAGTACAGTGGTACCAATATTGCAGAGACGTGGCCATCTCAAAAAACTGATAAGATCGGTCAACGGATCAAGAAATCCAATGATTTACAGTTATCTCGACGAGTTTATGTATAGGACTTTGTTTAACATGACTTTAATGACTCCTATGTCTAATTAGGACTTTTTTTGCAACATATACGAGAACGCTATCCTTTGTAACTATATTTTAACATTGCTTTACTTGTATATAAACGGTTTATTAAAATTATGCGCCGTTCATTTTGAGCCTTCTGATTGGTTAAAATTGTCCTTGTCAAGGTTATTTGTCCGTTCGTTCGTTTGGGTTCCTAAAGTTTAGAGTCACCATTTTCCGAACATCCTACATTCATAGCCTTACTACACCTGAAATCCCGTGTCTCAGTCTTCAGCTCTTCTACAGCTTTAGTCGTTCAATTTCTGAAGTGCTGAAGCTGAACTTGGTGTCTGAAGTTTTGTGACATGTACATAAGGTGTAGTGAAGAGGTCTATGTCAGGGCCAGGTGATGAGTTTGTAGAAGCGGTGCTACTACCAGTTGTCAGAATATTTGTGCTGTCAGTTCCATCCACAGTAGATGGTAGTGACACAGGAGCTCGACGCCTGCGGCGTATTGGCAAGCTGTGCGTCTCACTTCCATATTTTGTGAGAGTTGTGTTGCTCGATGTTGCAAGCATATATGTGCTATCACTCATCAGGTCAACAGGTGACCTGATTAACCATAACTAATTAGTGAAAGAGTTATTGGTTACAATTACAAAACTGGAGAAACACTTGTGCGACTCTCATAGCAAAAATAGAAATAAATAGCGAATCAAGCTAAAGTGCGACGCAAACGATGAACGTACCAGTTACAGTCCTAGCAACATTGTTGGACTGGGCTGAAAACTCATTAATTAAAATCTGTCTTCAACTAATTTGGTTGAACCTGGATCTTAGCCGTTGCTTTGTTAACCTTCATTTCATCCCACAAGGACAAATTTTGATATTCTTAACCATGACACTCTGTGTTTGATTGAGAACAGTACTCCTTTCTTCTCACTCTCCATTACTGTCTTTGGTTACCTGTGACAGCTGTCATTAGTTCCCCTGTTGCGCTATCAGTCTCTGGTGTATGTGCCATTAGTTGTTCATAAAAGTTTACGTACAACTATTTATGCCGTTTCCGCTCCATGTACATGTTGCACCTCTGGGTCTTAAACTACCGATTTTCCATATTCCAGATAATTATTCCGAATACAGAAATGGACGGTCTAGATTCTTCATTAACTGGCTTGAAAACCTCGCCATTATTAACTATGTTTGTTCTCCATTTTCTCTCCTTACTGTTATGGAAAAGGAGTTTGAGTTCCATACACTTCATTTGATTTGGCCATAAATAGCACATATGAGCTGATAACTAGTTAGTATGCACTGCTTCTTAGTCTCCTTGTCAGTCCACCTTTCTTTACCGGCATTATTTACTCTCTTAGTTTTCCTCTAATGATAGCCTGCGAGATACGCGTCTGTGTACACACTGATATTACGCTCACGATTGCCCTACACGCCTTTGATTTATGATAAGCGCTATTGCCAGTGTAACTAGTTTAGACGGTAATAAAGGGAGCCTGATCATCAGGTTGAAACAGGCTAGACCAAGGAGTCATCTAATCATGTGGCCTGGGTTGAGGTATTGCAAGATATGTGGTCGCATAAGTGTTACTCCTAGTTGGAGTCGAAGTCATTCAATAAGTGTCAAAAACTGGTCTTATAAATGAGCTAAGCATGACTTGGTTTTGCAACCATTTTAATAGTAAGCTGATGTTGACGGGAGATTATATGGTATATCCTCTTCATGAAGCAGCGTCGCCTTTATCCGATGGCTATTTGAGTGTTCTTATAAATAGGCCAAAATATACCAGCATGACTTCACGAAAATTCATTGATATTCGTTTAAATAATAATAATCACTTTGACTACCTCCTTTGATCCATTACGCTTCGCAGAAAGCAGGTAATATGTACATCAGAAAAAATTGCATTGAGACATTTCATTTAGAAAGCATACAACAAATATACCTTTTCGTTAAACCATCATAACAACTGGCTGCGATGCTACAGTTAGCGGAAATATGCGACAAACCACTCAGTACTGACCGTAGCTGAATGTGTGTTTGTGCGGAATATACCAAAACAATGTGATATTTGGCATAAGTGTTCGTGTTTTGCACTTGACATATAAATACCAGGAAGATATTGCAGGCTTTATCAGGTGCCTTCCACTGCTAAGCAGTAGTGACCACACAGTTAACTCGTGGCTTTACTCCTAAGTCAACAAATTGTTCTTTAGACACTATGGGAGAAGATAGGTCAGCAATAAAAATGCAGGAGTCTTCAACTGGCTGGTCTGTCAGCTCCAACCGCACAGCTGGAAGTGCTGGGATGAAAATCTATAAATACTTCTGAGTTTGTAAGTTCATCTCTTTTGACTTATTCTTTAGGCCCCCATTTTTCCTCACTGCGAGTTTGCCGCCCCTGGAACCCTCTACTAGCAGATGCGTCTACTCTACCGTTCATGGAGAGCCTTAAGCGGAGACGACAATCATGCAGCGACACATAGACTGTGACCTAGAGGCCTATCCCCTTAATGCTCATACACTATTAATGGGTATACACCTAAACTCGTCTGTTTACTACTTAACATTCTCTCTCACCTTACTCTTCTGACTGCTCTATCTGTTAATTCCCTTATATATATATATATATAAGTCTACATAACCTACAGTAATTATGTCCATTATCCCTGTTTTTGACCTTACCGGAAGATTAACGGTGAAACGATCAACTCCACTCACAGTAGTCACATGGTCGTAACACACCGCATTCCAATAAACCACATTGTGAATCCCAACACCACTCCTATGGAATCAAACGAAGCTATGACAATCAAGTGGTGGGACGAACCACATAAAAGTTTACTGAAGACCATGAACCTTTACCTTACAACCAAGAAGCGAGCACAAAGAAATCAATTTGGTTTACACTAGTTGGTATATATTCAATATTGGAGTTTGCCAGTAAGCACGTGCGCGCTTCTCAAGAATTGAAGCGGTACGGTTGCTGAAAATGTTTTATAGTTTAGACATATTTTGAGATTTATAGTTTCTTACTGAGGAACATATCCTGTGGTGAGTGAATGCATTACATCGTTCTTGCCGCAGCAAACTAATTTGTCAAATACAACGGACATATTTTGTAGATATGCTCGGAAATAATGTCTTAAGACATTATTTTTTTGAGCGGAGTTGTTCTCGTTCTCACACTTTCACAATTAATGAATGAAATATCTCACAAGTAGATGTTGTACTGGGATCGTCGTCGTGTTACTCTTTTTTGAATTGATTAATCACGCTTGAGAAGTCTAAGTGGTCGTAAGTGATGCATCGCTGATAGCCATATGACTATAGACATCGCTAGATATGTATAGCTAGTTTGTTTTCAAGACGAACTTATATCGACTTCCATATAAAGAGCAAAGTTATCATTGCTACTGCATGTAAGCTTACATGCATGTAAGCTCACCATTGGATATTGGAACCTAGGTTGGTGAAGGAATCACTGTAAGGATAAATATTGAGTTTGAAGTTCGGCATGGTTATATTAAGGCTGTGGTCTTCGTTGGATTATACTTCTTGTCAGGATCAACATTTCCAATCTAATACTGTATGTCTCCTTCTGCATCAAGGAATAGCTGTAACTAGTTAAAGTCATTACCAAGACATTAAAGTAAATTCACTGTTAACTGTTTAAAATTCAGATTTATAAAAATAGAAGGTTCTTGTTGCCTATGTTAATCTTTTCGATATATATCTCTGCGGAGGTCTAATTTCTCTTTGAAAGCGTTCACCAATGGAGCTGCTACTACTGAATCAGGTATGAGTTCCAATCGTTGACCACTCTATGAGGGAATCTAAATTCCACACGTATTTCATTCGACCTCGGTTTGAGCACTTTCTTGTGGTGACTTCGTAAATGTATACTAGAGGGAGAGAAAAGGTTTGAAAGGTCAATCCCTAAATCACCCTTTAATATGCGGTAAGTCAAAATTAAGTCGCCTCTCCTTCGGTATGATAATAGGAAGAGATTTAAATGCTCCATCCTCTTATCATAAGGAAGGTGTGAGATACCACTAACTAATTTCGATCCTGCCCTCTGTACTCTTTCAAGGATATGTGTCTCCTTTTTGAAGCATGGACTCACCGCTTGTATGCACTATTCTAGATGAGTTCTGACATATGTTGCATAGAGTACTTGGAACATACCCTCATCTAATCGTTTGAAAGCCCTTCGAAGTGCCCATAGCACTCAAAAAGCCTTGGCTGCGGCTCCATTACAATATGCTGTTGTTTTTAAGTTATGGCTTACATTAATACCTCAGCCCTTTTGTCCCTTAACATCTGGCAGTTCTGTGTCCCCCAGGGAGTACGACTTCTGAGACCACTGACTTAGATGCATTACCGCACTTTTCTCGGAATTAATCTCCAAACTCCCGAGGTTAGCTGATTCAGCTAATTTATGTAGATCGTTTTGTAGCACCAACCTTTCATCATTATTATTTATAGTTTAACATATTTTAATATCATCCGCAAATAATAAGAAAGATGAGGTAAGAATTTTCGGCAGTTTATTTACGTATAATTCCGAAAAGTGCTTAGATTTCCGTAAGCAGCTGAGTTCACTTGTTTTTTTACATTGGTGTAGAATACATCCATCTATTCAGAACGTACCAGGTTGCTGTTAACTTGTGCTTCTGTCGTAAGACCTGCAACGACCACTTCTTACGTAATGCATTCCACAATTCCTATCTATAAAAAGTGGAGAAACCTGAGATGTATTCTTGGACGTTCTGGACCATTTCAGCGGTCAGAATTCGAACCATCAGATGAAGTTTGTATGCCTTTTTTTACCTAATATACTTTTAAGCTTTTAAGCATGGTCAAAGAACACGTGAAAATTCTTGTCATTGGCGCTGGCGGTTTAGGTTGCGAGCTTCTGAAAGACCTTGTATGTTTATTCATACGTTTATAATATATAATCCAGGCGATGATGGGGTTTTGTCATCTAGAAGTCATAGATATGGATACAATTGACATTTCCAATTTGAACAGACAATTCTTGTTTCGATCACATGATGTTGGCAAACCTAAGGCTAATGTTGCTGCTGAGTTTATTATGCGTCGAGTTCCTACTTGCAAAGTGGTGCCACATTACAAAAAAATTCAAGACTTTGATGAATCTTTTTATCAGCAGTTTAATGCAGTTGTCTGTGGTTTGGATTCAATAGTAGCTCGGCGGTGGATTAATTCATTGCTGGTAAGTGTGCGTTTCTACTTTGTCTTCTACATTTGTCTTCTCGACTTGTTACCAGGGAAGTCTTATGGACTTAGAATATGCAGATGACATAGTCCTGTTAGGGAAGGATGCTGACAAAATACAGAGTCTTCCGAACACCTTGGGCAGCAATCTTCGTATGTTTGGCATGCGATTCGCCCCTGTAAAATGTAAGATGCTGCTACAGGACTGGACTACGTCTACCCCTAGCTTAGTGATAGGGAGTGAAGTGATAGAACATGTTGACCACTTCACCTATTTGGGAAGTTGTAACAGCACCAACGGATTGATTGGTGACGAAATCTCAGCACGGATCCAAAAAGCTCGGGTCGCTTTCGCTAACTTACACCGTCTCTGGCGTAGGCGTGACATTCGGCTATCAACCAAGGGACGTGTATACTGCTCAGCAGTTCACTCCGTCCTTCTCTTTGGTAGTGAGACGTGGCCATTGAGAGCGGAAGACATGAAGAGATTGTCTGTTTTTGACCACAGATGTTTACGATCTCTTTCTCGCGTTAGGTGGTATAATAGGGTAAGTAATGTTGACGTTAGGCGTAGAGTGTTGGGCAAAGAGGGAAAATTAATCGACCAGGCTATAAAGTTACATAGATTGAGATGGCTGGGTCACGTGCTGCGCATGCCTAACCATCGCCTCCCCCGACGGACGGGCATTACTAGCTGATATAGGTGCAAGTTGGAAAAGAGTAAGTGGTGGCCAAACAAAAACATGGCCTCATCAATCCATGAAATCCTTGACAGTTAAACTGAGTCAGGTAGGGAGGGAGATGCAGACTTCCGGGTTGGGGCCCTCGGGACTCTAAGAATCAATGGCTGGAGACAATAGGTGACACGGCTCAAAATCGTTGTCAATGGCTTACGCAGATGTATTCAGTCTCTGTAATCTTCCATATTCCTTTCTACAATTACTCACTCTGTTTCACTCTTATACTTGTCAAAACTTTATTGATTCTCTTCACTCATTTTCTTGTCTACCTTTGTATGCTATTTGGAACGTGGCAACTCGAACTGCTGCACTTCGGTGCGAAGTTCTATGTTGAATCCAGCCAGTCAGCCTTCACACGGTAAAGAGACTTTTTGTGAGAAACATGAAATGTCCTCATCACGATTTTTCTTCTTAAACTACTGAACTACTGAAAGTACTTTGTAACAACGGAACATAAGTAATAGATTCACTTCACTTGGATAAGTTAATTTGACATAAGTAACTGGTTAGTTTAGTGATAATATCAACGTCAAAAAAATCTAAAATCGTTAAACTTGGTTTTAGAAATTATATGTAGTATCCCATCTATTCTTCTCTTCAAGACAATATCCAGGAAGTTGAATCTCGCACAGTCTTTATGTCCCATTATGAAAATGATGCTTTCATATACATTGTTGAATAACTCAAGCAGATACGAAGCATGACTCAGATCATTGCACACAATGAATGTGTCGTTTGTGTATCTCTATCTATAGTAGGCTATTGTTCCATCAGTTACACACTTAAACGTTGTATGTTCAAGATTAACCGTAAAAGTATCTGCCAATGCAGGATCCAACTGACTATCCGTTTCCACTCCATCAATTCGATAATACATTTTGTTGCCGAACTGGAATTGTGTATTTGTGATACATAATAACAGAAGTTGCTTGAATTCAAGTTTCGGTAGAAAGAGGAGATCAGCGTGTGGACCGATAATGTCTAAGGTTTCATGAAGGAGAAGCTGTGTGAACAGGGTCACACCGAAGGATACCATAAATCTACTACACACACACACACACTAAGTTGCCTTACCTTTATATCGAATTAGAACGTGTCATTCAGAGTATGTTTAGCCAGCCGTTGTCGAATTGGTTCCACCTTTTTATCTAACCAACAAGCAACTTTGTGTAAGGGTGGACTTACGATTGATGTTGTCGGTCTCATTGGACAATTCGATTTATGTACCTTTGGTGAGCTATACATAGATTTCAATTCATTATACGTGATACTGTCAGTCATTTTGTTTTTCAAAAGTTCTCTAAGTACTGTTTTAATCTTTCCTGTAGAATCTGCCATATCTTTCTTGTGGGTGTCAATCTTTAATTTTGATGCATCGTTAAGAGTGAATCCATTTCCTTGGTATAATCAGTCTTATTCATCACTACGACACCTGAACCTTTATCCGGTCGTAATATGATGGCATTGTCATCACTTATCAAAGGTTTTATTGGTCTTCCTTGAAATCCCCACTCGTCGTTTCCCATGCATGTTCCACTTGGGAATGTGTCTGGCGCGTGATGTTACTCGACGGTCTCCTCAGCGTATGTCAGACCCATCTCTATTTGCTTCGGCATATTTGTTGGGCAATGGGCTCTTGATTGGTTGATTCACTGCCAGAGTTCTTTGATTCTGATCCTTTCTGGTTGGTTATCTGATCTTCAGTATGGATTGGAAGAGACAGCTGTTGATGAACGTCTTCAGCAGTCTGTCGGAAGTGCTTTGGTGATGCGCCCACAGAGCCTCTAAAGCGAATAGCAGCACTGACTGACTTGACATTAATGTTGAAAATTCGAATCTTGTTTTTGGATAAAATCGACCAGCTGTCCGTCAGTTTAACTGCTAGTTAGAGTTAACATAGATTATATGTGTATAAATGAATGAAAACGTCAATTTTACAGTGGAATATGAACGTAATAACCTATTTCACTTCATTGCTCTTGCAATTAAAAGACGAAATGATAACGCATTGCTATTACTTCCCCTTTTCTAAAAGCTATGGAAAAGTTACTCTTAATTAATTTTCAACCTTCACTTAAAGCCTTTAACGATCCTAAACAATTCGCCTATGAACACAGTAGAAGTACTTTAGATGCAGTTGCAGTCTTGTATCATAACATTGTCTTTAGCTTAGACAAGGGGGCTAAATTTGTTCGCTGCACCTTCCTAGATTACACATCTGCTTTCGACTAGGGACATTTTGTTAAACAAGCTTGCTGAAACTCAAACTGACTGTTGGGTTGTCAAATGGCTCCATTCTTATTTCTCAGAAAGAAAGCAGTACACTGTATGTCAGGGAAAGTCGTCCACTTCGTTGCTTATTGAGGCTGGTGTCCCTCAAGGCGCTGTCCTTTCTCCTTTTCTGTTTTCTTTCTTTTTGCATGACTTGCCTCATTCTGATGAAATGAACTTTGTTAAGTATGCCGATGATCTAACTATTTCAATGTCTGTTAACTCCCAGCTTGACTGTACTAAGATGAACAGCTTTGTATCAGGAATTAGCAAATGGTCTTCGTCTAACGGCCTTAAACTTGATCCTTCCAAATGTCAGACTGTTAATTTCACTTTCTGATGTAAACGAAAGTTAAATGAAGCCGTTGGTTCCTATGACCGTTGCAAAATTGATGATACTGATATAGAAACCAAGTCTGAAGTTAAGTATCTTGGATTAATTCTCTCTTCTGACCTATCCTGGTTCTCCCATATCTTAGCGATTTCTAAAAGAATATTTCGTTGACTTTTTACATTAAGAAGTTAAGGCATTCAGGCATAACTCAACCACTCCTCTTACAGTTTGTCAACTCGTTTATTTTACCTATTCTTCTTTACTGTTCACCCTCATTCTTTCCTGGATTTCTTAAAAAAGACTATGTCATACGTCGTAGAACTCTAAAGACTGTCAGTAGGACGAGTGGTATCCCATTAGGCCATATCGGTGACATTGTCACTGATAGGCACTTGATGTCATGCGAAAAATTCGCTAAAGGAATTTTGTCAGACTCTGAGCACCCACTCTATCCGCAGCTCCAACCTTGCGTCTTCTCAGGTAAAACAAGAAGTCTTTTCAGAAGAATTTATGCACGTACGTCTGAGTATAAAAATTCCACTATAACATATTTGGCATGTACTTTATGTGATGAAAATAGTGTTAGGCATAAACTAATTAACCTTCTTTGCACCACTAAATAAACCATTTCCTCCATCTTTAAAGCATCAAACTTTATTGTTATTGTATTTCTTATATTTATAATTCTCTCAATTTCTTGTTTTTGTTTATTTTTTTTCATAAGTGTGGACATAATTTAAGCTGAGTTATAACCGTTAATTTTGTATTTCCCCTCACCATACTATCTCAACAGAACATTAGATTCAATAATCTATAACATGCTAAAGTTTCCAAACTGAATCGACAAGACCGTTTGAAACAAACTCACTGTTATTATTATATCTAATAATTATGTCGTAAATGTGGACAAATTCCTCTGGTTAATTTTGTTTTAATTCCTAATTTTATTTATATTTTGAGTAAATCAGATGCAATATTGTGACAAATACTGAGAATTCCATTCTGTATAATAAGTACTGTTTTTGGAATAAAGTAGATTATTATTATTATTATTATTATTATTATAGGCATTCATAAATGGTTAGACGTAAACTGTGAGTAGTGGTTAACTGTTAAGTTCAACATGAGAATCAAACTCAGCACTGTCTTAGAAGAATCTATCATCCTAAGTTTAGCTAAATTTACTGTGTTTTCGAAAAAGTAAGTGACTCCAAATGACCGATTTGACCAACGTTGTGAAATACGTCTGATATAGTTTTCTAGAACTGAACCGTAGATTAAAATAACCTGTAGTTTGATTTACATTAGAAGAGAAATATTCAAGTAGTGTGCTACTACATGTCAGATTTTTTTAAACTTTCAATTATATCTGTATTTTAGGCAAGTTTAGTACGTTATGATACAAATGGTCAACCAGATCCTAACACTGTCATCCCACTTGTTGATGGTGGGACAGAAGGATTCAAAGGACATGTTCTTGTTGTTCTCTATGGTTTAACTGGATGTCTAGAGTGTACACTAGATCTTTACCCGCCTCCAGTGAATTTCCCTTTATGCACGATTGCGCATACTCCTCGACTTCCAGAACACTGTATAGAATATGTGAGAATACTGTTATGGCCTAAAGAAATCCCTTTCGGAGGTAAGTAAGAGCAGTACAAGTGGTTGGGAATGATTTTTCGTTCTTTTTCGCTGTTACAATGAAGTGGTTATTGCTTCTTAATGTTTTATTTCAAAGGTAACCTTTTAATTATATAGCTAGAAACAATGGTCCTACTGCTTTTTATTTCTGAGATATTGTCTTATTATCGCTTAAAATATGGGATTATACTCAGTTTGTTAAACACTTAATTTTCATGTATAGGATAGAAATTTGAACATTGTTTCACTTATGAGGTCTTGAGCAAGCAATTGACATTATATTGGCCTGTCTGTAACAGTTATCGATAGTAGTCAGTGTGTGTACTGCTCATCAGTCCCCTCCGTCCTCCTTCATGGCTGTGAGACCTGGCCATTGAGAGTGGAAGACATGAAAAGATTAGCTGTCTTTGATCATAGGTGTCTGCGTTCTACGTTAGGCGTCGAGTGCTAGGTAAGGAGGGGAAATCAATCGACGAGGCTGTGAAATTACATTGACTGAGATGGTCAGGACATGTGTTACGTATGCCTAGTCATCGCCTTCCTCGACAATGGGCAATGTTAGCTGACATGGGGTCAGGCTGGAAAAGAGCAAGCGGCGGTCAAACCAAAACATGGCACCAGTCAACGAAATCTACAACAGTTAGCCTAGGCCACGTAGGAAGGTGTAGACTTTCTGGTTGGGGTCCTCGGAACGGTAAAAACCAATGGTTAGAAACAATTGGTGACATGGCTCAAAGTTATCGTTCTCAATGGCTGGTGCAGATGCATCCACCCCTTGTGACTTATGATTTCCAATGAAACTTTTGTTCTTCGTTATTACTATTCGTTTGTCTCACACCTCTGTTTGCTGTCTCTTATATGCATTTCTCCTACTTTCTCCTCTTCCTTTGTGTGCTACAAGAAGGGAGTGTGACGACTTGAACTGCCGCACATATGTGCAAAGTTCTATGTCGAAAACAGACAGACAGTCAGTGTGTAGGCTAGCGTTTGTATTATTATTATTATTGCTATTATGAAATTGCTGTTACTCTGTCAGACTAGTTAGTGGTTTTTATTGACTTTCAGCTTCCTCCTTCCATAGATTTATGCTTGAAGACTTACGAAGACATTTGTTAAAACTTACTGCCTGTGTCTAAGGATATTTAGCTTTGGCTATTTGATTATCGACTATGAAATTTATAGTGAGTTGATAAATTGGTCGTAAACCTTAAGCTTTAGAATTCGACCAAATCCACCCTTTTGAATTCTGAGTCTAATGTATAGCCTTGTTTTAGTGACAGTAGTAGTGGTATTTAGCCAATAGATGTCAAATACTTGGAGCCTTCACAAATCTGCCTTTGGTGATGGTACTTTGAGGCCGACTAGCGGAACGGAACGGCGTTTAGTTCAACGCATAATAGACAAGTGTAAATGTCATCTGCGTCATAAATGCCGTAACTTAGTGAAAGCAAATTATGATGTTTTTCGCTGGTGTAATAACAGTGGGCAAGTACGTATTCAATACATCCACAGTTAAGTTCGAATCTAGTCTGGTTTCCTCAAGTTTGCTGTTCTCTACGGTTATCACAAAAAGGTTTTCCAAGCTTCTTTTTGAACGGGTTGATTTTGTCATCTATCCTATTCTGGTACTTCACGATCCAGTTGTGCGCCTCTTTTAGATTACCACACAAAGCATTCCTCATCGATTTTTTTTCTCCTGCCTCGTGGTCAAGTTTTACCGACTACTAATGGCTTGTATCTACAATCAGTTGGTATTTCCTATTTCATTTGTTACTTGTAAATTTGATGATTTACCACTTACACTGGGATCGGATGTTGGATTCAATTTTATTCACTAGAAAAATAATTCATTTTGATCCGATCATATTCTCTGAACTGTACAGTTTCATCACGAATGAAGCTTTCATTGTGATGGCATTTCAGACGATATCATTATGATTAACTTTAGAAAGTAGTTAGCTGTGTATTTTTCTTCACAGGGAGAGTAATAGTTTATTCTAACTGACTGACTGGTTTCGACGTAGGATTTTGCACAGATTTGCAGCAGTCTGAGTCGCACACTTCATGTAGCACACAAAGCAAGAGAAGAGAGTAAAGAGAGATTCAAAAGAAAGAGATAATAAACAGAAATATGAAGCAAGAAGAATAGTAATACCGAAGAATAATAGAATTTTATTGGATATTTTAAATCTCAAAGAGTGAATGCATCTGCGCCAGCCGTTGAGGACGATTTTGAGCCATATCACCAATTTTCTCCAGCCAATGGTTTTTACTATCCCAAGGACCCTATCCAGATAGCTGTCTACATCTCCCTACGTGGCTGGCTTAAACCAAGCCATGTTTTGGCTCGACCACTGTTAGCTAGCTCTTTTCCAACCTGTTCCATTGTATGTCAGCTAACATTTCCCGTCAGTCGAGGAAGGCGATGGCTAGGCAGGCAGGCAGGCAAGCGTAACACATGTCCTAACCATCTTAATCGGTGTAACTTCACAACCTCTTCGATTGATTTCTGTCAACTTTGGATAGTGCTAAGTTGTTTCTGCAGTCATGGACTGGTGTCGTCTCCCTTAACTCTCACCAATATTTGTTATTTCTTGTAATTTTCATTGGATGGTAGATCCGATAACTGTCAGTGTGTTAGAGAGAAGCTGCTAAACCAGAATGGGCAGAAGTTCACACAGTTCATTATTTCTTTTTATAGTAGTAAGCTGAGATTTTGTCATCTTGAATGATGAATAAAAGCTTCATAGTTAAGTGATCCAGTTCAGAGAACGCACCCATTTGCATCATTTTAGGGTTACAGTTGACTGAGTTTAAACATGGGACTTTGCACAACAGTCAACCTTGCCACACTCCATATATAGCACCCAATTTGAGTGAAGACAAGGAGCAAAGGGATTCAAAAGAACTTTAATGAGCAGAAATATGTACACAGGAGAGAAAATATTGAAATGGAAAAAGATATGAGACTTAAATGTATATGGGAGATTACAAGGAGTGAATGCGCATCTGTATCATTGAGAATAATTTTGAGCCATATCACTTATAGCCTTCAGCCATTGATTTATTGCATCCGGAGGACTCCAAGCAGATTGTCAGCACCTCCCTGGCTGAAACTGGATGAAACCAACAGTCAAATACTTCATGGATTGGATTGTTGCCAGCCTTTAGTTTGGCCACGCCTAGAAGATCTGGATTTCGTGGATGATTTATGTCTAGTGTCACATAAATTTCAAGACTTACAGGCGAAAACCAAGAAACTAATAGAAGAGGTGGGCAGCAAAGACAGGAATTCAAGTGAACATAGAGCAAACGGGGATGATAAGATACCCACCCAATCAGCAACAACAACATGCACCAATCACTACCAATGGAAGAAATTTGAGAGAGGTCACTTCTTTCGCTTATCCGGGGGGGATGAGGATGTCTAAACCAGAGTAAGAAGAGTAACACAGACCTTCATCACTCTGAGGTCATTTTTAGAAATCTTCTGCACTCAGCCAACATACACACCAATGTTAAGTCAGTTCTTCTACATGGGTCAGAAACCTAGCGCGTCATGAAAAGAATTTCCACCAGCCTGCTTCAGACTTTTATCAACAGCTACCTTCACTGGCTCCATATTGAAGATCAAGTGGCCAGAAAGGATTTGCGACAAGGTACTCAGGGAACAAACCAACCAGGAACGTGTTGCTCAACAAACATGTGGAAGAAAATGTAGATGGATCGGCCACGTGCTGGAGAGATAATCGACTGAAATCTCGCGCCAGGCCCTCGAGTGGAACTTGAATGGGAAACCACGAATGGTTCGTCTGAGAGTGACATGGAGGAAACGGTGTGAGGAGAAGATCAGAGGCTTTGGGAAATCGTGTGTTCAGCTAGGGAGGACCTCAGGGAATAGGACTAAGTGAAGATGTGCTGTTAAGGCTATATGTTTCAGTTGGGACCCATGAGAACAATAATAATAAATAATAAAGTAATTTCCAAGATAATCCTCTGTCAGCTGACACTGTTTGTCCAGTAAAGCGATGGTCCAGCATGCTATCTCAATTGGGGGTTAAAAAATTGTTTTCCACTAAATTTCATATTATCTATCATCGTTCTTTTGTTCAGATGGCGTTGCCATTGACGGTGATTCACCTGAACACATACAATGGATATATGAAAAGTCGTGTGAAAGAGCTAAACACTATGGTATATCTGGTGTTACGCTACGCCTTGTACAAGGTGTTGTAAAACGAATCATCCCGGCTGTCGCATCGACAAATGCTGTGATTGCTGCTGCCTGTGCAACTGAGGTGAGTGCCTTTGTTTTAAAGGGAAACCGTGGTTATTTTTTTTGTTTTTTATGTATATTCCTTCACGTTCCTAGTGGAACATAGGGCTTCAAGCTGGAGGCTTGAGGTTTGGGTAGCAGTGGTGATTATTTTTACGGGATGGGGTTGCTAGCCTCATGACCAACCTTCCCTCTTCAGCAGTCTTATTACTGGCTTAGTGAGGTAAAGGAGTGCGTCAGTGGTCGGGGGATCGAATCCCGGACAACATGTGTAGTCAGCAAGCATTCTACCGATGTGACACCGACGCACTTTTATAATTTTATAGACTTGTCAAATTCAAAAATCTACACATAGCTTTGCGTAAGGATCTAGACTTCGCCGATGATATATGTCTGATTTCCCACAAACTGGAAGATATGCAAGCGAAAAGCAACAAGTTGACAGAAGAAGCATCAAAGATAGGACTTCAGGTAAACATAGAGAAAACAGAAGTGATGAAGATTCCTGGGCAACACCACCAACAGCAACAACAACAACAGACAACAATCAGCATAAATGGGAGGAACCTGAAAGAAACAACCTCTTTTACCTACCTGGGAAGCATCGTTTCAACTACAGGCCGACGGAACTGACGAGGATATCAAAGCAAGAATCGGAAAAGCAATACAAGCCTTCACTACTCTCAAGTCTGTGTGGAGGTCAACAGCACTCAGCATCAAAAATAAGATCTGGATTTTCAACTCCAATGTGAAGTCAGTCAGTGCTACTCTATACGGATCAGAGACTTGCACTGCGCGTCATAAAGAGCATCTCAAACAAACTACAGACCTTCATTACCAGTTGTCTTCGCTCAATACTCAAGATCAGATGCCCAGAAAAGATCAGCAACAGGGATCTCTGGCAATGAGCGAACCAACCCAGCAGGAACCGGTTGTGAAACAAATAGGCAGGGAGAAATATAGATGGATTGGCCATAATCTGAGGAAACAGTGCATCAAGTGACATCACTAGACAAGCCATTGCTCGAGTGGAACCCGAAAGGGATGTGGCGAGTTGGTCGTCAGTGCAAGGGTGACTTGGAGGAGGTCATGTGAAGAGGAGATGAAAACGTGTGGGCAGACTTGGAGCCAGGTGAAGACTCTATCAGAGAACGGAAGGCAATGGAGACGCACGGCTGAAGCCCTATATTCCTCTAGGAATTAAAGGAAACAAATAATAATAATATGTAGGCTGAGATTTTGTAAACTCTGGTTTAATAATACTACTTTAGTAAAAGCTATTAGCAGCATTAAATAACGAAAAGTCAGTAAACACAATAATATCCTTTTGTTTTTCATTCATTCATTGACTCATTGGGAGATACAAAAACTTTTATAATAATGCTTATCACATATATTACCCAATTCCCGAATTTCTTTAAATTGTTAAAAGTGAACTTGATTTGGACATATTTTCAAATGAAGTAATTTAGTTATCCATGCTGGCAATGTAGATTGTCTCTGTTGGACAAAATAAATGGGGATAATTTGTAAAGAAAGAAAAAATATGCCTTCATGGATGTGCCTTTCATTGTTTTCTTCCTTCCTCTTTCCTTGCTTTTTTTCTTCTCACAGGTTTTCAAATTGATCACATTCTGTTATAATTATTTAGATAGTTATATGAATTTCAGTGATATTGATGGAGTGTACACATACGGTTTTTCTGTTGAACGTAAAGTAAGTAGTCGTTGCCCGTCACCACTGTGATAATTGTTATTGCGTGTTCTGTTTTTTTGATTATTATTATTTATTTTTTTGGAAGGAGGGGTGGGGAATGGTATGACGTGACATGTGACATGTCTAGTTCTTTCTTTGGTGCAGACTGAATTCTATCAGTCAGTCAGGTATTTGCAATGTGGCCAACATACCACTAGGTGGCTCGCCATCACGGTGCACATTGATTTGATGATATATTAGATAGTTGGAGGCGATCGGCCTCAGGAAGCCTTGCACACCACCTGGGTTTCGTGCTAGTTGGCACTCATCAGTCAACAAGGCGTATCTACAACCTTGAAAAAACTCATGTCCCTTCTGAGATTCGAACCGACGGCGTCACCCAGTGACTGCTGTAGTCAGAGACGTTACCACCTACCTAGCTACCTAGAATGGTGGCCACATTGCAAATACCTGACTGATAGAATTCAGTCTGCACCAAAGAAAGGACTAGTTAGACACGTCACACTAGTTACTAGTGTCCAATCAAACTACCCACTACAGTCCTACAGGAGGTCGATCGCGAGCCCGAATAGCTGGCTCAGTGGTAACGTCTCTAACTGCAGCACTGGGTGACGCGGGTTCCAATCTCAGAAGGGACATGAGTTCCTTCAAGCTGGTTGCAGATACGTCTTGCTGACTGGTGAGTGCCAACTAGCACGAAACCTAGGTCCAGGCAAGGCTTCCTGCCAATTGCCTCCAACTATCTAATATCATAATTCATGTGTATTTTGTGATCAGTAGAACTGTAGTTTGTTAGCTGGCTGAAGGCGACCAGCAGAGAGAGCTATGTTTATTGCGACTATTTAGCAAGGTGTGTGTATCATCGTCCCCAAGAAACTAATGTTTTATGGGAGATTCACCGAGTGTTGCATACACAAACCTTGCCGACTGGGCTATTCAAGCCCGAGATCATGGGTACACATTTGGCTAGCGAGTGCCGATAAGCATGCAATATAGTTCCATGGCTTCTCATGGATCGTCTACAACCACTGCGCTTGTCAACTGCCTATTTTCGTGATCAGTTAACACTCGGAACTGGACTACATAGTAGAGAGATGTGCCTCATTAGCGGCGCTGATAACACTTGACTTTCAACTAATGCGTCTTGGGTTATAAATAATTGAATTGCGCTGAATTCTGTTGTATAAGAGTAAATATTTTTTTCAGTGGTGGTAAGTTTTTTTTGACAATTAGTAGTCATTATCAGAATGTCAAAAAGGGAGTTATGTTTAACCAAGAAAATTAGTGGAACAATTAAAGGGTAGAAGTATTTGCAGAAATTAAACAAGCAGATTACATAATGCGTAATTTTGAAAGAAATGCGAAGTGAGTACTCGAATCGATTACGCAATAAGCAATTAAATATGAAGTAGTCAGGACGATAAAATAGGTGGGACAACAATGACTTCATTTGATGGAGGATTTCATCATGGGCTGACACCAGTTAGAGAACCACTGGAAAACCTACAGGGAGTACTGGACAGCTGTTTCGTCCTAGTTTGGGACTCTTCATAAGTACGCACCCATCACAACTGGGTTCGAACCGAGGACCTTCTGGTTACAAGGCGAGCTCGTATACCATTAAGCCACTGGGACCCTTTCCAATGGCCAATGCATGAATTCTAACTTTTGCCAATTCACGACATATCGTGACCATTTCGCAGTGTCTTTTTCGATGAGTTACTGCCTCATCTTCAACCTGCTGTACCCTACTGGTCATGGATTCCCACTAGAACTCCAGGTCACTGCCTTTACTTATAAATGGCTTAGGAGATTGAATAATTGTTAAATGTTTATAATAATGTTATAATGGTCAAGGCGGGGAAGGTGTTGGCTGCACAGATTTCTTTTAAACACATCTTTGGCTTCTTCACGTGGAATCCGATAGCCTCAGTTCTCTATGTAGAAGCTGAACTGATAAAGTAAAAGTAGGATTAGTTGAAATGGGATCGGTCAAGATCGAGCTTTTGCTCAGTATCTATAAGGTGTGTTTAAGTAGGGCTACAAATAAACCTTGTTTTTCCCTTGCTTAGCCATGCAGGATGATGTTTGGATATCCGATGATGAACTTGCCTAATTCTACGCGCAATGTAATTGACTTCAAAGGAGCAGTCAAACTGGTAGATACATACAGAGATGGTGAAATTAGGTAGTTTAGGCTTATTTCTCGAACGTGAAATTGGATTGGTTGTGTACTTCTCCTACATTGAATACTCCTTTTACTGGATTCTTAAGGCATTGTGTTATTATTTCACTAGTGTCATCACCAAGAAACTGCAGTTTTAAAAGCAAGGGCTTTTTTGGAGTTATAGTCTTACTAACTTGGTGGTAAATTCATATTTTTATCAATGAACTTCTGTGGATAACTAACCAGAGAGGGAGTCGGGAAATACCAACTTATGCTGACCAAACACATATATCCTTCATCTTACAGTGCCACATTATAGGCTGACTACGTCTCCACCTTTTCCATCCAATCTCAGCGTTTGCGACTAGAAATCGGTAGGGAAGCCTGTGAGATGACGTTCCATAGCAAATATGCAAGCCACCAAAGGCTATGTTTCCAGATGACTACACTCAGTGAGTGGGTGACCTGCACTGTGTTCAAACACACGCTGACGGACCTCTGTATTACTTACATGATGGTGCTGTCGGACCCAAGCAGTTCTACGGAGGCAGTGGTTACCATTGAATACGCAGTGATATCTACTGTCGGACTGATTCCTAAAATTACGAACTCCACTTAACCCGTCCATTTACCATCTATTTTTCAAGACTGATTATGAGCTGGTTTTAATTAGAGAGCTGTTGAAAACCAGGGAGTACTGGACAGCCAGCTGTTTCGTCGTAGCTTCGTACTCACCGGCGGTACTCACCCACGGGGTTTTGGAATTCAGGACCTTCGGGTTACCAGGCAAGCTCGTAGACTATTCATCCACTGGGATCCGACTGAATGAATTCTAACTTCTACTAGTTCGTGATTTTAGCGCTACTGGTACTGGCCAATGTCACCGGTGAGTAGTTATCCTCACTGGTCCTGACTTCTCACTAGAAACAAATAAAATCCTTATAAACAAACTCATAAAGATTAATCTAATGCTGGCTGGTGAGAAGTCGTGACCAGTGGAGTCTGGGGGGTCGGGAGTGAGGACAGATACTCGCCGATGATATTGGCTAGTGTCAGTGGCGCTAAAATTACAAATTGGTAGAAGTTCGAATTCATTGAGTCGGGTCTCAGTGGTTAAATAGTCTACGAGCTTGCCTGGTAATCCGAAGGTCCTGAATTCGAAACCCCGTGGGTGAGTACCGCCGGTGAGTCCGAAACTAGGATGAAACAGCTGGCTGTCCAGTACTTCGTGCTGGTTTTCAATGGTTCACTAACTGATATCAATTCATGTTGTTTTATGTACTTCTTTTCTTTTTTCCAGCCTGACTGTCTTGCATGTAACAATGTACCGCGGAAAATTTCATTTCAGACTACATCTAAACTGAAAGATGTTATAGAGTATTTGAAAACAAATCCTGAATTGTATGTCTTCTTGTTCATATTGTCATTTTATTATCATTATTATTATTATTGTTATCGTGTTTTAAATGTTCAATAGTTTGTTTTATTTTGAATGGTGTTATGAGACACCTGAAATACCCGCAGTTTGAATAAGTGTTACTTGGTTAGACGTTAAAAGGAAGCATTGCCTATGCAATAAACGGCATGTAGGTAGCATGAAATCAGGAAAATGCAATTTTGTATCGTTTAACTTTGAAGCCTGAAGCCGAGATATGAATACGAAGCAACATTTAGTGTCACAGACTTCACTGCCCTCACGCAGCACTGAGGGGGGGGGGGCTGTTCCTCGCCAAAGTGAAAGGGCGAATGCGAACGCCTGGTGCTTATAACTAGACTGGTTAACATATAGGGTCTACCTAGGGCAGCTGGAAGACCCTGATTCCATACCTATGGTGTACATGGGATCGAAAATTCGAAAGGATCAAATGGTGGTGTAGGAACCTGTTTGGGTCACTGGAAACCATGGGAACGTGTGGCTTCTGACGCTGCTCCACTGCCTTGTAGATTAGACTTCAAGCTATCTCCATGAGACAAAACTACCTGCTTCGATGTGGATGTCCGGACAGTATTCCAGATAGACCTGGAACAAACTAATAAGCGTATATATACCTCATAAAAATTGTTCCAATTCATAATTTACAATGGAATTGATGAATCTTTTGGCGTTATTTATCTACAATTTGTTTACTTTTCCACATCTTCCTTAGTTAACAAAAGAAGGTAAAAATGTGGTGTTAATTTCGACCACTGATAAACGTAACACACTTTGTGTGTTCTAGACTTTTAAGACATCAAGCAAGTTAAGTAATTCAAAGGAAATAAATATATAGGAATTATTGTCTTCATTTGCATGAACAATCGTCAAGGTGATGACAAAATACACGTGTTACAATAAAACATGAACATCTCATTAACTCAATTGTCTGCAGAAGTGTAAAAGTTGGGTTAATTCTCTGAACAGCCTAAAAATCAGAGGACTGTTAGTTTAAGCCAATCAATTACAAAAAAAAAACGAATTAACCAATTAGAATACAGCTAGCCAATATTTAAAATGTTACACTGGGAAAAATTGATTTTTAATGCGATAAAACAAAGTTAAATAAACAATAAAATTAAGCGGAATTAAATTGATATTCGTAGTAGTAAAATAACCATAGACTTCAATAACTTGGATAATCTTATTGGCAGGCGGAGTTTACCTGACTACTAATCCATAATTTACTGTATAGATAATAATTCCAATAAAAATACCCCTTCTTATAGTTCTGCTGTTGTTTGTGAACCCGCATATCCAGTTGCCAATGTGCTTCGGATACCTGAAATAGAAAGTGTGTTAGAGTTGCGTGACCGCAGAGCCCAAGGGACAACTGCTTGAAGGGGACCGGTCACACACAGCCTGTATGAACTGGTTTCTTGCTTTGGCTCCGTATTAGTAAACTTACCGCCGGTTACGGACCACCGTAGGGTAAGTCGGGATGTACAATTTTTGGGGTTGACCTTTTCTAACCCCCTCTCTCCAGAGTGGAGAGACAGCATAGTTGGCTGGCATGCTGGTCATCTGAGGGGATCACCTCGCTGCTGTTACATCCCTGTTCCCCAGAAGTACGACTTCGCCCACAGACCCCCAGCATAGTGTAAAGAAAAATTCTTACACTATTCCGGTAACTGCTTTTTGTCTAATCGTTATCATAACAACCTTCCTGTCATGGTGGGACCTGCAGGAACAATAGTTCCAGCCCGTGTAGCTTGTTGGTTCATTGCGATATGCAAGCCCGACCACCACGTCAAGGTAGCAGCTATCGGTTGGGCTGACGTAGGGTCGGGCTGGAAGCAGCTAGCGGTGGTCAAACCAAAACATGGCTTCACCAGTCAATGAAATCCACAACAGTCAGTTTAGGCTGCGTAGGGAGGTGTAGACTTCCTGACTGGTTGGGGTCCTCGGGACGGTAAAAACCAATGGCTGGAAACAATTAGTGATATGGCTCACAATCGTTGTCAATGGCTGATGCAGATGCATCCACTCCTCGTGACTTATAATTCCCAATGAAACAATATTGTTCTTCGTTATTACCATTCCCTTTGTCTCAAATCCCTGTCTACTGTCTCTATTTTGCATTTGTTCTACTTTCTTCTCTTGCTTTGTGTGCTACATGGAGGGAGTGTGGCAACTGGAACTGTTGCACACCGGTGCAAAGTTCTACGTTGAAACAGACAGACAGACCAGTGTGCTAAATCTCAGAGAATACTAAATATATATGCATAATATTAATATATATTGATGTATTTTATTCAATATAGACTTTCTCGTTTATTGATTGGATCAACAGAGGCTGACCACTTCGGTCCAATCAGTCAACGGGAAAGACTGAACTGAATGAACTGACTGACTGACTGGTTTCAACGTAGAACTTTGCACAGATGGGCCGAAATGAATTAAATAATAACTAATACCCCTTGCACAAGAGGTGGCTAGCTGTCGTGTCCAAAGTGGTCTATCGGATAACACCTTGGCGTTTGTTAAGATAGATACTGGGTTTGAGCCTCAAGGGGGGAGGACGCCATCACTCATTGGGGAATCCAAAATTGTCCAGTTGATGAGTCCCAAGTAGGACGAAACGCTCATCCTGTTAGTCAACATCCACCAATTTACTTCAAATACTGATGTTCTATTGTTTTTAGAACAAGACAATATTTTAAATGGGAATATTTAAAGATCTATTGTTTTTGTTATTTCAGTCAAATGCAATCACCCAGTATTACAACTATGTGTAATGATGAACACCGTTCATTGTTTGTTGATCTCCCAGAATTGGCTGATACACTCAGACCGAATTTATCTAAAACTCTTAAAGGTATGTCTATCACTTCTTTTTCTTTGTTTTATTTATACAATCGTATAAAGACGTTTGTCACGCAGTGTCAAGTTGAAGTATGCATATCCAATTGACTATGTAGCACGCATGTTGTGCTAAGGTTGGTGAGACTATCCAATCTTTTCAGGTTGAAGAAAAGATGGAGTACTAATTGATTCAGTGACCCATTGACTGATAGTCGAGTACTTAAGCTGGAAAGCTTGTATGGGTTGCTGGACGGACAGTGATGTGCTCAAAACTTTATACAGTTCTTCCTGTTAATCAACTTGAGCAAAGCAAGAACGATAAATGTGTACCAGGATAATATGAGTTCATCTCCAATTATTTGAAGGATTCTTCTCAACTATCTACCAACCGAAATATACACAAAAGTATAAATCACATTAAAGATTTGAACATACGTTTTCCACGATGACAAGGGGTACTAATACATGTGCAGAACTTGGGCACTGTGGTAGTATGTAATTCCATTTAAACTTGTTTAATAGATATATCGCAGTGAAACAGTATTATTTACTGGATGACAAGGTTTCGAACACAATTTATTGCTGTTCATAATCATATCAATTATAATCACACGACTTCGAAACTTGAGTTTTATAGTTTCCTTTGTTCTCTCCTATTTGTCGTCGTTGGGGTAGTAGAATTTTGTAGATGTCCAGCTGCACAGGTGTTGAATCATTCCTATTGCACGTATTTGCAGTTGATTCGACAAATAAAACTTCCGTTATCAGTCTCTCCCTTCACCCTGCTACATTAGATTTTAAAACTGTCATCTCATCCCATCATCCTGTTGTATGGTCGTGTGTAATTGCATGTAGTGAGTGGTATAGCTGAACTATTCTCTAGATTTCTTATCTTATTCGGGTCGACTAACCTAGATTTTGCTAGGTTTTTATGTCCAGCTAGTCTGACTGCCACTATTCCATTACTTTCACTTATGCATTTGACCTGACAATCATCTCAGGCAGGGTATTAGATAAACTAAATTGTTTTGTTTAATTGGCTTCACAGTATCCTTTAACCGACAAAGTTTGTTTGTAATTGAGTTTGTGGGTTTGAATGTCAGCCACTTTTATTCCTGCCTTGTTAAGAATTCTGAGTAAGGTTTCCGAGCTTCCTTCTTTGTATGTAAGTACTACTGATGATTTAGATTCCCTATTGCTGGTGGTGTCATTATCCTGTACACGTTTGACATGCATGTCGTCATTAATATTATTATTATTATCACTATATCTATTTCCATTTTATTTTTACAGTTCCGTTCATACTTCCTGATTAATTTATCAGGGTGATTATTAAGTTTCAAGGCTTCTGTTATATGTCTTAGATTTTTCTTGGTACTACTTAGCTTTTGTGCCCTATTACTTAAACATTTCACCAATTCTATTTTTACTGACATAGCGTGGGATGATCGTAAATTTAAATATTTGTTTGGATGTGTGGGTTTCCTGTAAACACTAGTGTTTAACTGCCCACCTTCTCTCCTTTCTTCGCTATAATCTAATATTGGAAGCTCCCCTTCGTGGCTTTCCAATTCATAAGTGAATTGCCTCCACCTATGAGTTGATTTATTCGAAAAATCTATCTATATCCTGTGTTCTAAGTACACTGAATGTGTCATCCACATACATCCACCGTACATCACATCCAGTAAATAATATTGTTACACTGTGCAATATATCTAATAAACAAATTAATATGGAATGACAAGGAGTAATTGACAGAAGGAAATAAGAGTAACACAAACCAGGAATGATGTAAGTTGTCAAATAATTTAGAGTTAAGAGAATTGACTATTTATGGGATGATTAGACGTGTGTACTGCTCATCAGTTCGCTCCGTCCTTCTCTATGGCTCTGAAACATGGCCAATACGAGTTAAAGACATGAAATGGTTGACTGTTTTTGATCATAGATGTCTATGATCTCTTTCTCACGTTAGGTGGTATAATAAGGGAAGTAGTGTTGACGTTAGGCGTAGAGTGTTAGGCAAAGAGGGAAAATCAATCGACGAGGCTATAAAGTTACATAGATTGAGATGGCTAGGTGACGATCCGCGCATGCCTAACCATCGCCTCCCCCGACGGGCATTACTAGCTGATATAGGTGCAAGTTGGAAAAGAGTAAGTGGTGGCCAAACAAAAACATGGCCTCATCAATCCATGAAATCCCTGACAGTTAAAGTGAGTCAAGTAGGGAGATGCAGACTTCCGGGTTGGGGCCCACCCTCGGGACTCTAAGAATCAATGGCTGGAGGGAATAGGTGACATGGCTCAAAATCGTTGTCAATGGCTTATGCAGATGTATTCAGTCTCTGTAATCTTTCATATTCCTTTCCACCATTACTCATTCTGTTTCACTCTTATACTTGTCAAAACTCTATTGATTCTCTTCACTCATTTACTTGTCTACCTTTGTGTGGTATTTGCAACGTGGCAACTGGGACTGCTGCACTCCGGTGCCAAGTTCTATGTTGAATCCAGACAGACAGACAGATTAGACGAATAAGCTTGGTAACAAAAAGACAAAATAAGCAAAGTTTAACTGGAAAAAGTATAGCAATGTGATGAATCACGTAACTACATGAAATATGTTTTTATAAAATAGCAAGTGAATTGTAGCCAAGTAGAGAGAAAGTCTATCTTTCTGCGGCTTGCTTTCAAAGGTGATGATACTGCCCGTAGAATAAGATGCAGACTGAACGCCACACTGAAAAGAAAATATCCCCAACCGCCAAACTTGTGCGTGCTTATCAAACGACCAGTTGTTGAAGACAATCAAAAGTGGACAAACTCCCACCTCATTTCACCTCCAACTATGTCTACCGATTGACATGTGTGTGACAAAGCACATACATTGAGTAAACAGAGAGAAGGGTGATTGTCCTCATTTCTCGGCGCATACCAAAGAACCAGAGACTAAAGGACTCACAAGCGCTAAACAGTGCGATTACGTGACATTTACTAGACATTGGTCATATTGTGGACAATATGAAGGTGTTCAAAATAATCAACAGGCAAAAGAAACCTAACCTGTTAGGTTGTTCTGAGGCGATCGCTGTCAAATGACTGAACCATTTCGGTGTTCGCAGAAGGAGACATTGGTGAATCTTGCAGTACTTTGGTGATTTAAGTTACATAACATTGTGCACAATTATATAAAGTCATGCATACTCCTGTATTTTCTGTCTTGATTAAAAAATGTTATTGTTTCATCTGAAACTTACTCATCCTAGAAGTTTTTTGCTGTTTTATAAAAAATATTTTCTGGAGTTACGTAACATACTTTGTTTGTTTTGTCTTTTTGTTTCCAAGAATATTCGTCTAATTATCCTATTAATAGTTGATCCTTTGAACTCTTAACTATTTGACAACTTATATCATTCCAGATTTGTGTTACTCTTATTTCCTTCTGTCAATTACTGATTGTCATCATGGAAAAGTATGTTCAAATCTTTAATGTGATTTATACTTTCAACTCAATTTTAGATTTTCCAGTCGATTGATTGGACCGAAGTGCTCGGTCTCAGGTTGACATGTCTGTTGGCTTCTTGTGTAGATGCTTCGACGATGTCTGGGCATGTAATTAGTAGTTAATTGGTGGATGGTGACTACCACTGGAATCCAGGGTGTGCATTTCGGCTGTCCTATTTGGAACTCGTCGACTAACTGGATGTACCTGCATTCCCCTGTGAATCAGTGATGATTTTCCCACCGTGGCTCGAACCCAGTGCCCAAAGTTTTAAACGCCAAACAGGACGAAATACGCATCCTGGATTCCACTGCTAGTCACCATCCACCAATTAACTTCTAATTGCATGCCCAGAAATCGTCGAAGCATCTATACAAGAAGCCGACATGTCAACCTGAGACCAAGCACTTCGGTCCAATCAATCAACGGGATAATCTAAAATTTGAATAAAATAGTTAAAATGACTCGTTGCACAAGAGGTGGCTTTCGTGGTCCAAATGGTCTAGTGGATAACGCTTTGGCGTTTGTAACTATGGACACTGGGTTCGAGCCTCGGTAGGGACATCACCACTGACTCACAGAGGAATGCAGGCACATCCAGCTGACGAGTCCCGAATATGTCAGCCGAAATGCGCATCCTGGATTCCACTGCTAGTCACCATCAACCAATTAACTTCTGATTTATACTTTTGTGTATAGTTCAGTTCGTAGACAGGTGCGAATAGTCTTCGAAACAATGAGAGATGAACTCATGTTGTTCAAGTTATGCATTATTATTATGTCTGCGATAACTGGGCATTAACTATGATGATTCCACTTAAACGATCATCTGGTTAACAGATGCGTCTCGTAGCTTGACTAGTGGATTGACGGATTAGTAATCCTGAAGACCACTTAGTTCGAGTCCTATCGCGAACCGTAGCTTTCGATGTCCCCCTTTTCTGATCTTCAGTCATCATGTATTACATTATTATTATTATCGATGAAGCACAAATGTCCTTGGTTCGACCCTTGGTAATGTTATGGGTTCGTGCTGCCGAAGAGCCTCAAACGAGGACGAAACAATTCTCCTCGTTTCCGATAGTTCTCTAACTGAAAGTCAGTCACCCTGTGATTGAACTTGAAATCAGTCAAATCCCCACAAGTCAACAATTCGAAATTAATCATAATTTCCCAACTCTTTTGTTTTCCCACTCACGGTTATTGATTGTTTCTACTCTCTCTGTCTCTCTCTTTCTCCTTCTCTCCTTAGATCTCGGTCTTATAGACGGTCAGTTAATTCATGTTAGTGATGTAACCACGCCTAGGACACTTTCTTTCCAACTTCAACTGGATTCTACATCTAATACTACTGGAGATGTGATAATAAACAGTCAATGATGTTTCCAGATTGAATTTACATGCATTGAATAGTGTATAATCATTGGGGATTTGCTTACATCAGTGCAGTGATGAACATATCTCTACAGGATATACGATCGTCATTATGGTTTTCACTGTCTTTCTTTTCGTGTTGAGGAGTTGTTTGTATTACGCAACCATATTGTTCTTTGTTTTGTGTATTACCCTAATAAATCTGTATTATACTTGTATTAATTCTTCTTTTATTTTTGTCGAAAATTTCTACCCCGATGAATGTTTGGTTGTGTTCTTTCCCGTGTATGATGCTTATTAATATTATTCCTTGTACTGCATGTGTTTTTAGTACTTGATAATTTAAAACATTCTTGTGTGCTTTGGCGCAAAATACAATCAAGAGAAAAATATTGATTGGTCAATATGATGGGGGGTTTTAGTCCTTTGTATTGGTGCTGTCGGGATTTTCTACCCGTCAAGTTCTTAAATGTTGGGTCACCAAGCTAGATAGAATGACTCGTCAACACGTTACATAGTTTGAGGCAATCGATAGAAAGGTCATGGACCTAGATTTCATACTTGCTGGCACTCCTTGACAAGACGTACCTACTTGTTGTTAACGTTGAAGGAAATAATTCCCATTCTGAGATCCGAACCCTACAAACATCACAAACGAAGCTATTTAGGCCCATGAAGGACTGTTAAGGATATATTGATTGGCGGCTTCGGAGTGGCCAATGTCATATGCCTATTCCGTGGTTTTATGGAACATTATCTCCTTCTAGGTTGCAGATACACCTTACTAATGAGTGTCAACAATCATGAAATCTGGGTTCTAACCATCCTGTTGTTTGCCTCTAACCTTGTAATATCAATCAAAGCATCTACGAACTCAAAACCTTTATATGCATGTTATCTCTTATGTAGATCTGTTAAATTCTCCATATTTAGCCTTTTCTCTATGGACTAATGTGGCGAAGTCAACTTAAGAAAAAGCTATTCGACTGAAGTTTTATTGTAACGGCAGAACACAAAGGTGGTTGGTAACAAGATGTTTGTTTGCAGTTTGATCTATACATATGGGGAGATTATGCATATCATATATTATAAAATCGTTATTTGCACAGATCTTCCGTGGTGTTGTGTTACTTCTGCTCTTCCTATTGTGTTTCTTTGCCTTCTTTCCATGTCTTCTATGTTGTTTTGCCATAATACTGGTTCCATATTAGTTTGTTTATTAGATATATGACACAGTGTGAAGCAGTATTATTTACTGGATGATGTTTTGGACAAAATTTATTCGTGTTCATAATCATATCATCAATTATAATCACACAACTTCGAAACTTGAGTTTTATAGTTTTCTTTGTTCTTTCCTATTCGTCATCAGGGTAGTAGAATTTTCTAGATGTCCAGGACAAGTATCAAATCATTCCTGCAGTACGTATTTTCAGTTGATTCGATAAATGAAGCTTCCGTTATCAATCTCTCCCTCCCTCCACCCTGTTACATTAGATTTCAAAACTGTCATCTTATCCCATCCTATTGTATGGTTGTGTGTAGTTGCATGTAGTGAGTGGTATAGCTGAACTATTCTCTAGATTTCTTATCTTATTTGGATCAACCAATCTAGATTTTGTTAGGTTTTATGTTCGGCTAGTTTGACTGCCCCTGTTCTACTAGTTTGACCTATGCATTTGACCTGACAATCATTGCAGAGTATTAGATATTGTTGGAACAATAAGGAATCTAAATCATCAGTAGTAATTCCAGAAGGAACCTCGGAAACCTTACGCAGAATTCTTAACAAGGCAGGAATAAAAGTGGCTGGCGTTCAAACCCACAAACTTAATTAGAAACAAACTTTGTCGGTTAAAGGATCCTGTAGAGCCTTTAAAACAAAACAATTTAGTTTATCTAATACCCTGTCGGAATGATTGTCGGGCCAAATACATAAGTCAAACTAGTAGAACAGGGGCAGTCAGACAAGCCGAACATGAAAACCTAGCAGAAAAATCTAGATTGGTTGACCCGAATAAGATAAGAAATCTAGAGAATAGTTCAGCTATACCACTCACTACATGCAATTACACACAACCATACGATAGGATGGATGGGATAAGATGACAGTTTTAAAATCTAATGTAATAGGGTTTAGAGAGGGAGAGATTGATAACAGACGCTTTGTTTATTGAATCAACTGCAAACACGTGTAATAGGAGTGATTTAACACCAATCCACCCTCCCAGTTATCTGGAAAATTCTACTACCCCTACGATGACGAATAGGAGAAGACAAAGAAAACTATAAAACTGAAGTTTCGAAGTCGTGTGATTATAATTGATATGATTATGAACAGCAATAAATTGTTTGAAACATTGTCATCCAGTAAATAATACTGTTTCACTGTATGATATATCTTATAAACAAACTAATATAGAATCACTTAACACCACGGTGCCCAAGTCTTACACATATATATGAATAATACTGGTTCATTCCCTGTCTTTGTCGTCAAATCCATCTCTCTGCTATTTGGTATTTTTATGCCGATGAATTTCTCTTTATATACTACTGATAAATGTTGTCAATAGCACACGTGACAGTATGACTTTTAATATCACACATAGTGACACAGTATTGTTTACTGGATGTCTGTAAGGAGTTTTCAATGTGATTAATGTTGTTGAATTTTGATTATGAACATTTTCGTTCTGATTGTGTTTTTTCTCTGTGGTAGTTGATTTAATTGCGAAGCTTTCATTATCTTTCTAGTCAACATCTTCAGCGCAAATTTTGATATGCAGTGAAATTATTTGACACTGGGTGATTATTACTTCTGTGGAATTGAATTGTACTGTTGGAGGGGTGGGGTCACGACTACAGAGGACACAATTCAAAATGGTGAGTATGCATTTTCATCTCTTTTGTTAAATAATAGGATGGTACTATTTCACTAGTTTATGTGAGTTTTTAGTTTATCAACCATCGGAAATAAATTGTTGGATTGTTTCGACGACTACACTTTCTTACAAAGCTGCACATCCTGCCTGTGGCACTGGTTCCTGAGACAATTTTAGCAGGGATATCTAGCGTAGACGTGATATCCGACTATCGACCAAAGGGCGTGTGTACTGCTCAGCAGTTCGCTCCGTCCTCCTTTACGGCGGTGAGACCTGGCCATTGAGAGCGGAAGACATGAAAAGCCTGGTTAGCTGTCTTTGATCATAGGTGTCTGCGTTCTATCTCCCGTGTGAAGTGGTACAACAGGGGGAATATTATTGAGGCTAGCTATCAGTTGAGTGCTAGGTAAGGCGGGGAAATCAATCGACGAGGCTGTGAAATTACACCGACTGAGATGGTTAGGACATGTGTCACGTATGCCTGCCTAGTCTTCGCCTTCCTCGACAATGGGCAATGTTAGCTGATATAGGGTCAGGCTAGAAAAGAGCTCGGGGCGGTCAAACCAAAACATGACTTCATCAGTCAATGAAATCCACAACAGTTAGTTTAAGCCACGTAGGAAGGTGTAGACTTCCTGACTGGTTGGGGGTCCTCGGGACGGTAAAAACCAATGGTTGGAAAAATTGGTGACATGGTTCAAAATTGTTGTCACTGGCTGGTGCAGATGCGTCCACTCCTTGTGACTTATGATTTCCAATGAAACTGTTTTGTTCTTCGTTATTACTATTCCTTTGTCTCACACCTCTGTTTACTGTCTCTAATATGCATTTCTCGTACTTTCTTCTCTTGCTTTGTGTGCTACAAGGAGTGGAGTGTGGCGACTTGAACTGCCGCACATATGTGCAAAGTTCTATTTCGAGAACAGACAGACAGGGATATCTAAAGCCCACTTACCCGACCAGTGGCTGCTACCTGAACGTGGTTTTCGGGCTCGCATATCTTAATTACACAACGAGTCTAACTAGCTTGAACCAATATCCCTAGAGGTCCTGCCATTCCAGAACGGTTGTTAGGATAGCCATTAGACTAAAAGCAGTTACTGTCATAATAAAAGTGGTTTACACTATGCTGGGGGTCTGGGAGAAGTCGTACTGCTGGGAGACAGAGAGGTAAAATCAGTTAAACGTTTCCCTCAGATGCCCAGCATGCCAGATATACTGTCTCGTCTCTGGAGAAAGTGCGTGGGGGGGAGGTTGAATAGGTCGACCCTGAAAATTGTTCATCCCGGTAGTAAGATACGAGCACAACTCTAAAGACGAGTTAAAACAGACCGTGTATAACCGGCCTCAAGCTGTTGTCCCCTTGGGCTCTGGGATCATGTAACACTAGTTCTCTGTGTGCTTCAGGTATTCCAGCCAAAAGAAGTCAACTTCCATGGTCTGGGCAGTCAGGAGGTAGCATTCACTTCCAAAAGACCACAAAACTAGGAGTGTAGCAACTAGAACTGCTACAATTGTGTGCTGAGTTCTATGTTGAAATTCACTCAGTCAGCCGGTCAGTCATTTGGGATTTGACAATTTTGGTCATTTTAAGCACAGATGGGATATTAAACTACTAATCGAAGGGAATAAATGGTGTGCGTTAGTTCGCCTTACCACCTACATTACATCTATGATGCATTGTATATGAAAGTATAATATGTGAAAATGTGATATATATATATGTTTTAACCACACGTTTGCTCACAGTAATACTTTCCTTTGGAGGCACAGCGGTTAGGACTCTCGCCGATCATGCACATGGTCCGAGGTTCGATCCCCCGCCGACGCACACCTGATATCTATGGTCGGCCTGTTAAATTTGGGCTACCGATATCACACGCTGAAAATTTCATACTTGTACGAAAAGATACGGTGTGGAATCAAGCTATAATAAAATAAAAAAATTAAATTAAATTAGTGTGGATATTCTATGTGAAGTGTTAGTTGTTAAAAATAATTAGACCCGACGATTTTATGAATTTTTATCTGTTGTCTTGCCTCCCACCCTACCTCACTAGTGGGGTGGGTGGTCATAGCAATACATCACACTATTTTAGGAAGTTATTGACTGCTGGTTTCAAACATGTGACCTGGCTGTGGTTATATGATCAATAGTCGGGAACTGTTTTTTTCCTTCACGTTCCCCAGTGGAACATATGGCTTCCAGCTAGTGGCTTGAAGTTTCTGTAGCCGTGTTTATTTTTACAGGATGGGGTTGCTAACCTCATGCCCAACCTTTCCTCTTCACCAGCATTATTTCTGGCTTAGTGAGGTAAAGGAGTGCGTCGGTGGCCGGGGATCGAACCCCGGACCATGTGCATGGTCGGCGAGCGTCCTAACCGCTATGCCACCGACGCACTGTCGGTGAGTTATTATTCACAATAGTGAGATGTATTCACTCCTTATGGTAACTAGCCGATTCTGAATATCTTTAATAGTCTCCATTAAACAACACTCTTCATGACACATGTTTAACCTTTTAGTCACTTGACCAACTCACCAGCCACCACTTACAATTAATTCCATGCAAGCGTGGAGTGGGGTTTGAACCCGTGACCACCGTTTGGAAGTTGAACGCTTAAACAAACGTATGAGCCACAGCTCCATTGTATTTTAGTGATTTGACTTCTGTATTTGTTTTATTTTTCGAAGTGTGTCAACTTTAGTTCATGACATTTTATACAAGATTTTGCATTACTCCACCTGTGTGTATCTGTTTACTAGAGGTCATCTTGAGAAGAATTTATGTCCCATTGTCATGTTTACAGGAAATTTATAACACGAGCATCAAATGTCTACTTAATATGTGTACTTGTGTTTTGCATCATCTAATTATGCATTGACTAGTCACAAGGCTGTAACCACTGGCATGTTATTTCTAGTCCTTCATGTTGGCACTGATTGATTCCATTATGGGTAAAATTTATTTTGATAAAGTCTCACAGTTTTATACAGTAATATTTACTGATGACCATGTTTCGAGCACAATTTATTGCTCATAATCATATCACTTTATCAAAATAAAATCTTATGTTTAATGGAGTTATACTCTACCATCGCAGTGCGCAAGTTTTTGCACTTATATCAATGGCACTGATTGAATTCTGTTAGTCAAGTTGGATGCTTTTTTTTTAAAACATCAGGAATTTCTAAAATATACTGATATGTTAGTCATATTGAATAAATATGAAAACTTTATGTGTTTGAATTGAATACATATCAGTTACTTTGGATGAGATCTTTAGTAGTTAGAATTACAGGGATTGAAAGTCCATTTGTAACTGTTATTTTGTGCTGTTTAACTACCATTAGTGTTGATTCACATTCGAAGAGTTTGTAACTATTGTAATATTGATCCTGAATGTCAGACTGTTTTTTTCCCTTCACGTTACCAGTGGAGCATAGGGCTGCAAGCTAGTGGCTTGAAGTTTCTATAGCAGGGTTTATTTTACACGATGGGGTTGCTAGCCTCATGACCAACCTTTCCTCTTCACCAGCCAGCATTATTTCTGGCTTAGCGAGGTAAAGGAGTGCGTCGTTGGCCGGGAATCGGACTCCGGACCTTGTGCATGGTCGGCGAGCGTCCTAACCGCTATTCCACCGACGCACAGATTGTATTTTAGGCATTGTAATTTTCATTATTGTAACTTTGAATGAAAGGTATAAATTATAACAAGTAATAATAGTTGTAATAATTGTAATAATAAGCATAGCGGAAACAAAAACAAACCAAGAGAGATAAAGGGAAAGTACACTCTTGATGAGAAGAAGAAACAATGATCCGAATTCGGCCACGGTAGGAACAGCGTCGGGATGCGTTCTTTTTGGATACAAAGTTTCAGTTTAATCGATCTTATTGCAACAGCTTCAGCTATATCTAGGAGACGTAGGTGAACTGTATGTGATAATGACCTCCGAATTTGGTATGTAACCTTGAAGGCTGTGTGTTGTATACCGAATTTCGAGGTCGTTGTCACGTCCACCAGACACTGTTCCTACCGTGGCCAAATTTTAATTAATGTTTCTTCGTATTCTTCTTCTTCTCACTAAGAGTGCCTTATCCCTCTTCGTTTGTTTTTGTTTTTGCTTTGCTTACTATTACAATTTCCTGTAACTTTGTCAACAGAGTTCTTACAATCAATGAACATAATACAGTCTGGCTATTATTGTTAACATTACTGAATTTCATCATTTCATCAACATCATCATGATCATCATGGAATGCAGTTAGATTAGCAGAATACAAGGATTTTATCCAGATCTAGAATGATACACTCCATCAGGTCATGTGATGTGTGAAAAAACTACCAGTCACACAATACGTTGGCATACGTACGCTATAGTTATCAATTAGTAGCCTAATGCAGTGCAAAGGAGGGTTAACCATTAAATCAGCAACTAAAATGTAGAGCAGGAATGATGAGTCCATCATTCCCGGATCTATGAAAAAAAATTATCAAAAGTAGAAGAACGTAGAACTGTCTAAATTAAGTTAGAAATTTATATGAATACATTGATATGACTCTAATCAATAAATTATGCTCTAAATATCATTAATTTAGGTAAGGATGGGAAGTCAGTGGAGGAGATTTGCAGCCATATCGATTGAAATGGCTAGAATATGTGTTACACACGCGAAACCAACTCCTTTCTACTCGAGCAATGTAAGCTGACATAAAATTAGGTTGGAAAACAGTTAGGGGTGGTTAAATCTAAATCTGTTAATAGTTCATGGGATCTTTGAGTGTTGCTTTGCGCCATGTAGGCGGGTGTACACTGTATGAATGGGATCCTAACGACGTTATTAATTCATTGACTTGATAAGATTGGTGATGTAACTTAAAATCGTTCTTAGTGGCTCAAATGCATCCACTGCTTGTGGTCTCCAGTATGCATTAAATCCATATTATTCTCTGCAAACTTGTTCTTTTTCCGGTACATTTCTGTTGATTATATTTCTTTTGATTGTTTTTTTTGTTGTTGTCTACTTGTGTGTACTGTATGGAGTGTTTGACAGCATGAACTGGTGCGCCTCTGTACGAAGTTCCACTTTGAATACTCAGTCAACTGACTCAGTTATTAATACCGTATCAATCTGTGTCATGGCATAGAAGCTTATCTTATACGGTACAAGTTCGTATGTTAGAGCTAATATCGACAGGAACCCAGTTACTCGGTCCTTCATTCGTTCATTGCCTATTATACTAAGATAACGGTTACATAAAATTTCATCATTTATTGAAATTATCTTTTTATCATAAAGTGATTATAACAATATACAAAAGTTATCATCTCATTCCTTTGGGTTCTGAGTGAAACATGGGGCTTCGGCAGCATATCACCATATCACTCTGTTCTCTGAAGTTTTTTTTCGCTGTACAGCTGGCTCTGTGACTGCCCACAAGCTCTCCTCTCCTCCTCCATGTCATATACTCTGACGTCAAACTCATAGCTTCCCATTGAAGTTCCATCTGATGGTCTGCCTGGGGAGTGATATCATCCTCAACGGCCTCCTCAGCATATGTTTCATCCATCTACATATTTATCGGGAAACAAGTTCCTAGTTGTTTGTTTGCCAGAGTTCCGTTTTGTCTAACCTTTCTACTCTGTCATCTGATCTTGAATATATGGAACTAAGGCAGTTGTTGGTAAAAGTCTAATGTATTGGTAGCCAAGCGGAAATGCTTTTGTTGACGCCTTCCCCAAATCTCTTCAGCAATATAGAAGCACTGAGTGTCTTGACATTAGTGTTAAAAATGCGGATCTTGTTTCTTGTACTGAGTGCTGCAGAGGTCTTCACACTGCTTTCAGAATAGCTAACCCCAGTCTTACTGAACTGATCCCATCCTGGCTTTGATATCTTCATCTGTGGTGCGTTTAGTTGAAACAATGCTCCCTGGATCATGTAAGTTGAAGGTTTCCCCCTTTGAAGCTGATTGGTGCTTGCTGTTGTTGTTGTTGTTGTCACCGTCGATTGGGTACCTTCATCGCCCCTATCTTCTCCATATTCACTTGAAGTCCTGTCTTTGATGCCTATCCTGTCAACTCGTCGGTTTACGCCTTCGACTTTGCACGACATTAGGCACATAAATCATTCTCCATAATATGTGATGGTTATGAATCTTAAATTAGACAACTCTCTAGTAAGTTGTAATTTCCACTCTTTCTTTAGTTGGGTAGTTCTAAGAGTTTTTTTAATTTTTAATAATAGTAATTTGCTTTATTCCAGAAACAGTACTAGTGGTACAGTGTGGAATTTTCAGCACATATCTACAATATTTACATCTAATTTTTTCAAACATTTAAAAGGAGTATTTCAAAAAAAATGAATATAAAGACACCAACAGCAAAAAAAATACAAACAGGAAAAACACAAAATAATTTTTTAAAAATGCAAAAAAAAATACCAAGAAGTAGGAAGGAAAATAAACATCCTATAATAATAACTCAGTATTGGGTAGTGGAAGCTATGATATGATTATGCATGGTGACAGTAAAGCTATAGTCATACAAGAAGTTATGAAATGATATTAAAGAATGTTTATCGCCAAGATGATCAGTTAATTTGGTTGAAACAACTCTAAATACTCATAAAATAACATTTCAGGGTTGTTGTTTTGCTTTTCGTTGTCAGGTCTAATACAGTGTTTGTAGTAGTAGTGTGAGTAATCCTGCATAATACAACATTTTAAGGTGGTGATAATGGCGTTCACAACCAATAGTTGTCAGTTAATATTGCCGAAAAAAATTGAATTAAATTAAAAAACAACCACAAAACTAATAATTACATTATGGTTAATGACAGGACAATTTTGTACTACTCATAGTGCTAATATAGTCGGAACCAGTAAAATACACGAAAGAAGGAATACAGTAAAGTACAAAAAGTAAGCCAAATGTTAATAATTTAGGTAGGTAAGTATGTTTGAGAAGGAGTTCACTATAGAATACAAAATAAGAGAGAAATAAAAGAGCCTAAAATTATGTTATTAACAACAAAGCAAGTCATAGGTTTCGCACTTAACTTTGTCTCTGTCACTTAGAACACGGGCCAAGTTTTTTTTAAATTTTTGATACTTGTAAGATTTTTGTACACCTATTTTAATGTATCATTTTCATTTCTGTCTTAGGCACTTCTATCTAATTGTATTCGATTGTGTTCATATTATAAATTATCACATTACGGATATCGAATCATCCACCCACTGAGAATTAATCATCAATTACAATTATGCCTTAGTAGTAGTAGTAGTACAACTACCTCTGGTAAATTTCAAAAGAAACCATTCAAATTAGTATCTTTAATCCATGAGTCGTATGCTACAGAAGAAGCCTGGCATTCAACTATCCCACCATCTCCAGAGTCGAATCCTTCAGCGTGTTGTTCATGGTCTGACTTATTCACTAGGCCTAATTTACAACCGATTATTGTTGATGTACGCAGCCCGAAAGAATTCGCTGAAGACCATATACACGGTGCAATAAATGTACCAGTGTTAAATGATGAGGAAAGGGAGTTTGTTGGTCGTTTATATTCACAAGGTAAGCTGTATCATTCAGGTATGTATTTAATTGTTATTTGATTTCTGTTCTAATTTTGTAGTTCTATGAGTTGTATATTCACTCATTTTTTTCATGGTTTATGTGGTTTAGGCTCACGGATATATGATTTCTGGGAAGTGTTGTGCTTGTGTCAATGGTGACTTAAGAGTTGGTTGTAACATGGAAAATGATGCTCGGGGAGGCTTCGTATCCTCTTGGAAGTGTGTGAGCGGTTGTTACTTCCCGGCTGTTCATACTATGGAAGTTGATTGATTCTTCGGGTACCTGTAACAGAAAGAGGATTAGTGTTGCGTGACCGCAGAGCCCAGGGGACAACTGCTTGAAGGCGGCCAGTCACACACGGCCTGTATGAACTGGTTTCTTGCTTTGGTTCCGTATTAGTAAACTTACCGCCGATTACGGACCTCCGTAGGGTAAGTCGACCTTTTCTAACCCCCTCTCTCCAGAGTGGATAGACAACATAGCTGGCTGGCATGCTGGTCATCTGAGGGAATCACCTCACTGCTGTTACATCCTTGTTCCCCAGAAGTACGACTTCGTCCACAGACACCCAGCATAGTGTAGAGAAAAATTCTTACACTATTCCAGTAACTGCTTTTTGTCTAATCGCTATCGTAACAACCTTCCTGGTATGGTAGGATCTGGAGGAACAATAGTTCCAGCCAGTGTAGCTTGTTGGTTCATTGTGATGTGCAAGCCTGACTACCGCTTCAAGGTAGCAGCTATCGGTCGGGATCGGTTGTATCACCGTTAGCCGGAACGCATCATTCTATATACGACGCTGCAAGCCACTCTCATGGTTTAGGTGACCTGTTTCAAACCTGGGCTACCAAAATAGTCCATCCTCATATTCCATATAATCTTCCTTGTTCAGTTTTGTTTTAATGTATTAAAATATGACCTCTAATGGTATTGTTTACTCCCGTGAGTGTTTAAATTTTCTACTGAACTCGAGAAAAGCAAGCTCGTAGGTGGCAGCTTATTACACTAAATGAGATAACTGTCCCTAAGATTTCTTACACGACTGCCTGAGAAGTAAAACTAATTTCCTGTAGTGTTCAATTATTCATCTGTTATTATGTAACGACAGAGGACAAGGGCCAGGCAACACATCGTTTATCGAGGAAATCAAGAGATATTTAGTGCATGGAGGATTTCATCATGAGCTGACATCATTTAGAGAACCATTGAGAACCAGGGAGTACTGGACAGCTGTTTCGTCCTAGTGTGGGACTCTTCAACAGTACGCACCCACCGGGATTCGTAACGCAGGACCTTCTGGTTACAAAGCCAGCTCGTAGACCATGGAGCCACTGGGATCCGATCCAATGGCCAATGCATGAAGTCTAATTTCTGCCAATTCACAACATAGCGCAACCATTTCGCAATGTCTTTTTCGAAGAGTTACTGCCTCATCTTCAACGTGCTGTACCCTACTGGTCACGGCTTCTCACTAGAACCCCAGGTTAAATACCTGAATAGGGCCAGTCGCTAGTGAGCATTTTGGTGAAGAGTCCCAAACTAGGACGGAGGAAACAGCTGTCCAGTACCCGCAGGTTTTCCAATGGTTCTCTAACTGATGTCAGCTGATGATGAAATACTCCATCCAATCAAACAAAATCCCTACAAAACTAATGCTTGAAGATATTTAGTGATTTTTATGTACATTATTGTCAGTGGAGAAGCAACGTCCTCTAATTGATTGTTCTCTTGCTCAAGGTTATTCTGTACTGCTTGTGACCATTTCTTAGAAAGTTAAGCCATATATCTGCGAATCGTATTTGCACACGTTAAGTCTGCTGTGATTGGTTGTTGAGTTCCTCAAGGTTAAGCCTTGTTATTTTTTTTTCTCATGACCCTGATTCGGGACGTAACATTGACGTAAATTGTTGTCTACAATTTTGGCTAGCAGACAGCTCTCACCACAACTATATCCTTGAGTCAAGATGTGTACTGTTGCACCTTTCTAAATTGGTTTCCAACCAATTATTGTGCATTTGGTTTTTGCTTCAAGTCAGACAGCGCTGTGTCACGTGGTCTATGCTGCGAATTACTATTATACTTGAAGATCTGGGACGGACAAAAACTATTGTGTAGCAATTTCCGCTGAAAATTCTGCACATCATATATTATTATTATTATCAGTCAGTGAGTTAGTCGATGTGACGTAGGTGGAATGGGATTCGAACCCGTTACCCATTATTTGAAATCCAGTTGTTAAGTCGGGTGAGCCGCATCTCCACATTTTGAATTAGATAGAAATCAAAAGTATCTTTTTAAAAGAAACATTAGCAGAATGTTCCTATGAACTAATTGGTAATCTGACGTTATATAGGAGATCAACTGCAGCTATGAATGTCTCTTACCACAGTAGAAACTGAACTTTGATTTGATATTGCTATCCTTTGATGGTCACATTGTAACGACAGAATACCCAGGGGCCAGGCAACAGATCGTTTATTGAGAAAATCAAGAGATATTTAGTAATTTTTATGTACATTATTGTCAGTGGAGAAGCAACGTCTTCTGCTTGGCTCTTTTTTCTTGATGAAGGCTATTCTGTACTGCTTGTGACCGTTTCTTAGAAAGTTAAGCCATAAATCTGCGAATCGTATTGGCACACGTTAAGACCGTTGTGATTGGTTGTTGAGTTCCTCAAGGTTAGGCTTTGTTATTGCTTTTTCTCATGACCCAGATTCGGGACGAAAACAGTGACGTAAATTGCTGTCTACAGTTTTTGGCTAGCAGACAGCTCTTACCACAGTGTGATTTATTATTGCTTTTAATCTAATATTAATGTTCAACTGATTTGTCTCATTCAAATGAATTCAGGCTGATTGAGTTTCATCATAGAAGAACGTTGCACAGAAGTGCAGCAGTTCAACGTGACACATTTCATGTAGCACACAAAGGTAAAGAAAAGAGGACAAAAACACCGAAGAACTGTAATGAACAGAAATGTCCTGGAGGGAGAAAAAATAGTAACATGGAAAACATCAGGGTTAAATGTATAAAGGAGTTAACTAGGAATGAATGCGTGTGCATCAATGAAAATGGTTTAGACCCATATCATCTATAATAGTCTCGAGTCATTGGTGCTTAGCAATCTGAGCACCCCGAACACCAACCTACGTGGCTGGCTAGCTTAAACCAACAATAAAAGACATCAGGGATTGACTCCAGGTAATCCTGTGTCAGTAAACCTTGTCTGTTGAGGAGGGTGGTGGCTGGGCATACTCAACACTTATCCTAGCCACCTCATTGAATGCAGTTTCATAACCCCATCGATTGACCTACCCTATTTACGTAGCACTCTACGCCTAACTTCAATATTACTCGCCATATTCGAAAACTTAATGCAGAAGATAGAACGCAAATATCTGCTTTCTCATGTCGTCCGCTTTTATTGGCCATGTCTCACAGCGAGTCCTTCTATTGATAGCCGGATATCACGTCTACGCAAAAGATGACGTATTCTGGCAAATGTCATATGAGCTTTTTTGTATCCTAGCTGGGATTTAGTGCTGGTCAGCTTAACGTATGCAGTATTTATGGTTCCAGGAACCTCAGTAATGAGTAGATCGCGCACTGATCGAGGAAGCCCTCGCCCTGTCCTTCTCTATGGATATGAGACATGGCTATTGAAAGTGAAACGGATATGAAAAGATCAAATATATTTACCTCCTATCTTCCGGCTTAAGTGATACGATTTGGTAAAAACAGTCTTTAGGTTAGCTTCAGTGTTAGATAAGGAAGCGGTTGTTATTGATGCAGTTGTTAGGCATCATCGACTAGACCGAGCCACAGCCTTTCTTGACGAGCAAAGTTAGCTGACATTAAATTGTCAAGTATTGGTTTTGTAGGGAGTTTTGTTTGATTGGATGGAGGATTTTATCATGAGCTGACGTCAGTTAGAGAACCACTGGAAAACCTGGGAGTACTGGACAGCTGTGTCCTCCGTCCTAGTTCAGGACTCTTCATCAGTACGCACCCAGCGGGGTTCGAACCCAGAACCTTCTGGTTACAAGGCGAGCTCGTAGACCATTGAGCCACTGCGTACTGAATGTAGAGTCCCAAACTAGGACGGAGGAGACAGCTGTTCAGTACTCTCTGCAGATTTTCCAGTGGTTCTCCAACTGATGTCAGCTCATGATGAAATCCTCCATCCAATCAAACAAAATCCCTACGAAACCAATAATTGAAAACTAATCTGATGCTCATTAGTGACCGGCCCCATTCAGGCGGTGACCTGGGGTTCCAGCGGGAAGCTGTGACTAGTAGGATACATCAGGTTAAAGGTGAGGCAGTAACTCATCGAAAGAGACATTGCGAAATGGTCGTGCTATGTCGTGAATTGGTAGAAGTTAGAATTCATGGACTGGCCATTTGATTGGTTCCCAATGGCTCAAGGGTCCACGAGCTAGCTCGCCTTGTAACCAGAAGGTCGTGGATTCGAACTGTGGTGATGGGTGCGTACTACTGAAGAGTCCCGAACTGGGACGAAACAGCTGTCCAGTACTGTCAGCTAGGTTTTCAGTGGTTCTCTAAATGATGTCATCTCATGATGACGTTGAATTAGTTGGAAAAAAGTGAGAGGTGGTGATTACACTAAAACATGGTGTCAAGAGTCCGTGAAGTCTTTGACAGTTTTTTAAGCAAGTTATGTATAGGGAAGTGTTGACTGTCTAGTTGGGTTCCTCGGGATGTTAAACACCAAATGGTTGGAGACTATTGGTGGTATAACTCAAAAACGGTTGTCAATCGTGCAGATACATTCACTGTTTGGGATCTTTCCGATGCATTAAGTTTTCATGTATTTTTTTACCAGTTGATCGCGGATTGATATCAGTTAGAGAAGCATTGAAAACCAGGGAGTACTGGAATCATCAGCAGTACGCATCCACTAGGGTTCGAACCCAGGAACTTCCGGTTACAAGGTAAGCTAACTCGTATACCATTCAGCCAATAAGACCCGACTCTTCAATGACCAGCCCATGAATTCTAACTTCTACCAATTCGTGATTTAGCGCGACTCGAACCATTGTCGTTGGTGGGACATCCATCCTCACACGTGACATCTGGATGAACCTCACTGGTCACGACTTCTCACTAGAACTCCAGGAAACTGGAGGAAACCTCTGTAGCAAGTCACTAGCGAGCATCAGATTAATTTTCTATAGTTTGTCTTGAAAGGGTTAGTTTTGTTTTTATGAGTTGATATCAGTTAGAGAAGCATTGAACACCAGGGAGTACTGGACAGCTGTTTCCTACGTCCTGGTTTGGAAATCATCGGCAGTACGCACCCACTGGGGTTTTTTTCCATGTTACTATTCTTTCTCTTCCTCCCGTACATTCCTGCTCATTACTATTATTCTTTTGTGCCTCTTTTTTCCTCTCTTTCTTTTCTATACTTTTTTGTGCTAAATGGAGTGTGGAAACTTGAAGTGTTTCACTTCTTTACAAAGCCAGTTGGACCACAGTGCCTAAATTCCTGAAATTGCACTAATTTTTGAAACGAAAAATGCCTTTCAATTGTACATTTTTATAAGATTTTATAAACTATTGAACCAGATCACTGACGCCGTTTGTTTTTTATCAACATACATGCAGGTGATCTTGTTCGTGCTCGTCTGCATGGTGCATCTTTAGTCTGTGCAAATATTAGTCGGTGTTTAAAACAACTTGCTGATGAATATGAATCCCAGCTGAATAGTTCAACGAGCGCTAATCATCATCATCAAATCGTCAATGGGAGGCGGAAAACTATATTTCCAAATTTTTTAATTTATTGTTGGCGTGGTGGTCAGCGGTCAGCTTCACTAGCTACAATCTTATCTGAAATTGGTTGGCCGGGTGATATTTATATTCTTGTCGGTGGATATCGTTCATGGCGTCGACTGCTATTACGACAATTAGATGCATGGCCTCGTTGGTCTATGCCTAATCCATTTTGGATGATTTCTGGTCTAACGGGTTAGTTTGTTGTAAAAAATTATTCATTTATGCGGTTTAATATTAATGACTGTGTTGTTGTTTGTCTGAGCTTTACTCAACCTGCTTTATTATTTCTGTTTACTTATTTATTTATATACAACAAATCTGGTAGGAAGAGATGCAGTATACTTTTCGTCACTGATGATTACAATTTTCAGTCATAAATGATAACACCTTGAACCACTGATTTGGGTTATCCATCGTACCCCACACAGGAATTCTTAATGCACTAACAGATGCTAACTCCCAATACAATACAGTCATCCTTTACCCCAAGGTACCACGTTATGAGGTGGTTTCTTGCCCACTTCTGAGACGACTGGCAGATAGTAGGAGCCGTGGGGATAACATTCGCAGCATTATGCCCAAGCTTCTGAAGCTGGTTGTCATAACATGACACCATTTTATTGGAAGACGATCTTCACCATGTCGAAACATGCGCTGATGGAGTTCAGAATTATTCTTTACCCTAGTTAAGCATATGATGGTTTGCACAGGTTTTGTCTTTTAAATGGCTTTTTAGTTTTTGTAGGGCGATTATCATGATTATGATGAAAGTAATGATGACATACTCGTTCTTACATTCAACAACTTACTCAACAACTACTTGCATCTTGATGCAGTTGACGATAAGCAATGCCTTTTGCGTGAGGCATACGGATACTGTCTAGTGGTACAAACCTCGATCTGTAGAGCTGGACAAATTGCCAAAAAGCAACTAAAGTTCGAATTCAATTGGTGGATGGCGGCTAGCAGTAGAATCCAGGATGCGCATTTCGGCTGTCCTATTGGGGACTCGTCAGCTGGGTGTGCCTGGATTCCCCTGTGAGTCAGTGATGATGTTCCCACCGAGGCTCAAACCCAGTTCCCATAGTTGCAAACGCCAAAGCGTGATCTACTAGACCACTTGGGCCATGAGAGTCACCTCTTGTGCAACGGGTCATATTAATTATTTAATTCAATTTTAGATTTTCCCGTCGATTGATTGGACCGAAGTGGTTGGTCTTAGGTTGACATGTCAGCTTCTTGTGTAGATGCTTCGACGATGTCTAGGCATGTACTTAGAAGTTAATTGGTGCATAAGGTGTCTCTCATGGCTCAAGTGGTCTAGTGGATAAAGTTTTGGAGTATGAAACTATGGGCACTGGGTTCGAGCCTCGGTGGGAACATCATCACTGACTCACAGGGGAATTCAGGCACATCCAGCTGACGAGTCCCAAATAGGACGGCTGAAATGCACATCCTGGATTCCAGTGCTAGTCACCATCCACCAATTAACTTCTAATTACATACCCAGATATCGTCGAAGCATCTACACAAGAAGCCGACGTCTCAACCTGAGACCGAGCACTTCTGCTGGAAAATCTAAAATTGAATTAAGTAACTAAAGTTGCTTCTGAGTTGGACGTCGTCAGTAGGTAAAGAGTTTTCGAGAATGATATTTCGTGATTTTCTTAGTACTACTAATTAAGAATAGTATAGGTATTCAGGTATTTATTTTCAGGAAGAAAATTTACCATAAGGCTGTATTAAGTTTTTTTCTGATATTGGGTTTTTGTAGGGATTTTGTTTGATTGGATGGAGGATTTCATCATGAGGTGACATCAGTTAGAGAACCACTGGAAAACCTGGGAGTACTGGACAGTTGTTTCGTCCTAGTTTGGGACTCTTCATCAGTACGCACCCAGCGGGGTTCGAACCCAGGACCTTCTGGTTACAAGGCAACTTCGTAGACCAATGAACCACTGGGACCCTGACTTTTCTACCCTCATTCGTTTGATTTTCTTCCGTGTTTTTACTCATTGTCTTCAATATATTCAATGTTTATTATTCTTTGTTTTACTGATTGATTACATGTGCATTATTATTTAAAACAGGTTCCGGAAAGTCTTTAATTCTTCAAGAGTTACATGAATGTGGTGAGATTGTGTTAGATTTGGAGGCAATTGCTATGCATAAAGGTTCAATGTTTGGAAGTCTTGAAGTGGCTAATCCTCAGGTAACTGACAACAACAACAGCGATGACAATAATAATAATAGTAATAATAATGCTTCCATCAATTCTATTACACCAAAAAGATTTCAATCACGTCTCCATCAAGCGTTAATGATATCTAAGCATAGACTTGCATCACCGAAGAATATTTTATGGGTTGAGGGTGAATCACGACAAATTGGACCGTTGTGTAGTTTACCGGATAGTCTGTGGACAAGAATGCGATCAACTGACCCAATGGTTGGCACACATCATGTATGGATTGATGTAAGTGAAGAGGCGAGAATCGCGTGGATTGTAGAGAATTATGCTTCAGTTAGTCAAAATATTCCTCAAGTATTACATATTTTAAAAATGTAAGTAGTGGTAGCTTTATTATCATTATTGTTGTTGTCGTTGATTTTGTATTTTCATTCTTTAGCCTTCCGAGTGGAGCATAGGGCTTTAAGCGCTGTGAAGCTTCAATAGCAGAGTGCTGTTGCCATTCTCATAGCCTACCTCTTCTCTGTTTTTACCGGGCTTACTACTAGGTTTGGTGGGGTTTGGATTTGCGTCGACTGGGTGTTGAATCCAGGCGTGTCACGGCGTGGTTGGCAAATATCCTGCCTTTGATTATTATTATTATTATTGTTCCCTTGGGTTCCTAGTGGAACATAGGGCTTCAACTACATGTCTCCACTTGCTTCTGTCTTCTGCTGTACTTTTCACTTGCATCCATGTTAGTCCACACTGTTTCAACTCTTCTTCACACAATCTCCTCCATGTCACCCTTGCACTCACGTCCCACTCGCCGCTTCCCTTTTGGGTTCTACTCGAGCACTGGCCTGACGCGCGATTTCACCCAGCGGCCTCCTCAGCCAGTGAGTGTCCAATCCATCTCCACTTTCTCCTGCATGTTTGTTGGGCGATTGGTTCTTGTTCTGTTTGTTCGCATAGTTTCTTGTTGGTGATTCTTTCCGGCCATCTGATCTTCAGTATAGAACGAAGACAGTTGTTGATAAAGGTCTGCAAAAGGCTGTTGGAAATGCTCATTCTTTGTGACCCGCCAAGTTTCTGATCCATTCGTATAGAAGAACTGACTGACTTGACGTTTGTATTGAAAATTCGAATTTTGTTGTTGATGCTGAGTTGAGTGACGAAGATTTCCAGATTGGTTTCAGGTTGATGAATGTGTTTCTCGCCTTCCCGATTCTCGATTTGACATCCTCGTCCGTTCCTCCCGTAGTTGAGATAATGCTCCCTAGATAAGTGAATGCAGAAACCTCTTTCAAATCCCTCCTATTGATGGTGATTGGGGCTGGATGCTGCTGTTGTTGTTGTTGCCTTTGATGCATGTAATATATTGATGGTTAACTCAGCCTTTAAGGTCATCTATAAAAATGGTCAAGGGCGCTTATTGAAATACGCTGAGGCTATAGCTATTTATAAACTTATGCCCTCACCCGCACTCCCCGTGTGTATTCAAAAGTCATCATCTAGGTTGTACATTCGTGTATTTATATCAAATGGATGGGAAAGTTCCAGAATAATTTCCGGTTAAGGGTCAAATTAATAAAAATTACAATTAGGAATTAGTATGCCATAATAAACAGGGGGACGGATAAAACTCAAACAAAGTAGCATAATAACTAAGAAGGTTTACATTGTGCAATTGAGGGTTAGAAATGTAGAAATAACAAAATAGACGGGATGTTTGGATAAAAAACTAGTGTGATGAATAATTGTTTATGCGATCAGAGATTAAGTATGTAGAAATAGTAAAATGACAAAATAGACAGGAAGAGTGGGTATGAAAATATGGTAGTGTAGACAGGGATTAAGAAAACTTAAAATAACATGAATAAACAGGAAGTTTAGATAAGAAAGGCGATGGGATGGTCATTACTAAAAAAAATTTACCTGTTTATGATGGCCATGGCAGGGACAGGGGTTGGATACAAAGTGTGGGTTTGAACTTTTGGGTGGCTAGTGTCTCGGCTATGCCCAGATATCTTGATTTCACTCCCTTTGATAAGTTTGATTGAATCTTGTATATTACTTTGAAAAATCTTTCGAAAGGCGCTGAATGTCCTGAGTTGACTAGATGTTCTGTCACTGAAATGTATACACGTTTTTGGTCTCCTTTTACTATCCAGACTGGGTAGTGTTCGCGAGCGCGTTTTCCAAATCGGCTCATGGTACGGCCGATGTACCCAGGTCCACGTGAGCAAGTAAACTTGCATATGCATATTGAAGTGGCCCAATGCGACAGCTTGTATTTCGCGTTCTGGTTGAATAGTTTCTTGGAGGAAAACAACAGTCGTAAGCTTGCGGTGAAGTATGTCTCTCTTAGAGATTCGGAGAGGCGTTTACGGAGGATTTTGCTTCAACATCACCTTTGAATTCTAGATTAAGCAGAAGTATTTTCCTTGGAACGGACTGGACTTGTTCGGAAGTCTTCTTAGATTTGAGATTCTTGTCTATGAACCTGGGTGAGGAACCGTTTTCCATCAGGATTTTTCGGAGATTACGCAATTCTTCTTCAATCACTTCCTCGCTGCATATCTTCCGAATCCTCGAGGAAAGAGCGTATATCAGGTTCCTCTATCTGGTTAGGGGCACGAAGCTTTGAAAGTTGATGAATTGTCCATTCCATGCAGGCTTTTTGTATATTTTATTGTATTTATATATTTGATTGGATTATCAAACGTTGAGTTAATCATTCTGAAATCCTTTTTTTGTCACTTTGTTTAATTTAACATTTTCATATATATATATATATATATATATATATATATATATATATAATTTATAATTGTAAGAACCTGAAGAGAAATTAGTGAAAGGAATATTCTTCGCTTAGATTGACTTTTACTTCATGATATGGGAAGAATTCACACTGATCTCTCATGTTTCTTTTTTATTTCTTCCTTTTTATAATCAATCAAAAAAGGTTAGAAAAATATCAACCGGCAAAGTTAATTAACCAATGGATTGAAATGTTCAATTGTGGTGATTACACTGGTCTGGTTAGTGGATTAATTCGACAACATTATGATCCGCTGTATAGAAAAAATCTACATCAAACAATGCAAAATGCTAAAACCTCTGGTCTATTTCATTCTCTGCATTTGGACAGTGTTGACAAGTCGACTATACAGAAGAAGCTGATACCTCAGTTGCTGGATTTAGCCTACTCAACACCAACTACATCTGATCCTCATAGCCATCATCCTGAGGATGATAATTCTGTGAATGATCGCCGAAGTATTGCTGGCATTTAAATCTGTTTTTGTGTCTGCGTGTGTCTGTGTGGATGTATGTTAGCTTGACATTTGTCATCTAGTTACGTCATACTGTGATAGTATATTGTAGCATTCCCCCCCCCACACACAAACATACCTTATCTGTTAGGTGTACAGTTAGTACTGCATAGCCAGTTATTATGTAATCATTTTATAAGTAATAGGTACCTGTCTTCTCAATTCTCTCCTCCCCCTATATTATGTGCAATAGAATCGACTTCTGTGCATATCACATAATCGTGGTAGTAACTGTGATCCCCTGTGTGTATATATATTTAATTCAGTTAGTGTTGTTATATTATGTGAAAATAAAAATTAAAAAACAATGAAATTGATTTTTTTCTCTCCTTTATTTTGTTTTGTTTGAAGAATCATAATGTCAGTTTGTATGCTTGATATACAAAATATTTATTCACTTAATTTAGTGTTTATTATCTGCAAACATTGATCTTTGAATTGCAGTTGATTTCATTTTCAACCAATAAATAAAGTCAGAACTGTTGTTGTTGCTGTTGTTGCATAAAACGGTGGGTGTACTGCTCACCAGTGCGCTCCTTCCTACTTTATGGCTGTGAGACGCAACCATTGAAAGTGGAAGACATGAAAAGGCTGCCTGTCTTCGATCACAAGTGTCTGTGCTCTATCTCCCGTGTGAAGTGGTACAACAGGGTGAACAACATTGCGGTTAGGCATCGAGTAGTAGGTAAGGAGGGGAAATCAATTGACGAGAGCGTGAAGCTACATCGACTGAGATGTTTAGGACATGTGTTACGCATGCCTGCCTAGTCATCGCCTTCCTCGACGGGCAATGATAGCTGACATAGAATGGATCAGGTTGGAAAAGAGCCAGTGGTGGTCAAACCAAAACATGGCTTAAATAGTCAATGAAATCCACAACAGTTAGTTGAACCCAGCCAGCCACGTGGGAAGGTGTAGACTTCCTGACTGGTTGGGGTCCTCAGGACGGTAAACACCAATGGCTGGAGACAATCGGTGAAATGGCTCAAAATCATTGTCACTTGCTGGCGCAGATGCATCCACTCCTTGTGACTTACAATATCCAGTGAAACTATTTTGTTCTTCGTTATTGCTATTCCTTTTGTCTCATATCCCTGTCTACTGTCTCTATTATGCATTTCTTCTCTTGCTTTGTGTGCTACAAGGAGGGAGTGTGGCGACCTGAACTGTTACACATCGGTACAAAATTCTATGTCGGAAACACACATGCAGACAGGTAAAATGTTCTTAGAGGTCGATATTCTTTTCGTGATCGTTAATAATAGCAGTAGCAGTAGTCATGGAAACCACTTGTGGGACTACATGTTGTATTGTCAACTTATCGTTATTATTCCCTTGAGTTTTTAATGGTTCACATGGCTTCAACACCACATCGTCATTTCATCATTTTCTTTGTAGTTCTCCCATTTAGCTGGCTCCACGATTGTCAATAAACTCTTCTCATCTCCTCCTCATACAATCTCCTTCATATCACCTTTGGACCCACGCTCAACTCGTTTTACAATTTAAATTCCACTCGAGGGCCTGGTATGCGATTTCACTCGATGATCCTCTTGGTGTGTGTGTGTGTCCATTTCTTTCTGCATATATGTTGAGCAGTACGTTGTTTGGGTGTTGGTGGCACAGTGGTAGAATGCTCGCTAATCACTCAGGTGGCTTGGGGTTCGATCCCCGGCCGACGAGGCGCTTCTTTACCTCGCTAAGCCATTAGTGAGACCGGTAAAGAGGGAAGGTTGGCCATATGAGGTTAGCAACCCCACCCCGTAAAAATATGTGCTGCTGCTAGTGAAACTTTAGGCATCGAGCTTGAAGCCCTATGTTCCACTGAGAACGTAAAGGAATAAAATATGTTTGATATATATATATATATATGTGACGAGGTAAAGGAGCGCGTCAGTTGCCGGGAATAGAATCCCGGACCACATGCGTGGTTGGCGAGCATTCTACCGCTGTGCCACCGACGCACTAATTCAGGACTAGACAAGTGGTATTGTTTACTCCCCAATGACCAATCTATGTATAGCTCACTTAGTTTTGTAATTCTTTATCTCTTTTTTGGCACTCACTTTTTGATTGTAGTTTCTCCCGACTACTGTTGATTTCGTTATCCATGTGGCGGCGGTATTTCAATATATATGAGAGTTTTGAATTTATTCACATCTATGGCATTTAATTCCACACACCCCAACTTCTTTTTGTTTTTCTTCTCTGATTTTAGGTGTTTCAATGAATTTTTCCACGAATTTTAAGCATTTAAAAATATTATCTAATGTTATTAGAGGTTTCAACTTATTGAAACCATTAAATTCAACAGTAGTACAATCAAATACGTGAGTTGTACTTTTCATTTTTGGTTTTTATGAATGAAAAAAATATGAGAGGATTTTCTTAAGCAAATAATTCTTTTACATCACTGTTTATGGCCGATAGTATAGATTCACAACCATGCACGTGATCCGAGTTCGGGCCCCGGCCACTGACGCACTTCTGAACCTCACCTAGTCTATAGAAAAACCCGGTAAAGTAAGAGAGCTGGGCGTGAGGCTAGCAACCCCACCCTGTTAAAAAATTACCATGGCTACTGAAACTTCAGTGGTCAAATATGTAACTTCATGCATTTATTCCCCTTGATGAATTTGAATAAAGCAAGAACAACAGTTTGGTTTGTGCAGAATAATATAGTACCATCGTTGCTTATTTCGTTGGCTTCTCATCAACTGCTGCTTACAGTCTAAATAAATTATGTGGTTAATGTACAGAAAAGTTTTAATATACTTGCAAATTTTTTCATGATGTCAGTTGGCAGAAAGTTCCACAATTAGTGAACAGTGCTCAGAAAATTACGCTTATGTAGTTTTTACACAGGCAGTTTAAGTTTAAACAAAGTAAATGAATGCATACAGTGGTAAGAGAGTTGAGTAATAAGGATGGGAGATGCGTAAGATGCTGAATGACTAATAAATTAGATAACAATGTACTGAGTTCAACTCAAATCATAGAAGCAAGAGACGAGTAAAATCACAGTATGTCAAAGGGGTGAGGTTAAAGCCAAAGATTACGTAATCAAATGAAAGAAAGAATAAAGACATCCAGTTATCAAGCAGCAGGGCAAGGAGAGACTAACAACTGCTTCTTTCTGAACACATAAGTCTGGTTTCAAGAGTTTGACAGAAATTGCATCGGCAAACTTGAGCAGAATCGAGCTTCTTTGTCTGTTGATAATTTTAAAGGATTTTGTGATTTCCACCTCATGACCCGTGTCGAGGAGATATCTGGTAATAGCGCTATTATATGAGTTTGTTCCATTGAGACGTTGGCTTTACGGCACATTTTCAGAAAATCGGAGGTGTGCGCTTCTTTGTGTTCTCTTAATGTACCTGCTCCCACAAATACACGTCAATTTGTATACACAGTTGAAGTTAACATGAGAAGGGTATCTGTCGACTTCTGTACATAAACTTGATAATTTATTTAGGCTGTAAGCAGCAGTTGATGAGAAGGCAACGAAATAAACAATGATGTTACCATATTATTCTGCAAAAACCGCTGTTGTTCTTGCTTTAGTCAAATATGTAGCCGAATATTCTACTTGGGGCGCTAAGGAATTGGAAAAGAAGTGTTTAGATATGATGGAAAAGTTTTGTAGCTCAGGTGGATAATTTTACTGTAGTTGTGTTCTTCGAACTGGATGGTTGAATCGCGAAGCTTTCATTATCCCACTAGACAACGCCGTCAGCACGTGTTCCAATTTAAGGAGACTCTGAGAATGTTGTCCAGCAAGACAATTAAAGCTTTGCAACTAAACCAATCCAGCTTGAAGAATACAACCACACACAAAAATAAGAAGAGAAGTGTTCCTGTATGCTGTTTACTTCGTCTCAAGTGTTCACGTGTTTTGAGGCAACTTTGGAGTCAACATTTTGTGAAAGCATGTTAAAATCTTAAATTACGTAACTGTCCTCCCATAAGTTATTCTGTAAGTTATTTGTGGCAGCACAAAGTATTGTTCATTTTATGCAGTGTGAAATGTTTATTAAAAACCATCAAATTGTGTTCCAAATGTGGCTAACTGAATGTGTTATAACATTGAACTATGCTCAGAAGTGCAGCAGATCAAGTTGTCACACTCCATGCAGCACAGTGAATTAGACGAAGGAGAGAAGTAAGAAATTCAAAGGAACTATAGTGAGTATAAATGTGCAAGAGAAAGAATAGTAGTATGGGAAGAGTCGAGGAATTAATAGATATAAGAGGTCACTAAGAATGAATGCATCTGGGTCATTGGGAATGCTTTTGAACCATATCACCAATAGCCTCCAGTCACTGGTTCTTAGCAACCCGTGGACTTCAACCAGGCAGTCTGCACTTCCATTATGTAGCTGAAAGTAGTAGTCAAAGACTTCATGAATTGTCAAGTATTGGTTTTGTATGGATTTTGTTTGATTGGTTGGAGGATTTCATCATTATGAGCTGACATCAGTTAGAGAACCATTGGAAAACGTGCAGGGAGTACTGGACAGCTGTTTCCTCCGTCCTAGTGTGGGACTCTTCATCAGTACAATTCTAACTTCTGTCAGTTTAATGATATAGTGCGACCAAATCGCAGTGTTCTTCTTCGATGAGTTACTGCTTCACCACTCATCGAAGACATTGCGAAGTTCATACAACTGGTTCCCTTGGTAAATTTCGATAAAGAAAGGAAGACGAAATTTGCAGTATAAAATGATATCATTCTATTTCACAGGTTCTCATCAGCTGCATACTACCTGAAATTACAATGGTTATATAAATGATAATAACATACTTTAACGTTTCATTAGTAGTAGAGAAAAGATAAAATTGACGCATCCGAAAAAGAATGAAAGCATTACAGTTTTTAGTTTAAGTTATCATCATCAATTTATACACTTTCAGAGTTGAAAAGAGGGGGGAGGGGTAAGACAGAAAACAGAAAAATTGATTAACAGAAACATTGTTAGCTTGTAGGTTCACATGGCAACTCCAAAAACAAAAGCATTTACAGTTTATAAGATTGAGATTTGCTCAGTGAGTTGAGATCACTGAATTAGATGACTAATCAAAATCAAAATTCAGTTACCAAGGGAGTGAGAGGTTAATCACACTCTCTTTCTGTATGCATAAGTCTGGTTTATATTCGTTTGATTGCGATCGCTTCGGCAAATCGTAGTAAATTTGCTGTCCTTTGTCTATTTAATATTTTGAAGGACTTAGAAATCTCTACGAGATGTCTGGTATCAACAATATGTCTGGTCGCGCTATTTCATGAATTGGCAGGAGTAAAAATTCATGGACTGGCCATTGGATCGGGTCCCAGTGCCTTAATGGTCTACGAGCTCACCTTGTAACCAGAAGGTCCTGGGTTAGAACCCAGTTGTGGTGGGTGCGTACTACTGAGGAGTCCCAAATTGGGACGGACGAAACAGTTGCCCAGTACTCCTAGCTGGTTTTCCAATGGTTCTCCAACTGATGTTAGCTCATGATGAAATCCTCCAACTTCATGAATTGATCCCATATTTTAGTTTGATGACCTCTAACTCTTCTCCAGTCTAATCCTGTGTCAGCTTTCTTGAAATGTCATCCAGTCATTAACATGACATCATACTGTGTGCTGCGTTAAATAATCATAATAATAGCTCTCTTATGGACGGTATCTGTCATTTGTCCAGATCTGAAGATATCCTGAACCTAACGCTTATTCCAGAAGACTAGTCGGTGCCTCAGAATATTATGTACGGTACCTGACGCAAAAGCCACAGTAGACAGATTGACAATACGAGGCTTTTTTATTTCTACAGGATTAGAAACCATAAAGTCTGTGAATGAACGTCGCAATATAAATCACAACAGTGTACTGTTAACAGTTTTTCTCCAGTCTTGGCCAGGGAAGATGACCAATAAACCGGCGGAGGAAATTTAAAAACTCACATTGAATTGAAGTATGCTCTGAGGATGTTACCTAGTCATGCAACGAAACCCCCTCAAGTGAACTATCCAGCTCATAGAGCACAACTACATCAATATCATCCGTCAGAGCTATTAATCTACTCCATTATACAAGAATAACTCAACTTCATGACATGTTGAACTTATCGTTTACATCTTTCCTTTCTATAAAGGATAAAATCTGTGTTTACGAAAATGACTGAATTATTTTTTATTTTTTTTTTATCCTCTACGTTCCCCAGTGGAACATAGGGCTTCAAGCTAGTGGCTTGAAGTTTCTGTAGCAGTGTTTATTTTACAGGATGGGGTTGCTAACCTCATGCTCAACCTTTCCTCCTCACCAGTTTATTTCTGGCTTAGCGATGTAAAGGAGTGCGTCAATGGACGGGGATCGAATCCCGGAACATGTGCATGGTCGGTGAGCGTCCTAACAGCTATGCCACCGACGCCGTGTATTGACGATAAGGTTAATTGGCTCTTGAACAGTAGACTTTCAATCATTAGATTTCATGGTTTGAATCCCACCTGGTTCAAAAAATATGTTTTTCTCTTTTTTTTTAAATTAAATCCGCTTCTAAATGTATGCTAAAAATGAAATAATTTCCTTCTAATAAACTTGAATTTTGTCTCTTTTTCTGTTTTTTTATTTTCTTCTCCTCGTGTTTATTTATAAAAAAAACGTGTGTTTAGACTGAAGATTCTACAGACTGATAATAATAATAATAATGGTGTATGCCATTTATCGACAAGTTGCAGTTTAAATCGTCATCCTGGTATTACGTATCCTCGACCAGTTAGTCGTTATTGGGCAATATGTAAATTAAGAGATCCAAATCAATACACTGTGGATGCTTTACCATTGGTACGAACTGGAGGAAGAGGACCTGATGGTAGATATATGTATATGTGTATATGTTCATTTCGTTTTTCTCCTTCTCTTCTTCTCATGCGCATACATTTATTCAGTACTAGTATACGGGTCAGAAACTTGGCACAGCGCCGAGCCGTGTCACGAAGGGCACTTCGAACAAAATACACACCTACATCAACAGCTGTCTTCGTTCAAGATCAGATGGCCGGCCAGAAAAGATCGGCAACAGGGATCTCTGGCAATGAACCAGCCGAACAGGAACCTATTGTGCAACAGGTATGCAGGTGGAAATGGAGTTAGGTGGATTGGCCATACTCTGAGAAAACAAACCATCAAGTGAGTGATATCACACGTCAGGCAATCGCTCGAGTGGAACCCGAATAGGAAGCGGCGAGTTGGTCGTCAGTGCGAGGGTGACATGAAGGAGGAGGTTATGTGAAGAGGAGATGAAAGCATGTGGACAGACGTGGAGCCAGACGATGAAAACGTCGGGAGAGAACCGAGTGCAATGAGGATACGTGCGGCTGAAGCCCTACGTTCCTCTGGGAACTAAAGAATGTCACTCCTTAAACCATTTAAAAGTTCGAAAAGTAGATAATGACAGAAACTGAAGTTAACAAAACTGCTAATGTGGGTTATAATATTGCATAAGTGATTCTTAGAAATAACTAGCTGTCTTCAAGAGTTCGTTTGTAGGTATTTGATTTCTGTCAAGTTTGATCACGGATAGATATCAGCTAGAAAACCATTGAAAACCAGCATGGAGTGTACTGGACAGCTGTCTCATCCTAGTGTAACAGCAGAAGACAAGGGCCAGGCAACAGATCGTTTATTGAGAAAATCAACAGATATTCATGGATTTTCATGTACATTATTGTTAGCGTTGTTAGGAGAGAAGCAACGTCTTCGGATTGGTTGTTTTCTTGCTGAAAGTTATTGTGGCCGTTTCGTAGAAAGTCAGGCCATATATCTGCGAATCGTTTTTGCACACGTTAAGTGTGCCGCGATTGGTTGGTAATTTCCTCAAGATTAAGCTTTGTTCTTGTTTTTTCTCATGACTCCGATTTGGGACGTAAACATCGACGTAAATTGTTGTCTACAATTTTGGCTAGCAGACAGCTCTCACCATGCTAGTGCCTGGGACTAATCATTAGTATGCACCCACTGTGGCGCTCGAACTCAGGGCCCTTCACTTACAAGGTAAGCTGGTAGATTATTCGGCCATTAGGACCCGACTCAATGGCCACTTTATGAATTCCAATTTCTGCCCATTCGTGACTTTAGCTCGACCACTGCCAGCCAATTTCATTGGTGGCGAGTATTTATCCTTATTTCCTACTGTTTATATATAGATTACAAAAGTGGGTTTCTTAGTTGTTTTCTCTACACATTATCCGTGCAAAATACGGTATGGTTGAACTTTCGTACTTAGTAGCGCTGTAGAACCACAAATTCGAATGAAATCAATCCTAGTTTTTCCTTACTAAGCTAGACAAGTCTTCTTTGTTAACTGTGAAGTCGGTCGTTATTTATGCAAGCACTGATATCATAACCTGATCTGATTGGACAGTTTGTGATTCGTTTATTTTTGGCTTAATTTTCTGAGGGACTATGATATCATATAACCTATCAGATTTGTTTATTTATGGTATAAATTCGTGATGTTTTGTAAATATGATATACACCATGTATTTTGTCTAATAAACGTTATCGCGGTTGCTGTTTTTATCATCGGTCGTCGTCCTTTTTTCTAGTCTGACTTTTCGGTCGATCTCAGTGTGGTGGGCGATACTTCAAGATGATCATTTGGTTATAGTGTCGTGACTTAGGGTGCATTCTAGTCAAGTTGGACGATCCGACAACCCAGAAACACTCTATTACTAATATTCCTGAAGAGATACAAGGGAAAAGTTGCTAATAGAGAGGATGTTCAATATCCGATAGAATTACCTCTAGCCAACTGCTTACACAAACAACTGAGTCCGTTAACTGGTTCAAAGGTATGCCACCTACCGTGTTTATAGCTCTCAAAATCCTATGTAGTATGGGATAGTTTTTTCTGTCTGAGAAACACTAGGAAGAATAAGAGGGAACAATACAAAAGAATGGGTAGGATACATGTATTAATAGAATGTAAGACACAGGGGATAATTTATGCAAGAAAGTCTCCATTTCTTGCTTGTAGTAATTCAAGCAATTTGTGCGTGACACAGTGAATATGTATGATGTTCTTCGAATCTAAAGTCTCTCAACATAACTATTACAATTTACGTGTATTTGCTCTGTCTGTCTGTCTATATGTCAGGTTAGTTTCGGTTTCTTGATATATAGACTTTAATATACACTGAAATGTGATGTGGTTTAGTGCGTTGGAGTGCAGGATGCGCATTTCGTCCTGTCTTGGAATTGTTGGCCGAAGCTACGTGCTGCTTCCCGGGCGGCGGTGGTGGATGATGGTGTTGCAACCTATCACTTCAAAATATTATCGATTTGGCTGCGAGAGAGAGAGACAGTGGTTGCGAGCACTAGCGATTAATTATGTTGGTTTTATTTTTCCCTATACCAAAGGATTATTTGAGTAAGTAATACTAATAATATTCTTAAAGTAATTTAGTGGGCGCTGACTAGCAAGGGATCCAGGATGCACATTTCATTCTATGTGGGCCTCGTCGTCTGGATGTATCTGCACCCCATCCAGTATTTATTATTATTATTATTGTTCCCTTGGGTTCCTAGTGGAACATAGGGCTTCAACTGCACGTCTCCAATTGCTTCTGTCTTCTGCTGTACTTTTCACCTGCATCCATGTTAATTCCATACTGTTTCAATTCCTCTTCAAGGGATGTCCTCCATGTCACCCTTGGACGTCCCACTCGCCGCTTCCCTTTCGGGTTCCACTCGAGCTATGGCCTGACTGACGCGCGACGTCACCCAGCGGCCTCCTCAGCGAGTGTCCAATCCATCTCCACTTTCTCCTGCATATTTGTTGGGTGATTGGTTCTGGTTTTGTTTGTTCCCATAGTTTCTTGTTGGGGATTCTTTCCGGCCATCTGATCTTCAGTATAGAGCGAAGACAGCTGTTGATAAAGGTCTGCAACAGGCTGTTGGAAATATTCTTTGTGACCCGCCGCCAAGTTTCTGATCGGTATAGAAGAACTGACTTGACGTTTGTATTGAAAATCCGAATTTTGTTGTTGATGCAGGCTGAGTGACGAGGATTTCCGGATTCGTGGTTTCAGGTTGGTGAATGTGTTTCTCGCCTTCCCGATTCTCGATTTGACATCCTCGTCCGTCGGTTTCTCGTGTAGTTGAGACAATGCTCCCTACCTAGATAAGTGAATGAAGTAACCTCTCAAATCCCTCCCGTTAATGGTGATTGGCGCTGGGTGTTGCTGTTGTTGTTGTTGTTGGTTGGTTATTTTCATAACCTCCATCTTGTCTATGCTCACCTGGAGTCCTGTCTTTGTTGCTTCTTCGACCAGTTTGTCGGTTTTCGCTTGTAAGTCTTCGATTAACCCCATCCAGTAAGTGATCGTATCTACACTGATACTTAGATATCGTCGAAGCTATCCGCGCAAGGACCTGGCATGTCAACAGAGGCCAGACACTTTGGTCCAATCACTCTACGGGAAAATACAAATTGAATTGAAGAATATTTATAGTAATAATAATTTTTATATCTTATTTTCCTATTCAGGTAAGATTCAATATAAACATGTTACAACTGGATTAAATCGTCCTTGGTTTATGGTGGATCATAATCGTTCAAGGCATTTACCGACTAAAAAAGTCTTTGAAGAAATAGTATTACAAGTAAGTGTTCTGTGGGATAATGAAAGATGATGGATTCCGATTCGGTCTATGCTGTTATCATTATTATTATTACTTTTTTGGGTGCCGATTGGAATTTTTATACTTCAGCGGGGCATTCCGCTTCCACCCTCATCTCTGCAATCCTCTTCAGCTGGCTTCCATCTCCTCCTCACACTATCTCCCATTTGGGCTGCTGCCTAGAGCCTGGTGCTACTCAACTGTCTAACTGTTTGCCCAGGCCGTCTCCAGTCCCCTCTGCGTATTTGTTGGACTATAGGTTCACGGTTGGTTGACTGCCAGTGCTTCTTCTTGGCTTATCTCTTCTGGCCGGCCATCTATCTGTCTGTTTTCGACATAGAACTTTGCACCGATGTGCAGCAGTTCAATTCGCCACACTCCATGTAGCACACAAAAGAAGAGAAGAAAGTAGGAGAAGTGCATATTAGAGACAGTAAACAGAGGTGTGAGACAAAGGAATAGTAATAACGAAGAACAAAACAGTTTCATTGGAAATCATAAGTCACAAGGAGTGGATGCATCTGCACCAGCCAGTGACAACGATTTTTAGCCATATCACCAATTGTTTCCAACCATTGGTTTTTACCATTCCGAAGACCCCAACCAGAAAGTCTACATCTTCCTACATGGCTTAGACTAACTGTTGTAGATTTCATTGACTTGTGCCATGTTTTGGTTTGACCGCCGCTGGCTCTTTTCCAGCCTGACCCTATGTCAGCTAACATTGCCCATTGTTGAGGAAGGTGATCGCTAGGCAGGCATACGTAACACATGTCCTAACCATCTCAGTCGATGTAATTTCACAGCCATGTCGACTGATTTCCCCTCCTTACCTAACATTCGACGCCTAACCTCAATATTGCTCACCTTATTATACCACTTCACACGGTAGATAGAACGCATATTTGTTGGTTGGTTCACTGTCAGTGCTGCTTCTTGCTTATCTCTTCTACCCGGCCAACTGATCCTAATAATGTTGCTCTTCATACTGATTGTAACAGATTTCCACACTGATTTCTGATTAATGAAAGCCTACTTGGCTTTGACATCGTCATCCGTGCTGGCAGTTGTATTTGATACTATGCTGCCTAGATAAGTGAAAGAGGTTGACTTCCTTTAGATTTCTCCGGTTGATAGTGATTGCTGCTTACTGTTGGTTGGTACTTGAGTGTATCTTCTTCACCTCTACTCTGTCTCCTTTATTTTCACGTGAAGTCCTTGCTTTTCCTTGTTTTCCAGTGGATTTCGTCAGTCCGCATCATTTTATCTCTCCGATCCTAGAGAGGAATAAGTTTATTTTCTATGTTTTGAAGTTTCGGTAGCTGTTGGATTGTTTTTGTCTTTTTTGGCGGAGGGGGGGGGGCGGGAGGGTCGCTAATTCCACTCCCAACCTTACCTCTTTTCTCCGGCTCATGACCGCCTAGTGATCTCGTGAACTAGACAAGATTTTCTATGCTGTTACACCTGCTTATTCTGGTTTATTCCTTTCTACACTTTTATTATTTATTATAATATACAATAATTACAACAGCAGCAGGACGCTGACAAAACGCCGAGTCTACTGAACACCTTGAGCAACAATCTTCGTATGTTTGGCATGCGATTCGTCCCTGTAAAATGTAAGATGATGCTGCAGGATTGGACTTCACCGACCCCTAGATTAGAAATAGGAAGTGAAGTGGTAGAGCACGTTGACCGCTTCACTTACTTTGGAAGTGCCATCAGCAACAACGGGTTGATCTCTGACGAAATCTCAGCACGGATACTGAGGGCTAGTTTCGCATATGCCAGTTTACGCCGTCTCTGGAGTAGACGTGATATCCGACTATCGACCAATGGGCGTGTGTACTGCTCTGCAGTCCGCTGCGTCCTCCTTTATAGCTGTGAGACCTGGCCATTGAAAGTGGAAGACATGAAAAGATTAGCTGTCTTCGATCATAGGTGCCTGCGTTCTATCTCCCTTGTGTGTGAAGTGGTATAATAAGGTGAGCAATAATGAGGTTAGGCGTCGAGTGCTAGGTAAGGAGGGGAAATCAATCGATGAGACTGTGAAATTACATCGACTGAGATGGTTAGGACATGTGTTACGTATGCCTAATCATCGCCTTCCTCGACGGCCAATGTTAGCTGATATAGGGCCAGACTGGAAAAGAGCTAGCGGCGGTCAAACGAAGACATGACACCAGTCAATGAAATCCACAACAGTTAGTCTAAGCCACGTAGGAAGATGTAGACTTCCTGACTGGTTGGGGTCCTCGGGACGGTAAAAACCAATGGTTGGAAACAATTGGTAATATGGCTCAAAATCGTTGTCACTGGCTGGTGCAGATGCATCCACTCCTTGTGACTTATGATTTCCAATGAAACTGTTTTGTTCTTCGTTATTACTATTCCTTTGTCTCACACCTCAACTTTCTGTCTATATTATGCATTTCTCCCACTTTCTTCTTTTGCTTTGTGTGCCACATGGAGTGTGGCGAGTTGAACTGCCGCACATCGATGCAAAGTTCTATGTCGAAAACCGACCGACCGACAGCAGTTTATGTTAGATAGTTGGAGCCATTTGGAAAGTGGCCGTTGGACTCAGGTTTCCTGCTTGTTTGCAGTTGTTAGTTGTAAGGCATATCTGCAGCACTGAAGGAACCGACATCTCCTTTGGAATTCAAACCCGCATCAAGTAGTACTTGCTGCATTCTGAGACATCACCACTGAGGTATTTGGGTTCACCACTATCCTCCTTTTTAAATTCTGTCTTTAGTCGGTATATATGGTATTCAAATGATATCTAGCCTTACCGCTTATTGGTCCATGTGAACACACCTCAGATAAATTATTAAAAAAAATTGCAAAATAAGTGGAGATAATATGGTCAGAAGTGGAAAAGTGATATATAAGAGCCCGGCTGATAGCTGCTACACCTTGTAACGGTGGTCGAGCTCGCTTATCTCAATGACTCTGCGAGTTACACCATATGGATGAAACGTTCCCTCACGTCCTACAGTACTGTAAAAGGTTGCTTAGATAAGAAGCAGTTACCATCATAGTGTAAGTTTTTTGCACTATGTTGGAGATGTAAGCATGGAGACGTCCAATTGGAGAATAGTGATAAGTTGTTTCCGTCGGACGACTAGCAGTAAGCCAGTTTATACTGCCTCTCTGCTCTGGGGAGGAGAGGTTAGTAAAGGTTAACTAGCAAATGTGTATATGGAGACTTAACCTATGAATGTTTGTAGCCAGCGGCGAGATCCTCATTACGGACACAACTCCTAAGTAGCATGTGTGTGTGACTGGCATCAAGCATTTGTCGTCTGGATTCTGTGGCTGTGTGACACTAACGCTCTTCCTGCTTCATTGATTTCTTCAAGGAGTAATCATTCAATTAGATATGAGACTATGGAGAGATCAAATAAGTGAAACATAAATGCATTTATAACATTTTCATCAATTCTGAGACATGCTACCTAATCCCTTAAAATCACAGATTTTTCTGTGGTTAATTGGACATCAATTCGATAAAATGGAATTGCCTGCAGGTGGTGGTTCGTTCGGATCAATAGTCGGTATCATATCGTGTTCTGAGTACATTTCATCTCTTTCCAGCCTAGTTGGACGATCTATTCCGAATTTAGCTGGGGTTATCTACGCTAGAATAAACTGTTTAAACTAAACTACTTCTGAAATGGTTACTCCAGGCTGGCTGAGTCATAAACGGTTTATCAGTAGGAAGGAGATTCATCTATTTAGTAGTAGGGTAACAACAGATCGTTTATTTAGGAAATCATCAACAGATATTTATCGATTTTCATGTACATTATTGTAGATTATTGTGAGCAGACAAACACAGTCTTCTGATTGGTGGTTTCTCGCTGAACGTCAATCTTTCATCCATTTGTGGCCGTTTATTGAAGTTCACATTATCTATCTGCAAATTGTATCCGCCTACGCAAAGTCTGCTCTGACTGGTTGTTGAATCAGTCTTTGTTCTTATTTTTCTCACGACCAATCTTCGGGTGGTAATCATTGACTTGAGCTACTGTCTACCGATTCGGCTAGCAGCCAGCTCTCAACACACTCGTCGCGCCGTCAAAGACTTTCGACTGAAGTTGGTTCGGTCTTCTTTGTTTTCAGGGGCTTTGTTCGTTTGTCTTGCTGTCTGGAATCTCGTTGCTCGCTGATGTTCACCTGTTTCTCTTTGTTTACCATTGCGATTGTGTCTGCGTGACCCCATCTCAAAGTGACCCTATGTGGTCCTTCCCACTTTGGAAACTGTTTGCCTGACCCTGTCGCACATTCGTCGGTATTTCGCCTCACACTTTCATATGCTGCTTTCTCCCGACCTCCCAGCAGCGTCCCAAGTAACAGCCTCATCGCGAACAGATCTGGAATGCCACTCAACTGCGCAGAAGCCTCGAAGTCCTGCTCGAAGATCCATATGTCTCCATCGAAAGCTGCAGGGCACAGGCTCTCCATTTGTCGGTAGGCAGCGACACCAAATGTAACAACAGAATGCAAGTGCCAGGCAACATATCGTTTGTTTAGGAAATCAACAGATATTTATCGATTTTCATGTACATTATTGTAGATTATTGTGAGCAGACAAACACAGTCTTCTGATTGGTGGTTTCTCGCTGAACGTCAATCTTTCATCCATTTGTGGCCGTTTATTGAAGTTCACATTATCTATCTGCAAATTGTATCCGCCTACGCAAAGTCTGCTCTGACTGGTTGTTGAATCAGTCTTTGTTCTTATTTTTCTCACGACCAATATTGGGGACGTAAACACTGACGTAAATTACCAACTACCACTTTTGGCTAGCAACCAGTTCTCACCACAGTAGTAGAGTTAACTAAACATCTTACCATCAATGATATTCTCTCATAATGCCCGAATAAGAAATTACCGTTAACAGCATACACGGACTCATTCGCAGGCATAGAATGCTTAAATTCGCTATATTTGTATTCTGTATTCCATTTTATACTAAGTCTAATGAACAGCAAAGAACAGAGTTGAAGCAGTGATGAGAGTAAAATAAAAGGAAACTGTATCTGTACTTCAATATGTTTTCGTTTAAGATCTCTTCAATGTGTTTGTCTGTGCGCGCATGTCAGTAGCATAAAGTGGAACACATAGCTTGCGTTGTTGTTCTCCCAATATACGTACCTATCTACATTGTCAGTTTTTCGTGTTCTTTGACTAATAACTTCTTGATATTTAGTAAATCCCTCTACACTCATCCCTCTCAGAAATTGTAAACGAAAATTCCGTCCCAGTGGCGGAATAGTCAATGAGCTCGTCTTGTAACTGGTAGGTGTTGGGTTCAATCTCTGACGGTGTGTGCTGGTAAAAAGTCCTAAACTAGGACAAAACAGATGTCCAGTACTCTCTGTGCTTGTCTTCATTGATTCTCTAACTAAAAATTGATCCGTGATGGAACTTGAAACCTACTGAAATCATTATCACACTTACTATCTGATGTTTTTCATCAATATCTATAGCCTATAGTTATAGTGGTGTCACAACATCGAACTTGGCACCGAAGTGCAGCAGTTCGAGTTGCCACGTTCCAAATAGCACACAAAGGTAGACAAGAAGATGAGTGAAGAGAATCAATAGTGTTTTGACAAGTATAAGAGTGAAACAGAATGAGTAATGATAGAAAGGAATATGAAGGATTACAGAGACTGAATACATCTGCGTAAGCCATTGACAATGATTTTGAGCCATATCACCTATTGTCTCCATCCACCATTGATTCTTAGAGTCCCGAGGGCCCCAACCAGTCAGGAAGTCTGCATCTCCCTCCCTACCTGACTCAGTTTAACTGTCAAGGATTTCATGGATTGATGAGGCCATGTTTTTGTTTGGCATGGCACCACTTACTCTTACCACTTCCAACCTGCACCTATATCAGCTAGTAATGCCCGTCCGTCGGGGGAGGCGATAGTTAGGCATGCGCAGCACGTAACCTAGCCATCTCAATCTGTGTAACTTTATAGCCTCTTCGATTGATTTTCCCTCTTTGCCCAACACTCTACGCCTAACGTCAACATTACTTGCCTTATTATGCCATCTAACGTGAGAAAGAGATCGTAGACATCTATGATCAAAAACAGTCAACCTTTTCATGTCTCACAATTAAATTGAACTAATTTCGGTGCATGGCAACTCATAGTGGAATCCAGGATGCGCACTTCGTCCTATTTGGGACTTGTTACCTGGACGTACCTGCATTCCCAGTGAATGATAGTAATGGGCAAAGGAGGGTCGAAACGCTTTGGTTTTTGAAACGATGGGTACTGGATGCGACTCTTATATCTTTCTCTTCATTTCCTTGCATCCCGAGGGGAACATAGGGCTTTAAGTTTTGATATCGCCTGTGTTGTTTTTTCGGCATGAGGTTGCTAGCTTCAAGTCCATCCTTACTTACTCTCCGGGATTCCTACCGGCCAGATGAGGTGTTTATTTATTATTATTTATTTAAACGCAGAAAAAAAACTTGGTACAATATGGCACCAATAATAATAAAACAAAATAGATAAAAAGTAAAAATATAAGTAGAAAACGGGTAAAGAACTTCATGTGGAAGGAAAACAGTCATGTTTAACAAGTTAAAACCGTATTCGTTAACCATCATCAGGAAGGGAAGAAAGAAGGAAATTGCAACACGTTCGCCATTGATTACGATTCTTGGCCATATCCGAGCCATCGATTCGGGCTATCTCGCGGACCCCAACCAGGGAGTCGTGACGCACCAACCGATGCTAATCTAGCACAAAACTCCTGCATCCCACGACGCCACGTCATGGACTGACCACCCCTCCACCTTTTCCATCCCGTCCCAGGGCTAGCGAACAGAGACCACCGGTATGGAAGCCTCTGGGATGACATTCGCAGCACGTATCCAAGCCACCGGAGCCGGTATTTCCAGATGACGACACTCAATGAATGGTGATCTCCACTGTGTTCAAACACACGCCGCCGAACCTCAGAATTACTCACGCGATGATGCCATCGAACGCAAGCAATCCTGCGGAGACAGCGATGATCGAACACGCAGAGCCGCCGCACATCCTCAGCCTACTCGGAGAGGCCAGGTTTCACAGGCGTAGAGCAAGACAGCCCGCACCGAAGCATTGTATACCCGACATTTGACAGCCAGGCTAACGTCGCTAGAGCGCCAGAGATGGCTCAAGTTGATATATGCCACCCTAGCCTTCATTATACGGTTGGAAATCTCATCAGTCACCCCTCCGCCAGCACTCACACAACTACCTAGATACACAAAATTATCAACAACTTCAAGCGGTTCATCCGCAAGAGTGAGTGCAGGTACAGGCTCCTGCCAATCTTGTAACAGTACTTTGCACTTAGACGGTGCAAAGCACATACTATACACACAGACACTGATCGCCAACTGATTAAGTGCGATTTGGGCAGCCTGCATGCTATCGCATAGTAAGACGATATCGTCTGTATACTCGAAGTCGAAAAGTCTATCTCCAGGTAGCAGATCTACACCACCTTCACGCACATCCTTCAGAGCTGACTCCAGAATGTTATCCAGGAATGAGTCTGCTGAGAATCGAGCCACTGCCATGTGCATTGATGGCGAGCGTCCTATCCCTGAACTACGAACGCGCACCGTTCTAGTATAGACCACTAGCGCACTGAAATACGTGCATTCTTACACACCAGATCAGAGCTACCTTTCAGATTTCAAATAAATTAGTAAGTTAATATACAATATAACTTATCGTTTTCTACTTGTGAATTTATTTTAATAGATTAAAAAAAACTGGTGGAGACATCCATACATTGCATTAGTAGCTTCAGGTGAAGTGAAACGATGGCTTATTGCAACTACTAGTATGAAACCCGGTGACATAATCCGTTCACATGTGGATATTCCAACTATTCCAGGTAAAGTGTGTAACATTTATTCTATTGATTTGTCCATCCATATATGTATGTGTCTAATCGAGATGTCCTTTTAACGATCAGCTTCGGATAATCAGTTTTGTAAAAAAAAAGTTGTGTTGTAAAAAACGATGGAGCTATGATTCGTTGATCTGGGCTCTATACTTCCGACCATCGGACCATGGGTTTGAAACCCACCCTACCTACGGAGGTTCAGGTGGTGAGGCTTCAATGAGGCTCATCGCCAGCTACATGGGATTGATACAGTTGGTTATTTTGAGTGATATCCCACTCTATTCAAAAAGGTAAACCAACACTACTTCACGTGGGTTACTGACAGGATTTTTTAAACTTTAATATGGGTTCAGATATATAAATATGCATATTATCCGCAAAAATATCGATTAGCGGAGAAATGGATTTAATGATCGAGACGCCTGTGAAACCACAAAAAAAAGACAAAGTGTTGCCTCTTCTACCGAAGATATGTGCAAATTGTGATTCTAATCACATATATGGTAGACGTATCTGTGTATCGAGTGGCCAATATGTAATTCCTTTACCAAACTCTCTTGTCTTCTACTGTTACACTGGTACCTCTAATCCCTGTCACTGTGGAGCTGTATCATTGGTTTAGGTGCTCGACTTCCAACTAAGTGGGTCACAGGTTCGAAACCTGTCTCACATTATTGAAGTCTGGTCATTCAGATGGTATCACTAGCCCTTACAAACATAGATATGATTCATTACCAGCTGCGTGGAATTGGAAATGTTTGTTGAGTAATATTTCATCTTAGCTAATGCCATCGATGAACTCTGACATAGTGCCCCCCCCACTTCTTTAGTCACGACTTCTCGTTACAACTTCAAGACATCGTACTTAATCAGTTGGCGATCAGTGTCTGTAAGTATGGTATGTACTTTGCACCGTCTAAGTGCAAAGTACTGTTACAAGATTGGCAGGAGCCTGAACCTGCACTCACTCCTGCGGGTGAACCGCTTGAAGTTGTTCATAAGTTTGTGTATCTGGGTAGTTGTGTGAGTGCTGGCGGATGAGATTTCCAACCGTATAATGAAGGCTAGGGTGGCATACATCAACTTGAGTCACCTCTGGCACCGTCGCGACGTTAGTCTGGCTGTCAAAGGTCGGGTATACAATGCTTCGGTGCGGGTTGTCTGTGAAACCTGGCCTCTCCGAGTAGGCTGAGGATGTGCGGCGGCTCTGCGTGTTCGATCATCGCTGTCTCCGCAGAATTGCTTGCGTGAGTAATTCCGAGGTCCGGGGGGCGAGTGTTTGAACACAGTGGAGATCACCATTCACTGAGTGTCGTCATCTGGGCATGTGCTGCGAATGTCATCCCAGAGGCTTCCGTACCGGTGGTCTCTGTTCGCTAGCCCTGGGACGGGATGGAAAAGGCGGAGGAATGGTCAGTCCATGACGTGGTGTCGTGGGATGAAGGATGTTTGTACTAGATTAGCATCGGTTGGTGCGTCACGACTCGTAATCAATGGCGAACGTGTTGCAATTTCCTTCTTTCTTCCCTCACCGACAATAATTGACGAATGATTCTCGAACTTGCTACAAATGACTGTTTTCCCTCCAGATGAAGTTCTTTACCTGTTCTCTACTTATATTTTTTTACTTTTGATCTATGTTGTTTTATTATTATTGTGTGGGGCCCATCTTTCTTGGTGCCATATTGTACCAAGTTTCTCTTCTGCGTTTAAATAAATAAGTAAATAAATAGTGCCGTGCCTCTGTCCCTTCTTCCGATTCATAGTGAATCCTATCTGTTAGGTTTGCAATGTGGCAACCCCCACCTCCCTAGTCACGACTTCTCATTTCAACTTCAAAACATCTATCCATCAGTAGCTATTAAGTGACACCAGAAATCAATAGTCAAATTATGGATTTCTTGGTCAGCTGCATTCACAGTATTTTTTGAAATCATTCAGACTTTTGCATAAGCAAGTCAAGTCAGTCAAATTCTTTTCTTTTTCTCCTACTACTGCTTCAGTTGAACCAAAAGAAGGTGATGCTTATCCTATCGGTGCATTACCAGTTGGTACAATGATTAGTCAATTTGAAATTAGACCTGGTCAAGGTGCAGTATACTGTCGAAGTGCTGGAGCTAGTGCAGTTGTTCTTCGACGTGGAAAAAATGTCGGCTTAAAGTCTATTGAAGAGTTATCCGCTTCAACAGGTTCTAATGATGAACTAGAAGATGATGATGTTGTATTCGTGAGAAGAAATGGTAATTCTAAGGTATATCGACTTCTGCCATCTTGTATGTGTGTAGTTGGTCAAGTTTCGAATCATCATCATGATCAATTCAAGTAAGCTGGAATTGTATTCATCATTTATTTTTTTTTAAGATTCTTAATTCTCACCGTTAAGTGATAATCTGTTCATGAATTATTATTATTGTTGTTTCTTTTAATTCCTAAAGGAACATAGGGCTTCAGCCGTGCGTCTCCATTCCGTTCGGTTCTCTGCTAGAGTCTTCACCTGGCTCCAAGTCTGCCCACACGTTTTCACCTCCTATTCACATGACCTCCTCCAAGTCACCCTTGCACTGATGACCAACTCGCCACTTCTCTTTCGGGTTCCAATCGAGCGATGGCTTGTCTAGTGATGTCACTTGATGGTTTGTTTCCTCAGAGTATGGCCCATCCACCTAACTCCATTTCTTCCTGCCTATCTGTTTCACAATCGGTTCCTGCTGTGTTGGTTCGCTCCCAGAGATCTCTGTTGCTGTACAATATTATTAAGTTCCTATAGGGTTTTAATTTGTCAGTTATGAAAAGTAGAACAATCATTTGAATAGTACAACTGACTCAACGACTGTATGGCATTCAATCAGAGTTAAGGCGGAGAAATACAGGCGACAATTAAGGATAACTAATGCTGTTGAGGGTTTATAGAATAGATTTAATCTCGAAAAATTGCTTAAAACCATGACATAACTCTAACCATAAATCCTATCTCGCTCGTAACTACAGTTGATGTGAACCTAAATAGTAGAATCATTTGAAGGAATACCGACGCTCCTGTTTCTTAACTGAGAGTTTCTCTTGAAATATTTTAAAGTAGAGAGTTTGATGATATTTGATAGTTGGAGGTAATCGGCCACAGGAAGCCTTGATTGACCTAGGTTTCGTGCTAGTTGGTACTCATCAGCAAGGCGTGTCTACATCCTTGAAGGAACTCATGTCCCTTCTGAGGAGATTCGAACCATCGTCACCCAGTGCTGCAGTCAGAGACGTTACCACTGAGCCAGCTATTCGGGCTCGCGATTGCCTCCAACTATCAAATATCATCAAATCAATGTGCACCGTGATGGCGAGCTACCTAGAATGGTGGCCACATTGCAAATACCTGACTGATAGAATTCAGTCTGCACCAAAGAAAGGACTAGACATGTCACACTAGTTACTAGTGTCCAATCATAGTAGGAAGTTTGTTTAATACTGTCACACACCTTTTTCAAACGGCGTTTTTCACACACTATATTTTTGCACCAAGTTTGGTGTGAGGACAAACACTCGTCTACGTTAGATGTATGGGTGGGTCGCGGTTTATATCATGAATCGACAGAAGTTAAAAGTGATGGGACGTTGGATTTCATTGTAATGACTGAATAGTCAACAAGGTCGCCGTATAACTTGAAGGTTCTGGATTTGATCCCTGATGGTGGGAGTTCATGAATGCGTACTGCTGTAGAGTCCCAAACTGGGGCATAAAGTCTTCCACTTTTTTTTCATTCCTTCACGTTCCCAGTGGAACATAGGGCTTCAGGCTAGAGACTTAAAGTTTCTGTAGCAGTGTTTATTTTTAAAGGATGGGGTTGCTAGCCTCATGCCCAACCTTTCCTCTTCACCAAATTTAGTTCTGGCTCAGCGAGGTAAAGGAGTGCGCCGGCCGGGGATCGAGACCCGGACCATGTGAATGGTCGGCGAGCGTCCTAACCGCTATGTCACCGACAGTCTTCCACTACACACTGGTTTTCAATAGTTCTCTAACTGATATCAATCCGTGGTCAGGCTTGAAAAAAACAGCAAATCACATCCCTGCAAACCAGGACGGAGTTTCTTGGAATTCTAGTGAGAAGTCTTGACCACTGGGGTCCATCCGGTTGGCAGGGACGACAAATACTCACCAATGACATTGATTGGTGCTAGTCGCGCTAAAATCATGAATTGGTGGAAGTTAGAATTCGTGGGCTATTGAGTCGGGAGTGGCAGTGACTAAATGAGCTTACCTTGTAGTCGGAAGGACCTGGGTTCAAACCACAGTGGTGGCTACGTACTACCGATGAGTACCAAGCACTAGGACGGGGACAACTGTCCAGTACTCTCCATGCTGGTTTTCAATGTTTCTGTAACTGATATCAATTTAGCGAAAATATTCATTCAGACATCTATAAAACACAAAATAATCAAGCAAACAATATTCTCTTCGATAAATTCCTCTTCTGGCTCTACAATTATATATGAATGTTTACATACATAGAATATTCTAGAATAGCAGTCAATAACAATATTAGTGCTTTTTAAATAATGTCGATTTGTAAGGTAAGATTAATGCAATTACAGTTCATTAACGATGCTTAAATTATAATAAGTATGAAAAAATAATAACAAATAGAATATCAACTAAAATTAAGAAATTTCCACAAAAATTTATGATCCTTCAAATCTAGATGGCCAAGGTAAGGATAATGTCTGAACTAACTTCTTTTGAATGCATAAATTAGGCTTGTTAATATGGATCCCAACAGCCTCAGCAATATTTAGTAGTCGAACTCTTAAGGCAAAATTGAGATTCGTAGGTATCCGGTAAATGACCCTGAAAGCATGGTGAACGTCAATCTTGTGTTCTGTCTCCACAAGATGAGATAGAACAGCGCTGCGAATAGATTTTGCTTGCAGAGTGATTTTCGGAAATTCGACGAGAAACACGCCTAATTGTACGGCCTATGTAACTGGCTCCACAGGAGCAGTTAAATTGGTAGATACACATTGAAGAAACGAAATTAGGCAGTTTGTCTTTTACTCCCGAACGCAAAAGAGTAGTGGTTTTGAAGACACAGCGTAATTCAGCAGCAAGGAATGCTCTTTTTACCGCATTTCTTCTAAGGCGTTGTGTTAGTATCTAGCTGATGTTGGCCCCAAGGAACTGCATTTGTAAGAATAAGGCCTTTTTTGGAACTCTTGGTACCATGAGCTGCTTTGATTTTAGATTCATATATTCTTATCAATAAACTTTTCTGGATAACCATTTTCACTTAGCAACCGTTTAATATTATTAAGTTCCTCATCAAGACATTCATCCGAGCAAATCGCTCTTGCTCTGTGAACCAAGCACTTTATCAGATTGCGTTTGTATTTCAAAGGCACGAAGTTGAGAAAATGAGTATAGTGACCCATTGATGGTAGGTTTTCTATATACACTTCTTCTTATTGCGCCATCCTCTTTTCTGGTCATAAGGACGTCTAGAAATGAAATACTAGAGTCTTTTTCTTTCTCAATAGTAAATCGCATTGATCTTACTTTACAAATCGATATTATTTTTAAAAAAAACACTAATATTGTTATTGACTACTAATCTAGAATATTCTGTGTATATAAAGTTGTATATATATGATTGTAGAGCCAGAAGAGGAATTTATCGAAAAGGATATTCTTCGCTCAATTATTTTGTGATCAAACTTGAAAAATGTTAATATCAATATGCAAAACCCTCAAGGTCTTTATAATACCCCAAGTATGTGTACATTTTATGTACTGATATGGAAATTACTTTGGATGGCACGCAGTCGATATAAACTGACGGAATAAAAGGATGTTCTATTACTTTGTTCAAGCCCTCGTTTTTTTCTTCTAATTTGTTCAATTTCATCGAGGCAAAAAAATGGTGTATATTTCCTTAAACATCCAATCAAGTATGATGCGGTTGCATATATTATCTCTGTCACATAATCTTTCTCTATATTATTATTCTATACGCAGATTTCGTAAATTCGGTGAAAAGAAATGGCGTGGCATAAAACAACGCAGTGGATTATTTCAACGTAAAACTGGTAGATTCGGTCGTAAAATACGACCAATTGGTCCACCTATCGATCTTGTTACTCATGAAAGTTCAAAAAATCAATTTATATTAAAATGTTCCTATCCAGGTCTATCAGAACGTACACGGATGAAAGAACAGGCTAAATTTGAAGCGCTACATCCTCGAAGTATAAAACGACCACAACTTGTACCTAAGCCACACAATACACTGCCTGATAAAATGCCAAGATATCGTTGGTGTTCTTGGTCATCTGTACGATGATAAATAATAATAATAATAAAAACAGTGATTCTTGTACATTCAATTTTCCAATATAATATAGCTACGTGATATAATTGTTGGAGAATACATAATGAATAGTAAAACGCACACGCCTTCTTATTCATCCATCCTTTTTAATAATTACTGTACAAAGAGTTATGCATATAGTACAAAAAATGTTTCTCAAATAATAACAATAATAATAATAACAATTTATTCAAAACCATGAATGAACTAAATCCACGGCAATGTCTACTGTATCCTGACGATGACGTTTATAGGAACGAGGCAGATCGAAACGAAGTTCTGCAACTACTTTCGCTTGAGCTCCAGCATTGTGTATTGTACGCAGAACGTGCTGTGAAGTTGAAGACAAATAAAAGCAGGAGCATGTGCATAAGTTATTCTCAAACACATAACATTCTGTTCAAAAACTGTAAGGATAACCGTTAAGGAATGGAGGAAAATTACCTTACAACCACACAATCGACAACATTTCTGTTGTTGAGTCGTCTCTGTATGTGTATTTGAGATTTTTGTCGAACTTAGTCTTCATTATCACTTTGTCACTTTGTTTTGAAGTGGGAGTTGGAAAGTGTCTTCCCTAAACCATTGATGATAACCTGTCGTCATTTCTTAAATTGGCTGCTGTTTAGCCAAGCGTAGTATATTAGTCTTGTATTTGTTAACAGACATTAAGTGCAATGTATAATCCTATGTGAAACTCAAGTGTTGCTTTGCAGGGATCTGATTTGATTGGTTACAGGATTTCATCAGGAGCTGATATCGGTTGGAGAACCATTGGAAAACCAGCTGGTTTGGGACTCTTCATCAGTACGCACCCGCCGCCAGGGTTCGAACCCAATCATCTTACGGTCACAAGGGGAGGTCGTAGACCATCAAGCCACTGGGACCCTATCCAATGGCTAGTCCATGAATTCCAACTTCAGATAATTCATGATATAGCGTGACCGATGGTTCTCTAGCCGATATCAGCTCATGATGAAATCCTGTAAGCTATGTGGAACTGCTGAGTTTAACATAATACGTTTCAAAGTCAACTTAAAATTGTAGCTGTTTCTCTCCATTGATAGGAGCTGTGGCTTATTGGTTTACACGATCGACTTACAACCAATGAGTCACGGTTCGAACCTAGCTCCACCTACCAAGGTTTGAGCAGACAAGTAGTATCACTACGACTCACATGCGATTTTGAAGGTGGGGTCACCTGCGCTTATCTAAGTGTGTAACTGATACTACCTAGTGTAGTTTATCTTTTTGTGAAACCCAAATGGTAGAGTATTAACCCCTCGACTACTTATTCGCTCCACATTAGACAACTTAAATGGTAGGGACTGGGTCTCAATCCTTAGGCTGGCATCATCGGCTAGTGAGTCTTGATATGGACAATATCATTCAAGCCTTGAATGGCACTGTTTGTCTCTATTTAGTAAACAATTAGCTACAGGCGTTATCAAGGTGTTGTTAGTGTGAGGAGTCTAAACACAGGCGAAGATTATCTAATCCTATAAAACGACAGAAGTTCCGAAATATTGATCTAACAAGGACAGATACCACAACACATACGTCAGTGTTTGGCATAATTTGCTAACACTACATATTTATATTTGTAAAAGTTAACTGTTATTAATAGAAGCGAATATTACAATATATACTATCTCAAAAACTCCATATACTTACATTTCTTGTAGTGGTTTTATGAAGAGAATATACATGTGAATCAGCAATCGACAATGCAACATGTAAGAATGCCATGTCAATACCTACAGAATATCACCAATTAGTTAGTCACTTATATTTACCATTTTTCTCCGGGTTAGTGCCAAAAGGAGGATTTAAAATGGCAGTATCCACAAGTTTACGTTTATTGTCACGGAAAAGGCGTGTAACATCACATAAAGTAACATTTATACTATCATCCATCATTTCGTATGCTTCTAAATTGGACTGGAAATCGTTTACAGCGTCGTTGTCAATTTCAAAGCCAAACACACAACTGATATCTACGGTTGGAGTTAATGGAATGATGATGACCTACTTAGCTCCAAGTAGTTTGGCACCAATTGACAACATTCCAGTACCGCAGCCTAAGTCGGCGACTGACATATTTTCCAAGGCATTATCAGCCATTTGAATATTAAACAAGATATCAGCTATGAAAAAGAGAGAGAGAGTTTATTTTGATTAGTTTATCAACTAACCTGCAACGTGAGCTGAAGTACAGTACTGTTCAAGTTCAAGCTTTGGGTTTCGGAATGATTCGACATTTTCCAGATAATAATGTAACTTTTTCCTATTCAGCACACACGACATAGCATGACTACAGGTTTTTCACCAGAAGTATTATACCTATATAGATAAGTGTTAAAATAAAAAAATGTTTAAAATCAATAAGATAAGTGTATTTAAAAATTCAGAAAAGTGGTTTAATGTAACAGATCTAAGATTTCTTAAAGGGTATTTCCATTTGTTACATTTCTCCGACAATGAGGCCTTCAACGATGATAGTGTTCCTCCTGAGATAAATGGTCCTGTGACTTTCTGCTTTTTTAAAAATAGTACTGAAGCTTTCTGGCTAGATTGGACTTCTGAAATTTTAGGGCGGAGCTACGGCTCATTTGTCTAGGCAATCAACTTCCAACCAGTGGGCAGCGGGTTCGAACTCCACTCCATCTACCGAGGTTTGGACAGCCAAGTAGTATCACCGACCCACATAATAAGAATGGCTCAATGCCAACTGCATTAGATTTGAAGTGGATGTTGGGTAACATTTCATTTCTGAAAGTTTACCACACAGACAGTGTTGGAATTAATACATCCGTATACCAGTTGAATAACTGGTTTCAACATAGGACTTTGCACAGAGGTGCAGCACTTTGAGTTGCAAGAGGTTAAAAAGACATAATAAACAGAAGTGTGAGGCAAAAAGAATAGTAATATGGAAGAGCAATACAGCTTCATTGGATATGGCAAATCACAAAGAGTGAATGCATCTGCGCCAGCCATTGAGAACGGTTTTGAGCCATATCACCAATTGTCTCCAACCTTCACTGATTCCTATCATTTCGATGACCCCAACCAGTCAGGAAGTCTACACCTCCTGACGTGGCTTAAACTATCTATTACGGAATTTATCGACTGATGAAACCATGTTTTGGTTTGACCACCACTAGCTCTTTTCCAACGTGGCAACTCGAACTGCTGCACTTCGGTGCCAAGTTCTATGTTGAATCCAGCCAGCCAGCTCTTTTCCAACCTGATCCTATGTCAGTGGCTAACATTGCCCGTCGAAGGTGGTGGCTGTTTATACGTAACACAAGTCTTAACCATCTCAAATGATGTAACTTCACAACCTTATCGATAGATCTTTCTTCCTTACCTAGCACTCAATGCCTGACCTCAATGTGCCTCTATTATACCACCCATTATGGGAGATAGTACGCAGACACCGATAACCGAAGACAGCCAGCTTTTTCATGTTTTCCACTTTCAGTGACCATGTCTTACAGCCATAAAAGAGGACGGAGGGAACTGCTGGGCAATATACAAGTCCATAAGGCTCAGCAGTTCCCTCCGTCCTCTTTATATGGCTGTGGGACATAGCCACTGAAAGTGGAAAACATGAAAAGGCTAGATGTCTAGCTGTATACCAGTTGCAGACTTCACATCCCAATTCAACAGACATAATTTAAGTATAAATAGACTATGGACACATTAGCGATAGTTTATGAGTCCCTCTTCAGTCCCTTATTTCGGTATTTGTGGCTTTTTTTCCAACCTCCGTACCTGAACGAAATTCACAGTTAAACGGTTTCATCCCCTTCTGACTATGCTAGGTGATAATCATTTTACACAGTTGCGATTATATTCTACAGCACGTGGATGATTAAAAGTGAATCGCATGTACAACAGACCCTAAAGGCCAGGTAGGTTTGTGCTGAAAGATAGTCAGTTGAACGAATGCAGTAAATAGGAAGATTCAAAACATAAAATCACCACATTTTTGGGATAAAGGATGAGATTAGTGATATCCTTGAGAGGAGTAAGTGCAGTGAACTACAAACAAGACCGAAATCCGCAAGTATAATATAAATATCCACAGGCTTATCATTTCTGCAATTTCAGTACTGAAGAACGATCTGAAGTTTTCTCCGGGCAAGATGCACGAAGTTCTCAAAATCAGAAGTTCATATTCTACAGGCTTAGAAAAATATCACAATTAGTCTGCTATGCCTATTATGTAGGCCTAATCAGTGAAAATAGCTATTCATTTGACTGTTGTTACGATTAAGGTTCCAGGAATAACCTCTTTCAAATCAAAGGACTTGAAGTGGATATAGATGTGACCACAGGTCCAGACAACCAGCGTCCCAAGTGTCCGAAACACCAGCCGATCAAATGAATGGCGTCTAAGCATAAAGTGCCATTTTTTAAATAATCAAATATTACATATAGGACTAAACATGTGTTAGTAATGCTAAAGAAAGGGACAGGGAGAAAGTAATTTATGAAAAGCCTTATGGGCGCAATGTGGGTGCGTGTTAAATTACAGTTCCAAAATTACCAGTGAGTAATGTTTCCATTTGCCAAGTAAATTCAGAGTAAAACTTTTCAATGAGATGCAACATATTTGCCCAAACACTGAGATTTTGCCCCAAAATCACTCCATATTTTTCACTTTTGATATTCTTGTGCTGTATGTCACAGGTAGTGGTAAAGTGTCGTTTAATCAACCAATTAAAAATCAAAATTTTATTTTCCAAAATCACTAGAACAAAGGCAATCAACATGCTACAGATTACTTACCTACAAATATGAAATCAAATCCTCGGTTTGATGTAGCGAAGACTGTTAAACCACACAACTACAAGGTAGTGACCTTTTTATGTCCAATATCCAATATCGTTTGTACGAGTTGGTATAAATCAGTTTGATTACTTTGTGCTTGCCTCATGATTGTGTGGTACAGGTTCCTGATCTCTGGTAAACTACTGCGTAGCTCGTCCGGCAACGACAGATTTCAGATTTATTGGTTGAAAACAGAAGGCTCGGAGCCTGTGTTAATCATTTTCCAGTAAATTTCTGTGCTTGTCTAAACCCTTCTTTGCAAACACCACTTCTTCTGGGAGTCGGTTGCAAGAGTTTGTGACTCATTATGAGGACTAGTACTCAACAGCAATATGATTTCTTCTTCGGTGTTGAATTCTCCTGCTATGTCCTATGGTGTGTTCCGACCTGGTGAAAAGGAAAAGAGAGAATAAGTCAGGTCCGTAGTCATTATTTAATTTTTTAAACATTCCTCTCTGCCTACGGTATGGCAGGGAGAAGAGATTTAAACTGTCTAGTCTTTCCTCGTAGGACAAGTTAGTCATGTCGAGAATCATACATGTTACCTTTCTAGGATACGTGAGTCCCTTTTAAGACAAGGACTGGCTGACTGGATGTAGTTTTCTAGTCTTGACCTTACCAGAGATGTATAAATGGAGGTGAACATATCTCTGGTGATTCTAGCGAAGACTCAGCGAATTGCCTATAAGGGCCTGAGACTACGTGCAGCCACCGCGCGATAGTGGCTGTGGTTTTTAAATCGTGGCTAACTATGACCGCATGAGTCTAAACTGATGGAAGCGTTATTCCCTCTAGTGCGTAGGAGCTGATGCTTGCTTGCACAATGCGCGTGGTTACATTTCGCTAAGCTGATCGGGAACATCCATTCTCTGGACTACTCTGACAATTTATTTTAAGGTCTTTTTGCAAGGTGAGCGTATCACTGTCGCCCTTCAGCTCTCTCTAGGTTTTTAAGTTATCTGCCTATTGAACCATAGAGGAATCGATGAGGGGAGATAACTCGCTGATATGTAAAATAAATAGATGTCCGAGTACCGTGCTTTGTGCCACTCTGCTACGCACTACTTTCCAGGAGAAGAGTTTTGAGTTGATCCTCACAATCTGCCTCTTACTTATGAGGAATTCCCTAATCCAATTTAGTAAGCTGCCTTTGATACTAAAGCCTTCCAACTTCATGAGTAGTCTTTTGTGAGGAACTTTATGGAAGTATTTACCGAAGTCTATGAATACGACGTCAACGGGTCTTCTGTTGTCCCTTGATTTGACCCGGCTTTCTCTTGCAGTGAGGAGATTTGACAGGCATGAGAAGTTTCTTCGGAAGACATGTTGTGCTCTGAATAACAAATTGTTGTTTTCCAGATATGCCATGATACGTTCCTTGATGATTCTTTCCAGTGTCATGATTAAGGGGCTGGTGAGACTAATGGGCCTGTAATATGAGGGTTTTTGTCTTGATCCTCCTTTGTGGATGCGGGTTAATATGGTGTATTTCCAGTCACGTCACAACACTCCATTTAGGAGAGAGAGCTTGAAGATTGGGATCAACGAGCCGGCTATGTAAGCTAGTAGCTTCTTGAGAAGCCTTGGTTGAAGATTATCAGGACCCATTGATTTCCCTGCATCTAGTTTCATTAGGCAGTTGAGCTCGATATCTTGGTCGGCGTCAGTGGAATCTATCTCGTGTTCCTCTGATGCAGCCAGAGCTGATCCTATGGGGAGTAACGATTCCCGTGTAAAGACTTGGGATAAGCAGTCTGCCGTTACTTCTGCTTTTTCTTGATTTTTTTCGATTGTGTCATTGTCAATGGTCAGGTTTGGGGCGGAATCAGATGCTTTAATCCTGAGGTTAATGTAAGAGAAAACTTTCTTAGGTTGTGTCATTGCATTCCGAGCCAGATGTGCTTCGAACTTGTTCCTTTATTGGTAGATTTCTGCAACGGCTTTATTCCTAACAGTGTCGTATAATTTTTTGGTCTAAGGAGTCTCAAGTGTGGCAAACAGGTTCCAACATTTGTGTTTACATCTGAGTAACCTACGAAACTCTGCATTTATTTAAGGGGCAATGTTTTCAACCGTTTCGGACAGACCAAGGGATGTAAGTTTCAGTTGCTTGAAGGTAAAGTTGTTTAAATTGGTTTCATGCGGCTTCTACTTGGAACTCTGGGTTGATGTACCAGTTCACTAGGTTGGCAGCTGAGACGATCTCATTTATGTCAGCCTTCCAAACGTTTGGTCGAGGTGGGGTTTTGGCACATGCTGCTTTTGCTGTGAACTTGAAAGTTAGCACAGAGTGAGTACTTCTTTCCAAAGGGGGAAGATATTGTATGAGACCCATATCCTCACCATGGGAGAACACTAGATCCAGAGTTGAAAAGGAGTGCTGTGAGTCATTGCGCGCGGTTTTAATGATATGTTGAACTGGGGCTAGCGAAATGCTAGATTCCAGCAGTTTATGATCAGAGAAGTTGTCTGAGGATGGCTTTCTAAGGCTTTTCCGGTCAATTGCTTGGGCGTTGAAGTCGCCAACTACGATACTTCGACATTTTGATGTCCAGGAGTCTAGCTTCTCTATTAGGAAGTCACCTGCACTGCAGTCAGGACTGCGGTATATAGCATTGGGGTCAATATCTTGGCCTATGCATTTAAGTCAGCAGCGTAGAAGTTCGCACGATTCACTTTCGTGAGCGAGTGCTTCGATGCCACGCACGGTTGAACATTTCTGAAGGTAGATGACTACGCCACCTCCTTTGCGACTTAGTCCTTGCACTTCGATGTTTCGCAAGTTAACTTCGTTATCAGTGTAATCGGGCGTGAGCTGTCTCTGTGATGATAACTGCATCCAGATTTCCGGAGTCTAGCATATTACCCAGCTCAGTCCGTTTGTTCAACAGGCTGCGTGTGTTCGTGTAGCAAACTGTCGATTCAATTTGGTGCTTTCCGTCCTACCAACAGAGGATTTTGGGATCATCAAACTTTGAACCTTGACAATCAGTCAACCCCTAATTTTGAGGTTTCTTCTCAGTTTCAGCGTCGTTCGCTTAATTCTAGGGCCGCAGAATGTCTTTTGACACGGTCTGATAGGCATAGGTACAGTAGCTATCGAACAGTATAAAACAGCCACCAGGCAAAAGATTTACTTGATTAGGTATGCACAGATATGGAATAAACTTCCAATGGAAATGCGTCAAGCAAGTACATTGGCCTCCTTCAAAAAGGCGCTTAATGACAAACTACAAGAGTTTGCAAACGATAGTAGTTCTGGTTCCTATCTGAGACCCTTTTAAAATTATAGGTCCATTTAATGTATAAGCTTAAATACTACACCTGTTGTTTTTTGCCTATATTTATAATTCTAGATAAAACATTAACGGTTAAGATACGTATCCTCAAACAGAAAAGAAATCCCGTTTGTAAAACTACTACCCAACACAATAAGTGGAATAAAATGGACATAAACCGACAACATGAAAAAGGTATAACTCACCACAACATCACATGGACAGATGAACGCTCGTTGGGCACCATATATCCTTCACCAACTGCAACCCACCTTTCCTAAGATAACGTGATGAACTTATATCCATAATGTTGCTGAGCAGTTAATATTCTCAACTCCTGTCGGAACAGCTGAATTTCATAAACCTTCCTCACGCTAAGAAAATACCCACAAGCAGTAGAAATCCATTAATTAATGCGTCCGAAGCTTATGTACTTACTCCCAACAATGACATTGAAGATCAAATGAGATAAACACATCACTGATTTCAAAAGAACACATCAATGAACTATAATTCGAGGACTCTGCACACAACAAAGTTATGTATGAATATTTACTTCAAGCTTTATTTTTTTCCCAGGCACTTATAATCCATCCACCAAAGACCTGGTATTTTGTTAATGCGAAGACAATACTCCTGTATTTCCTGTTGCGTTGCACTCACTGACAATCTAGCAGATTTTTCCAACTTTGCACAGAAATGATTGTATATAAGTGAAAAGGCTGTTTTATACTACTGGGATTAACATTTATCAAGTGTATGTATAATCTCCAGCGAACATGTAAGGCATATCTTGCTACTGCCTGTAATTTGTGATTGAATTATATGGTTCTATTTCTGTAACAATTTGATGATGCCTGTAAACTGGCGTCCCTCATGTACTGTACTATGAGAATAAGTTTATTTATTTGTTTATTTATAAGTTGGCACGGACATATATGCCTGATCCTTTAAGAGTTTGAGAGTTGCTTAGAATGGCATTCCTCTCCTCTTTGGAGTTTAGTACGACTTTGAAAAGGCGTACAGGCTGATCTTCTGTAGTCAGGCTTTTGGCCGATTCTATACAGGCTGTGTATGGTTATGCCTGATACTGTTATCGGCAGTAGCTCATCTAAAGGCTGCTTGGGAAAGTTAAGGTAACGCTCGAACCTGCCCCTGGCATCGGAGGCCGCTGATTCTTCCACTTTGTGGAGAATGAGCTACCTGTCAGAGAGATCCGGTTCGCTTGCAATGGCTTTCTTGCTCTGTGGCGTAAAAGTGTCCTCCCGTTCTTTGTGAACAGTGTAGCCATTATGTTGTAACTTTCTGCGAGAGGCTACATCAGGTCATTCATTGGCGTCTTCCTCGCTAACCGTAGTCCATTGTATCCGCCTGCTATCTAACAGTGTGGACGATACGTGATTTACAAGTCCCTAGGTGTCTTGACCTATGAGTTTTCAACCCCCGGTAGGCCTCTTGTTCGTGCCAGTCTTTCCATTACTGTCACTGGAAGGCTTATACGGTATGGTAGGGTTAGCATGGGTGTCTGTAATATGGTGGGTGCTCTTCTGTGGTGAAGGGCACTCGCTCCCTGAGAGAGATGCATCAAGAACGTGTACTGCTTTATCGATGCCGCTAGTCACATTATTGGTGTCTGAGCTGTAGTCACTCTTCCCTCGTAGCGGAAAACCCTTGCAGTTCAGGAGCTTTAGAGCCCCACTGAGAGTGGTAACGGCTTCCGCTATGCGAAACTTAGTCGTACTACAGCAGTCATTGCACAGTTCGCCAAAGGTTTTCAGCACCACTTTTATGCTGCCGGAGTTAGGTTTGTGCACATGCTATAAAACCATCTCTTGCAGCTATCACAGTGCATTCCTCCAACTGGAAATTGGCACATAACTCTTCCACAGCTGTTCCTTTTGGTGGGCATGCTTTTCAGAGTGAGTTGAGACGAAGAGATTCAAATATGACTTTATATATCACCTCTATAAATCAGTGATAAAGAACCGATGAGTGCACAAAAATGTATATATATAACTATTAAGCTAAAAGAAAACAACTTCCTATAATTAAACAAACTCGAAACTGTAACATAAACTATTTTCGATCAGAAAAAGTTGGTTTAAAGTTAATCTATAGACATTTGGACACAACAAAAGCCAAGGTCACCGAAAACAATGCTTTATAAATCTGTTGATTTCTTTTAGGTTGTTTTGCCAGTGTTTTGGTATGGTTCTGTATGTCTGGCAAATCGGGACATCGTTCGCCACAAACACTCTGGCTGTTGTGAACATGGAAAAGAGTATATTTTGAGGGGAATGTGCTTTTTATTTCAGCAGATTGTCGCTGCTGGGACTCGCGGTTTTCTTTTTCTCATGCATGCCCTAGTTAGGTCGAAAAAGGTGGTAAATGCAATATTAAGAGATTGGAAAGGAAAGGAAAATCATTAGGTGACACAAGCAGAAAATACAGCCAAGTTAGGGTGTATAATACAGATAATCTTCAGATGTTTATTTTTGTCGAATAAAGGGCTTCGGGCTTGTTGTAGTTCTTTCATTTGTGCTCGTTCAACTCTTTCATGAAACTGTTATCCCACAGTGCAGATAACCTATGGCATTCGGTTCCAAGAGTGATTTATCTGGTGGGAGGAACTGTAAGCAAGGCGGCCTGCTTGAATCACTGTACTACCAAAATGCTGGGATCCTGGAGGGGAGTGTCCTAGTATTAACCTTGCCAGGTATGCGAATGAAGTAGTGAACATTTCACGAGTAATTCCATTAAAGGCTCTCATTATTGTTCATAGACAAACAAAGCTGTGAGTTGCAGCTGCGTAATTTCTAGATCACTTCTATTAACTCTGGGGAATTGAATTCCTCTACATAAGTGACATTCGCGTATCTTATGTGCACGGTTGTACACTCCACTAACCTAATGGGATCTATCTGTTATTTGGACGTTTAATGGGTGGTTTACAAAGTATGTAGCTGTCATCCTTCAGACCACTACATACTGTTAGATCATTTGTGAAGTAAACCACTGTTGATCTGATGGGCATATGTACAGAGAAACTACGAAAAGAAGATAAATGACAGAAGTAAGTGGATCATGACTGTGGGCTGCTTACAGTTTCAATACAATCCTCCAGAACAGGAATCCTTCAAAAAAAGATATGTGCTGATCTTTCGTCTTCGTCTATTCACTTAACTCTGAGGACAGGGAGTTTGAACGAAGACGTTTAATAATGTCCCTTGCTTGACAGTCCGGGGACGCAACGCAGCAACCCTCTGGTAGGATTTCACTCTGGTGATATAAGCTGTAAGAAACTATGTGCACTATTTTCAACATTTAGCTAGTTTTGGGAGTGTACAGAAACTGCTTACAGAGCCTGCCATCATACCATCAGTTTGCTAGTCCATAAATAGCCTTATCTGTCCTTGTATTGTTGTCCACTAAAAGGTTAGCTTCTCTTTCCAGGAATGATGGTGCAATAACGTGAAATTCTAAACATGGTAACTGACACAGTTGGTAAAACTTCATGAGCGACTAGGTGCCTGAACATGAAGTAGCGGAATGTAGTTAGTTGGTTGCCTCCTTGTCCATTTTTCATACAGACTGGTTTCCCCGCGCAACTACTTAAGAAAGGTACAAAAGGAGCTAAAATAAAAAGTACTTCACTAATAATAAAGGTAACTCATCACTGTTTCGCGACAGAAAAATGCAGTTTGCCGCAAAAGTATCTGTTCGGAGGTGAGATTAGATTGTAAGTATAAAATCATTAGCGAATAATTCCGCAAAATTACTAACTTAAAGTTTACATAAAAACGGAATGTTTACCTACATTTTTTAAGTTACCTGGTTGGGCAAACGGTGGACTGTCAAGCATCTGCAACATTCGGAACGCTGTCATGCTACGCTTAGCTACTTGAGCAGAATGAATAGCTCTACTCCTCTTATCCCGAAGTATATTTCACATTTATGTATGGTCGACTTGTTCTGTTGTGGCTTCCGAACACTTAGCTGATCTGGGTAGCAGAAGTACAATAGAAGCCGAAACAAATACTCTTGCTTTTGCATGTGGGTGTACCTTGCATATCCTTTGATCTTCTCAGTGTTAAGGGAGAATTGGCAAAAATGTATCATCACAGACTTGAAGCCTTCTATCCTTAAGTAAATATCTATATCTGAATGAGAGTTACTAGTATAAAATAATGCTGGTTTTAAAAAAGATCTTCAATGTGAGATTAATATAATTATGGCGTATGTCTTCCGTCGTCGTATTTAACAATGAAGCCAAAAAGTTGCATATAATTGTTTAAATCCACCATTGTTATAATAGTGTGAGCTTTTAACGCGATTAGTATTTAAATGGGTCTGGGAGTTATCGCATGTTCTCACAATGGACATGACACAATTTCGCGATTCTGCCGAACTTTCAGATTTTACAGTTTACATAAATAATGAAAGATTTAAACTTCATAAGTTTCCGCTTTACACGAAGTCAGATTACTTCAAAGAGATAGCTAGCAGCAATCCTGTTTGTCAAATAAGTGATTTTCCTGGTGGTTCCAAGACTTTCTCTGTTATTGCCGATTTTTGTTATGGTAAAGAAATAAGTATTTCGTCTCAGAATGTTGTTTATTTGTATGCTGCCGCTGAGTTACTCAAAATGAGAGGAAGAGAAAATATGCTAGAGATATCGAAGGAATTTATTGATAACATATTTCGTAATGCCTACGAAACAAAGGAAATTTCAGATTTAATATGTGTTTTATGTTCAGCGTACAGTTTGAAGTCCGATGTGGTGAAGAAGCTGTATGATGAATCAGTTGAAGTGTTGTTGTCTTTATGGCTTCATGAAGAAAATGGATTCAAACGGCTTTATACTGGTCATAGCAAATCATCATCAGATTGCAGCATACTACACGATGACCAGTTTATAGCGGACTATCTCGTATACGTACCTTTAGGGACTATTATCAAACTGGTTGAATTAGCTAGGGATAAGCGAGTGGATGAAAAGATTATTTTGAGTTTATGTGCCAAATACTTAGGTAGAATTTTGGATCATTTTGATGCTACAGTCCAAGATAAAGGTGATAATGGAAAAGCTTCAGATGCTCAAAACCTTACGGACTCTAAAAACGTTAAAGCAAAAGGTATTAATTTATTTATTATATCACGCTCTTCTAGATACTTCATGTGATCATAACCATCCATTTTGTGGTTTATGTCTACTAGTAAAGATTGACCATCAAAAGAAACTTGAAAAGCTCTATGAGGATAATCCCAGCCTGTATGAAACCCTTAAAAACTCATTAGAACAATTCGAAAATGTTTTTGAAGTACTTAAACAACCAGTTGATTTGTCTGATTTCATTAATAAAATATGGATTACTAAGGTAAAATATTTTCTTTTTAAATTTATCATTTTTATTTCTGGTAACTTCCTATTGGTATTATTCATAAATACTACAGTGTCATTGTTTTATTGTTCTCTCTTGGCTTATTAATGGAGTTAATTAAAAATGATTCTAAATGAACAGACAAGAATGTCTCTCAGCATGTACAACAAGACACTGCCGGCTAATATATGTTAGTGTATTGAGGTATGGAGATTAAAGTCATGTGAAATATTGAGGCTTTCTTTAAAATTCCTACACTAAGTTTATGCGACAACTTATTAATCTTAGTTAAGTATAATATACCTCTTTTTGAGCTTAGTCTAAGCTTTAATCAGCTTATATTGCACACTACTTTCGATTGTAAATTTGCTTGACTTTATAGCCATTTCTTTGAAATGTAGACTCTTTTTAAAGTTTACATTGATGACTTACTGTATTGTCATTGGTGTATATTTTTATTCATCTGCAAATTTAGAGGAAAACTATTTGTGCATAAAGTGAATTTCAATTATCAAAATATGGAACTTTTTCTAACTTCCTAAATAAAAGGAATACGATTTAAAGATAATTTATCTGTGGACGACCCATTATGGAGCTCTGAGGGATAGTTTAATTCCCTGTAAACTCTTAGTTGTGTTTAAAGACCTCTCGGTACTGGTTTGTGAAAAAAAACTGTATATTTTTTCTAATTCTCCCGAATTTAATTAGGGAGAGAAATAGAGCAGAAAAGTATTAGAAGACTACTAGTGAATAATATCCACTCTTTGTAGCAAAATCTTCGATAATCCTGTCATTACCACTTGGTAAGAAACAGACATTTCATCATAAGCAACATTCTATTATAATCACCGTGATGACTTGTAATGGGTGTTTATTCTTTTCTGATTCACTAGGTTGTGTTTGCTATTCATTTTATATTGTACATTCTTTTTCACCACACATCATAAATAAACTGTAAAACGTAGTTTCTGATACTTGAGTATTCTCCAATGAGTTTAATTGGGCGCACATACTATTTCCATGAAATACTGATGGGATTTTGAGTCTCACGAAGTGTAGTCCCTTAAGACCTTTCTGATTTTTATTAAAATACCAAGGCCAGCATATATAACATGAATGCTGTAGGAACTCAAAAACTCTACTTATTTCGCGATTCATGCTTCAATACTAATCTCTCTGCAGCAAAGAAGTTTACTGAAGGGTTTTGAAGTCAAAATTTTCACATAGGAAAGACAGTAGAAGGTAAAAGGAGGCTGTGTAGAAACAAAAAATCCTACAACAAGCTAATCAGTCACATCATTCTAGAATAATTTTTAAGCATAAACCTAGATACATTTATTTTGCTTCATCAATTACTTGTTCCGTATATCTGAAAGGAACTTACTAAAATGAAAAATGGTTTCAGCAATTCACTTGCAGAAGTGGTGAACAAAATGACTGATTTTTTATTGAATTGTATTTTTAAAGTGGAGAATGAATTTATTTCCTAGTATGAAATATAAGCGAGGAAGGTATACCATTTGGTTAAAACACACGCCATTTTCTTGGTATATTACCACTATTCCTTTAAGTCCCCAGTAGATCATCGGGCTTCAGCAACACGCCTCCGTTTCATCCTGCTCTCTGCTGTCCTCCTTAGCTGGTTCTACAGTTACCTATAAGCTTTCACTTCCTCCACACACGGTGTCTTTAATGTCACACTCTTATCTACGCCTGTTTCGTTGTTTCTCATTTGGGTTCCACTTGAAGGCCTGGTGCGGCATGCCACTTTACCGTCTCCTCAGTGTATGTCTAATCAATCTCCATTTTCTTCCACATATACATCTTAGACAAGAGGTTCTTGGCTAGTTTTCCTTAATTTCTTGATATAAACACAACTAATAACTTGTGCAGTGTAATTGTAACAGCAGAAGACGAAAGACTTGGTATCTCTACATAGCCAAATTATGTACACCCTATCTTCAACTCACCATTTGCACAGATCTCATGTATTGTACTATTTCAGCCTTCATATTGTATTTTCTTTGTGTTCCTTTCAAGTCTCCCATGTATCTCCGCAAGCAACTCTGTATCATTTGCTTTCTCTGACATCAAATCTATCTCCCTACTATTTGATGTTTTTATGCCAATGAATATCTCCTTAAAGATATATATACTACTGATAAATCTTATCAGTACCATACACCCACATAATAATTACCTTTCTATGTCTATTATTTCAGGCATTGATACTAACAGATCCAAATCGTGTAAAAACTAAATGTCGACCAGATGTTTTAAAGATAGCCAACAAAATACTGTCAAGTTTAGATGAAGAAGATTATGATCAACTGTCTCCATCAGTTCTTAACGATATAATTTGTGCTAATGATACAAAGGTTGTCAAACAACAAACAGTAGAAGAAATTACCAGCCTTTCAAGAAGAAGTTCTAAACAACGACAAAGTTTTGCTGAGGGTGATACAAATGAAATTCCCAACAACTGTAGAAGACGAAGCAGTATCAAAGAACAACAACCGGAAGCAAACACTAGCGAAAGTAATGCTAATACAGTGGAAACAAAGCTAGAATTACCAGAAACTGTTCGACACCAGATTATTAGATATATGTATAGGAAGGCTGAAGAACAAAAGCTTACACTGGAGGATTATATACAATTTCTTAAAAAGATTCAAGCGTCAAATTCACAAACTTCAGTAGACGATGATTTGGTGAATATTTTGAAAAAGTTAACTGAGTCAGGTATGTATTAGTGAAGGGTATTCAAATTGAAGCATTATAAAGTAACTCTATTCTTTATGTGTTTTATACCCGGTTAGTTATTTAAGAATACACGTATATATTGATTGCATCAAGATGTTCACTCATGAGTGACACATCGACGAAAACTTTCTTTTGGGCGGGAAATATCAGTATTTTTTTTATGGTATTACTTCTCAAGAATTGAAACCCCTTAGGAATAATAATAATAATCTACTTTATTCCAAAAACAGTACTTATAGTACAGAATGGAATTCTCAGTATTTGTCACAATATTGTATCTGATTTACTCAAAATAAATATAAAATTTAAAATTAAAACAAAATTAATCGGAGGAATTTGTCCACATTTACGACATAATTATTAGATATAATAATAATAACAGTGAGTTTATTTCAAACAGTATTGTCGATTCAGTTTGGAAATTTTAGCATTTTATAGATTATTGAATCTAATGTTCTGTTGATATAGTATAGTGAGGGGAAAGGCAAAATTAACAGTTATAACACAGCTTAAATGATGTTCACACTTATGAAAAAAATAAACAAAAACAAAAAATTGAGAGGATTATAAATATAAGAAATACAATGACAATAAAGTTTGGTGCTGTGAGGGTGAAGGAAACGGTTGATTTAGTGGTGCAAAGAAGGTTAATTAGTTCATGCCTGACACTATTTTCATCACATAAAGTACGTGCTATCAAATATGGTAAAGCGGAATTTTTATACTTAGACGTACGTGCATAAATTCTTCTGAAAAGACTTCTTGTTTTACCTGAGAAAACATAAGGTTGGAGCTGCGGGTAGAGTGGGTGCTCAGAGTCTGACAAAATTCCTTTAGCGAATTTGTTGCATGATATCAAGTGCCTATCAGTGACAATGTCAACGATATGGCCCAATGGGATACCACTCGTCTACTGACAGTCTTCAGAGTTCTACGAAGTATGACATAGTCTTTTTTAAGCAATCCAGGAGAGAATAAGCAGGGGTGAACAGTAAAGAAGAATAGGTAAAATACACGAGTTGACAAACTGTAAGAGAAGTGGTTGAGTTATGCCTGAGTGCCTTAACTTCTAATGTAAAAAGTCAGACGAAATATTCTTTTAGAAATCGCTAAGACATGGGAGGACCAGGATAGGTCAGAAGAGAGAATTAATCCAAGGTACTTAACTTCAGACTTGGTTTCTATATCAGTATCATCAATTTTGCAAAGGTCAAAGGAACCAACGGCTTGATTTAACTTTCGTTTACATCAGAAAGTGAAATTAACAGTCTGACATTTGGAAGGATTAAGTTTAAGACCGTTAGACGAAGACCATTTGCTAACTCTTGATAGAAAGCTGTTCATCTCACTACAGTCTAGATGGGAGTTAACAGACATTGAAATAGTTAGATCATCGGCATACTTAACAAAGTTCATTTCATCAGAGTGAGGCAAGTCATGCAAGAAGAAAGAAAACAGAAAACGAGAAAGGACAGCGCCTTAAGGGACACCAGCCTCAGTAAGCAACGAAGTGGACGACTTTCCCGACATACAGTGTACTGCTTTCTTTCTGAGAAATAAGAATGCAGCCATTTTACAACCCAACAGTCAGTTTGAGTTTCAGCAAGCTTGTTTAACAAAATGTCCCTAGGTACTGAGTCGAAAGCAGATGTGTAATCTAGGAAGGTACAGCGAACAAATTTAGCCCCCTTGTCTAAGCTAGAGATAATGTTATGATACAAGACTGCAACTGCATCTAAAGTACTTCTACTGTGTTTGTAGGCGAATTGGTTGGGATCGTTAAAGGCTTTAAGTGAAGGTTGAAGATTAAGTAAGAGTAACTTTTCCATAGCTTTTAGAAAAGGGGAAGTAATAGCAATAGGTCTAAATTTAAAACATGTCGCAGTAGACGACTTAGGAATAGGTACAATTTCTCTACCAAAATGATAAGTTTTATTTTGACGCATAAGCTCCTCGAACGGACGCCTCTATATTACTGGGATTAATAACTAAGTTTGATTTCTTTGATAATAGCTAGAGATAGAATCCAGTGAGGTACAGTATTTCAGCCGATTTTTGTATTCTTTGAAGAAGTCCATATGGCAAAATCAGGCTGGTTAATTTTATCGAGTTATTTCAACGAGAAATCACATCTATGAATCAATAATAGTGATAGGGGATAAAACTATGAGGTATGAGGTGACGGTTGCTCGTTTCTGGCTCCCATCATTCTCTGAGGAGCAGGTACATTCAGTTGGCGAGTCCAGAAACACAGGGTAAAGTGTGTCCTAGTTTCTACTGCCACAAAACCATCTAATAAGTACTTTCTAGAATCTTTAATTTATGACTATTTATTTATTATTTTATAGGTCAAAAACTTAGTGAGGAAGACAAAAAGGAGATAATAAACTACATTAAATTGAACAACTGTACAGCAGATACATTAAATGACGTTCTGGGTATGGATTTATTCCCGCCTAAAGCAATTGCCGAAGCAGCTTTGTATGTTGCAAACCAGGCACAGGTAATTTGAATTTGTTTGAACAGAATATTTATTGGTTAAACACACTTTTACCACTGCGTAGACAAAAACAGAATAAAGGCGTCAGTATATTCTAAACACATTTAAGGCATATTGATAACACTATACAAGTAATTAAGAACTATGGAAATGAGAGTTGAGTAATTTACATCTCAACCATTATTTGCCCTTATACTACTTACAATCTAAGTCAAAAAACCTTTAAGTCTATGTCAGAATAATACCCGAAAAACTCTCCAATGATGTACAAACTAGTCAGGATGAGTGAATAAGTATTCAAGTTAGTTGAAAGTATGTAGTAACCAGTTGTCATATTTTGTTATGGATTATTTGAAAAAAAATTAGAATAATATCTTGAAATGCCGAGTTAACTGATTAGTTCACAGAGAATACTTGCTGATGGTACTGGCTAGTGGTCACGCGATATTGTGAATTGGCAGAAGTTGGAATTCATCGACTGGCCAGTGGATTGGGTCCTAGTGGCTTACTGGTCAACGAGCTCACCTTTTAACTGGGAGGCCCTGGGTTCGAATCCATGTGATAGGTGCGTGCTGATGAGGAGTCACAAACTAGGATGCAACGGCTGTTCATGGTGAAATCGTGTGACCGATCAAATCCCTAAAAACCAGCACTTGAATATAAATTTTCGGTAACTTCTTCATCAGGTTCTACAATTATATGCATCCATAATGATTAAAAATATGACATTTATCGACAGCATTAGTGTTTTTAAAAAATAGCATCGAATCAAGCAAGAACAACAGTTTTTGCAGAATAAAGTTGTACCAACATTTATTTCGTTGCCTTCTTATCAGCTGCTTACAGGTCGAAGTCATTATTAAGTATATCTACAGAAACAATTCTAACGTACTTGCACCGAGTTCATTTTCAAACAAAAATCAATCAGTCAATATATGCATACACTGAAAATATATACATATATATGTAATACTAAACACAATTCCGAACCATAATAATCATACACAATCGAAACTTTTCAGCATCTCGCATTCAGATGAAAGAGAGATGAAAATATCCAGTTACCAGGGCAAAGAAAGACTGATAAATCTTTCTTTCTGAACGCAGGTGCTTGATGAAGATGGTTTCAGCAAATATGAGGAGAATTGAACTCTTTTGCCTATTGATGATTTTGAACGATTTTGTGACGTCCACCTCATAACCCGTGTGAAGAAGATGTCTGGCGATGGCACTGTTTAAAGCATTTGTTCCATTTAGACATAGGATTTTCGGCACATGTTCAGAAAATCGGAGGCATTGTATGGAAGATCTGAAGTTTAAAATGTAAAACAAATCACAGTGGATAAAAAGCCAGTCTACATTCAACTTGATTATAAAGGTGAAAACATTGCAGCAATGGTCAACAGAAGGCTGAGTACGTCACTGGTCAGAGCCTATGCTGCAGCTAAGCTCGTTCCCGTCTATCGAACAACTTGCTCTTTGATGCAATCAAAAGTCAAAAGATATCCTTCCTATGTTAACTCCAATTGTATATACAAATTTACATGTATATACATTTTATTACTGTATGCATATATTGATTGAGTAATTTTTGTTTGAAAATGAACTCGGTGCAAGTATGTTAGAGTTGTTTCTGTAGATATACTTAATAATGACTTCGGCCTGTAAGCAGATGATGAGAAGGCAACGAAATAAATGTTGGTACAACTTTGTTCTGCAAAAACTGTTGTTCTTTCTTGATTCAAATTCATTAAGGGAAGTAAATGTATGAAACATCGAATCAGTGAGATCAATTGATTAGAGATGAAAAGCATCTGTAAGTGATAATATACATCAGCGTAACATTGAAAACTTGACTGATAGAATTCAGTCTGCATCAAACATAAGACTGGACACACTACACTAGTTACTGACTAGTGTCCAATGAAAGTATTCAGTACAGTCCCCTACAGGAGCTCAATCACTAGCCCGAATAGCTAGCTCATTGGTAACGTTTCTGACTGCAGCGCTCACTGGGTGACGCGGGTTTGAATATCAGACGGGGAGAATGAGTTCCTCCAAGGTTGAAGATACGCCTTGCTGAACGACTGGTGAGTGGCAACTAGCAAGAAATCTAAGTACCCAAGGTTTCTTGCCAATTGCTTTCAACCATCTAATAGCAACCTCAGTATTACTCATCGTATCGTGCCATCCAACACGAGAGAGGGAGAGCGAGAGCGTGAGATAGGATCCAGGGGCTAGCACTTTCGTCATAGCTTAAAAATTCAAAGCCTATGCCTGCTAAATCAAGAGAATCTATAAAAGTACAAGCAAATGTGTATGTAAAATTTAATTAGAAGTGAAAGTTTTTTTAATGTAAAACATCATTATAAATAGTATAAAATATATTTTTTTTTAATTGATTAAAAATGCCCATTAAAATTTTCAAAAGAATAGACACGGAACAAAGAGTACTCTTTTCGATAAATTCATCATCAGGTTCTACAATTATATATACATGCGAGTAGTGAATGAATGAATTAGTCTTATGTACGACATTATTGTTTAAATAACATCAAATCAATAATATTGATAAATTACAGCTGAACAGCATCAACATAAAATAAACTGAATGTCAGAAGAATTAGGAAAGGTAATGGTACAAATTCATGAGTTTATAGTATCTACTGCGGGCCAGGGCAGTAGTAGGGGCTGGACTTGTTTCTTTTGGACACAGAGCGCTGGTTGTTTGAGGCGAATTGCAATAGCCTCTGCTGTTTGGAGCAAGCGGTGCTTCGACGATTTTGGTAGTTTGTTAGGCACCCGGTATATTATGGAGAAGGATTCATCTACGCTGGGTTTGTGACCGGTTTGCACCAGATGGTCTAATATCGAACTGTTAATAGTTTTAACTACACCTTTACTTAGCTATAGTGGGATATGTTCTCGAGCACAAAAGATCAAGTTCCTAGAGCAACGGCCAACATAACTCGCTCCACCATCAGCGCAGTTGAATTGATAAATACAATTTGAAGTGGCCAGTCTAGGTACTTCATCTTTTAGTCGAGGTAGCACCATCGGTCTTGTAGAGAATAAGATGTGTAGTTCGCCAGCATTAAAAGTCCTTTGAACTGATTTTCTTAATTTATTTGTAATTAACTCACTTGGTATATATATTTTCAATATTTTATTTCAGGGAAAACAAATTTGTCCTTTAGCTAAGTTTAGAGGATGTTCAGAATATCCGTACATAGGATTACGTAATTCTTATTACACAAAACCATCATCTTTACCAATGCGAGGTAGATCTCAATACAGAGACAATTTTCAGTGTAGTTCACATTGTTCAAGAACACTTTTCCCTTCTTACAGTAATACATCGCGTAGTTCATCGTTGAATGCTCGTCCATCAAGTGGTTGTAAAGACTTTCATTGTCGTCCACCCCTGTTACCGTGTTATCCTTTTCAACCATATCCAAATGGCAGTAAATATTGTTTTGATACATGTAGTGCAAAGTATTCAAGTAAGTCAATTACAGTTTGGTTACTTATTCACTAATGAAACTTCAATTTTTTCTTTAATTATAATAATAATAATTTGCTTTACTCCAAAACAACTGGCTGAAGAGGCTGGCAGTGAAGACAGGACTCCAGGTGAATACAGAGAAGACGGAGGTGATGAAGGTAACCAACAAAAGGGCAACAGCAACCAGTACCAAGCACCATTAGTGGGAGAGATTTGACAGAGGTCACTTCCCTCACTTATGCGGCCAGGAAGCATTGTTTCAAACACAAGCTGTCGGAACGGATGAAGATGTGAAAGCCAGCCAGAAGTGGAAAAGCAAGATACGCCTCTATCAACCTGAAAACAGTTTGGAAATCTTCTGCACCCAGATAGCCTGTATAAAGAACAAGATTTGGATTTTCAGCGCAGATGTTCAGCCAGTCAATTCTTCTTTATATGGGTCAGAAAATTGCACGAAAAGTACTTCTAATACACTACCTCAAACTTTTACCAACAGCTGCCCCTTTTGTTGACTCCATACTGAAGATCGAATGGTTGACCGGAAACAATTAGCAATAAGAAACTCTGGCTGGGAACAAACCAACCAAGAGCCGATTGCTCAACAAATATGCAGGAGAAAATGAAGATGGGTCAGGCATACATTGAGAAGGCCGTCGAATGACATAGCGTGCAGTGCAGGCCATCACTCGAGTGGAATCCCAATGGGAAGCAACGGGTGGGTCATAAGTGTGATGGTGACATGCAGGATATCGTCTGGGGAGGAGGAGATGAGAGATTATGGGCAGTAGTGGCCCCAGCCAGCTGAAGAGGTTAGCAGAAAATAGAACAAAGTGGAGGTGTGTTGTTGAAACCCTGTGTTCCACTTGTAACTGAAGGGAATAATAATGATTACTGCTAAACAATACTTATGATACAGTGTGAAATTTCCAGCGTTTTCTAAAATATTTTATCCAGCTTACTTGACAACAGCGAAGAGAAAACAGAAAATAATAATAAAGGGTCTATGCAACCAGGATTTATAAGAGAAGCTTTTTTGGTATTAGTAGTGATATAGCAACACAGTAAACCGTAGGTTTCACGCCTAACCAATGTCATCGGCTTCGAACCCCAGTGGGTGCGTAATGCCGATGATCCCCATACCAGGATGAAACAGCTTTCCAGTACTCCCTGGTTTTCAATGGTTCTCTAACTGATATCAATCCATGATCAACTCGTAAAAATAAAACTAATCCTTACAAACCAACTATAGATACTTGATATGCTGATGACATTGGTTAATTTGTAATTATTTATGTTTTCTTAATAGTAATGGTAATATTGAGATTATAAGTTTTTATAGGGATTCGGATTACTTTCACTTATTAGATTTCTCCGCCAACCGACATCACTTAGTGAGATTATTGTAAACCAGGAAACACCACATGACTGTTTCGTCTTATTTTTAGACTTTTCATCAGTGAGTGAGTACCCTTTACTCCACCAGGGATCGTGTTGCAACGGAGTGTTAGTGGTTTTATTGGTTCCCGTCCATCTTGACTACAATGTGCCTACAGACACAACACTGTAGCCAACTGATCACTTGGAAATATTCCCTTACATTGAAGTAGACATAAAGGTTATATTTCACTGCAACAGTCGCGACAACAATAACCTTTATTATACCAAATACAGGGTATTATATGTAGTTTACACAACCACAGAAGTCTAAACCATAAATATCTAATCAATATGTTATTGATTGCATGACCTTGAAGATCCTTCAAAATAAACCAGTCAAAAACTGTGAAGTCAGATTATTATCCCAGACAGCGCATGAAACAGAACCTCATGGTTAACAAATTTTAGTCCGTCCTAACCTATCGAATGTGGGACTTTTAGGTTACGATATCCAGCTCATTGACCATTCAACAGCCACCTGGGCTGGTATTCAGTGATCCCTGAATTCTAACTTTGCCAATTTGTGATAAGGCGCTACTCTCAACCAATGCTGAGTTGTCAAAATGCTTGGTTGCATGGAGGATTTCATCATGAGTTCACATCAGCTAGAGAGCCAGTGGAAAACCTGCAGGGAGTACTGGACAGCTGTTTCGTCCTAGTTTGGGACTCTTCATCAGTACGTGCCCACCGGGATTTGAACCCAGAACCTTCTGGTTACAAGGCGAGGTCATAGACCATTGAGCCACTGGGACCCGATCCACTGGTCCCAAACTAGGACGAAACAGCTGTCCAGTACTCCCAGGTTTCCCAGTGGTTCTCTAACTGATGTCAGCTCATAATGAAATCCTCCATGCAATCAAACAAATCCCTACAAAACCAATACTTGAAAAAGCTTGGTCTCGTAATTCAAGGGTCCGGGATTCGATCTCTGGCGAAGTGTCTCAAACTGGGACAAAACAACTAACTGTCTAGTGCTCCATGATTTTGTCGATTGATAATTTTAAAGGATTTTGCAATGTCCACCTCATGACCCGTATATAAAGGAGATGCCTAACAATGGCACTATTGTAAGCATTTGCTTTCTTAAGACGTAGGATTTTCCGTACATGTTCAGAAAATCGGAGGTATGGCCTTCTTTGTGTTCTCGCAATTTAACTGCTCCCTCCTTTTACTAATAAATAGACAAATAAAATAGTAAAAATAATAAAACTACGAAAACGAAAAGGTTAATAGGAGAATTATATATCCAATAATAATAATGCTGGCTATAAATTGCTGGTTATTTAAAGATTGCAAATTACGTTTATAAGCTCCTTTTTGACACTCGTTTCTTTATAAAACATTCGTGCTAAATATGGTATAGTTGAATTTTTATGTTTATTTGACGAACGAGCATAACTTGTTGTGAGATTTCTTTTGGTTTTAACCGAAAAGAAAGGAGGAGATAGTTATTAATAAGGACAGACAACAATCAGCATAAATGGAAGGAACCTGAAAGAAACAACCTCCTTCACCAACCTACCTGGGAAGCATCGTTTCAACTACAGGCAGACGGAACTGACGAGGATATCAAAGAAAGAATCGGAAAAGCAAGACAAACTTTCACTACTCTCAAGTCTGTGTCGAGGTCAACACTCAGCAATCAGCATCAAAAATAAGATCCGGACTTTCAACTCCAATGTGAAGTCAGTCAGTGCTACTATACGGATGGATCAGAGACTTGGCGAGTCATAAAGAGCATCTCAAACAAACTACAGACCTTCATCAACAGTTGTCTTCGCTCAATACTCAAGATCAGGTGGCCGGCCAGAAAAGATCTGCAATAGAGATCTCTGGCAATGAGCGAACCAACCAGGAACCGATTGTGAAAGAAATAAGCAGGAAGAAATGGAGATGGATTGGCCATACTCTGAGAAAACAAACCACCAAGTGACATCACTAGACAAGCCATTGCTCGAGTGGAACCCGAAAGGGAAGCGGCGGCGAGTTGGTCGTCAGTGCAAGAGTGACTTGGAGGAGGCCATATGAAGAGGAGATGAAAGTTTATGGGCAGACTTGGAGCAGAGAACAGAACGCAATGGAGACGCACGGCTGAAGCCCTATGTTCCTCTAGGAATTAAAGGAAACAATAGTAATAATAATAATGTTCAGCGTCCTAGAAGTTGACTTTAGCCAATCGCTTGCAAGAATTAAAGTGTCTGTCGACAACAACATCAATATCAGTTGGTTGATTCAAAGACACAGCACTAACCTGTTTATTCAATGAAATTCGAATATTCAAGAGTTCGTTTGTAGGGATTTGATTCTTGTTTCAAGTTTGCCCGTGGATTAATATCAGTTAGAGAAGCATTGAAACCCACCAATGAGTACTGGACAGCTGTTTCATCCTAGCTCGGGATTTAATGGCAGTACATACACACACACCGGGGTTCGAACCTAGGACTTTACGATTACAAGGTAAGCCTGTAGACCATTCAACCACTGGGATCCGAAAATTAATCTGGTGCTCACTAGTGACACTGACTAGAGGACAAAGTTGTCTGGATTTCTAATGATAAGCTGTGACCAGTGAGATCTGCCCAGATGGACATGAGGACAAATACTCACTCACCAGAGGTGAAATTGGCTGGTGCTAGTCGTGCTAAAATCACGAATTGGTGTAAGTTAGAATTCATGGGCTGACCATTGAGTTGACACCCAGTGAATGAATGGTCTAAGAGCTCGCTTTGTATCCCGGAGGTCATGGGTTCAAACTCCAGTCGGTGTTTACTGTCGAGGAGTCCCGAACTGAGGATGGAACAGCTGTCCAGTTCGCTCTTGTTGTTTTCAATGGTTCTCTAACTGATATCAAGTTCGTGGTCAAACGTGAAATTAGGAGAAGACATATTTCGGTAGAAACTATCATTCATTCCTACATGACAGCATTGTGTTATCTGTGGTGATTGCAGTTGTATCTCGTAACTCACCTAGTGTAGAACACCGAACAATTCCACTGCTTTGAATATTCTTCACCCTCATTCATCAACTAGCAAATCAGTCTATCTGTCTGTTTTCGACATAGAACTTTGCACAAATGTGCGGCAGTTCAAGTCGCCACACTCCACTCCTTGTACCACACTAAGCAAGAGAAGAAAGTAGGAAAAATGCATATTACAGACAGTAAACAGAGGTGTGAGACAAAGGAACAGTAATAACGAAGAACAAAACAGTTTCATTGGAAATCATAAGTCACAAGGAGTGGATGCATCTGCACCGTCATTGAGAACGAGGATTTTGAGCCATGTCATCAATTGTTTCCAACCATTGGTTTTTACCGTCCTGAGGAGCCCAACCAGGAAGTCTACACCTTCCTACGTGGCTTAGACTAACTGTTGTGGATTTCATTGATTGGTGCCATGTTTTGGTTTGACCGCCGCTAGCTCTTTTCCAGCCTGACCCTATATCAGCTAACATTGCCCGTTGAGGAAGGCGATGACTAGGCATACGTAACACATGTCCTAACCATCTCAGTCGATGTAATTTCACAGTCTCATCGATTGATTTCCCCGCCTTGCCTAGCACTCGACCGATGCCTAACCTCAATATTGCTCACCTCATTATACCACTTCACGCGGGAGATAGAACGCAGACACCTATGATCGAAGACAGCTAATCTTTTCATGTCTTCTGCTCTCAATGGCCAGGTCTCACAGCCATAAAGGAGGACGGAGCGAACTGATAAGCAGTACACACGCCCTTTGGTCGATAGTCACGGATATCACGTCTACACCAGAGACGGCGTAAACCGGCATATGCGAAACTAGCCCTCTGTATTCGTGCTGAGATTTCGTCAGAGATCAACCCGTTGTTGCTGATGGTACTTCCCAAGTAAGTGAAGCGGTCAACGTGCTCTACCACTTCACTTCCTATTTCTAATCTAGGGGTTGGTGTAGTCCAATCCTGCAACATCATCTTACGTTTTACAGGGGCGAATCGCATGCCAAACATACGAAGATTGCTGCTCAAAACCAGCTCATAGAGTTTCATCAACAGCTTTAGTAAGCTCTATAATACTTCACACATTAGAATATGCTAATTTCTAATTGTTGAACAGTTTGGCGTTAATTAATTATTATTATTTCAAAATAAACTGATTTCTAGTATTTTCTAAAATTTTTTTTCAGATCCATCTACTATGAATAATAATAATAATAGTAACTATCTAAGAAAAAGTTTCAATAAAGGCAATATACATTATCCTGCTGATACATTCAATAATTTCAATGATTACTCAAAGTCATCATGGAGACAAAAATATCTCACAACAACAACAACTAATAATAATCTATATTAAATGAAGAAATTGAAACATTCGTTTACTTTTTCTAGAAAAAAAATAAACAAGTGACAATCGGGAGAAACTGTTGCTCATGTCTATCTTAAGCTGTTATTCTTCTCTCTTCAATTTAATATAAGGGGGACTTAAAGTGCTCAGTTGTATTTTTTTCTTTGCTGTATTCTCAAATGTTCAGCAACAGTTAATAAGTTCTTTTTTTGACTGTATGTGATATGTACACATATAAGTATACCTGTTCACCTATTTTGTCCTGGAATTCTCTAGTAATATGACTGAGTATATTTATAGATATGTCAATACATCTACTAGTTTCTCAACTATCTCATGAAATTATTTTTAACCTGCTTTCCCCACCACCCCCCCACACACACAGATAGACATACAAACCTTTGCCCTTCATTGTGTTTGTTTTCTGATTGCTTAGATCAATTGACGATCAGGTATCATTCAATTTATGATCATTATTGTGTCATTATTATTATTATTATTGTTACTGTTAGATCAACATGAACATTTTTTAATTTATTTTTTTATAATTGATTTATTCAAATTTAGAAGCATATATATACATATACATTACTTTAATAAAACAAACTCTAACAATTATTACATAATCTCAACTCTCTTTGTTATTTCTTAATCACAGTTAACTAGAATTACGTACATTGTAGGCGATTGAATGATTTTGACTAGGGAATCAAACTTTTTAGAATTACATAATGGTCATAAAAAAGACATACATAATAAAGACAAAACAAAGAGGAGAATAAAGTTTTCATCAAACTCATGTTCTTCATATTTCCCGCCTCTTTGTTGTTGGTGTTGTTGTTATTGAAACATTGATCAGTTGAACAAGCGCGAAACATCACAGAAGGAGAAAGAGAAAGGGAGTCTGTGAGTCAGTGAGTTAAAAAAAAGAGGAAAGTTCTCAAAGACAAGCTGTGAGAAAAAAAGAATACATACAACAATAATTAATTAGTAGAAGAATAGAAAACCTAAGAATAATTAAATTGAACTTTTTAAATGAGTTTAAAAAGTATGCAAACAAAAAAACAAGTAGAAGAAGAAGAGAAATTAGTAGTGAGTGGTGTAATGGTTACGTAATCAGCGATATTAGTAGTATAGTAGTAGTAGTAGTAATAGTAGGTGAAGTTTTCATTGGACAATTAGATTAATTGTGTACAGAAGTTTATCATCATTTTAAACAAATGAAAAGTCAACTAAATAATCCGCTTCTATTGATCATTGAATAATAATAATATTAGTAAAATAATCTATTGGTAATCTAATTACATCAACAGATAGATACATTATATATATTTACATATACATAAATTCATACATTATTATACACATACATGCATGCATGAATGATAATGAAAAGTAAAGAAGGAAAAGAACCAGCCACTACAGCAACAACAACAACTGCAAGACGAAGAAGAAGGAAGCACTAGTTGAAGTATTCATTCAAACACTGTAGGGGAATGGACAAGAAGATTAAGTTAAAGGGGTTAAAGTTGGCCAAGTGTATGTATGTATATTGGGCAAAAGTGCTCAATACCACCTTTTTCACACATACACACACGCATGCCTACTATTCGTCTGTTTCATAATTCCTATTTTTTTTTGCGTTGTTGTTGTTAAAAAACACGGTCATTCAATTGTTTATTACATTGTTTAAACAAACTAAGGGAAGGAAATAAAAATTGAACTGTACTGTTATACATTTATATATATAGATGTATACATGTATATAGTTATTATCATTATATTTGATTAATATCTTTGTATTGTAATATAAAATGGACCCAATATTGTTTTACTGAAGACTTTGCTGAAATTAAAAACAATACAATGAATGATTAGAATTGCTTTTTAAAGTTATATATGCTACATGAAAGTTAACATATATATATATATATATATATATATATATGAATACATATGATTCAGGAGAAACAAGTCATGTATTGATCAGATCGCCACATTACGGATCATCGCTGAACAAAGCTTGGAATGGTTGGTAGTCAACCCTCTATCTCAACTTCATCGGCTTTGAAAAGGCCTTTGACAGTGTCGATCGAGAGGTGATTTGGAAACTACTTCGCTACTATGGGCTGCCACCGACAATTATACATCTCATCCAACAGCTGTACGACATGCCTGCATGCCAAGTAATCCACAACGGGAAACTTACGGAATCCTTCGGAGTGAGGACAGGAGTAAGACAAGTTGGCTGCCTACTATCTCCAATGATTTTCCTGATTGCAGTAGACTGGATAATGCGACAAACAGCGGCGGGCAATGAGGAAACAGGCATAAAATGGACTCACACAAAAAACTTGGAGGATCTGGACTTCGCCAATGATATATGTCTGATTTCCCACAAACTGGAAGACATGCAAGCGAAGAGCAACAGGTTTGCAAAAGAAGCATCCAGGGAAGATAGGAAGGACTTCAGGTGAACGTAGAGAAAACAGAGGTGATGGAGATTCCTGGGCAACACCACCAACAGCAACAACATACAACAATCAGCATAAATGGGAGGAACCTGAAAGAAACAACCTCCGTTACCTACCTGGGAAGCATCGTTTCAACTACAGGCGAGAGGAACTGACGAGGATATCAAAGCAAGGATCGGGAAAACAAGACAAGCTTTCACTACTCTCAAGTCTGTGTGGAGAACAACACTCAGCACTCAGCATCAAAAATAAGATCCTGATTTTAAACTCCAATGTGAAGTCAGTGCTACTATACGGATCGGAGACTTGGCCAGCGCGTCATAAAGAGCATCTCAAACAAACTATAGACCTTCATTAACAGTTGTCTTCGTTAAATACTCAAGATCAGATGGCCGGCCAGAAAGGATATGCCCAGACATCGTCGAAGCATCTCCCTAAGAAGCTGACATGTCAACCTGAGACCGAGCACTTCGGTCCAATCAATCCATGGGAAAACCTAAAATTCAATTCAATTAGCCTGACCCATTGCACAAGAGGTGGCTCTCGTGGCCCAAGTGGTCTAGTGAATAACGCATTGACGTTTGAAACTATGGGAACTGGGTTCGAGCCTCGGTGGAAACGTCATCAATGACTCACAGGGGAATGCAGGTACATCCACTAGCTGACGAGTCCCAAATAGGATGAAATGCGCGTTATCCTGGATTCCACTGCTAGTCACCATCCCCACCAATTAACTTCTAATTCCAAGAAACCCTTGTATGTGGTGACTGTTTTGTCCCACTAGCCTAGTGCATAGCATTTTATCATTTAATGGTTAAGCTACTTTCTGGTTTCAGTAGATTACACAATCACTCAGTGTGATGCAGATACAATCAGTCTAACGAAATTTAGACTGGATGAAATGTACGTCTTAGGTTCTCCTGTGAAACATAGTTTTTTTTACAAACAAATGAAAACGATAACAACAACAATAACAATAATGATAATGATAATAATAATAAATTACCTAATAATTATAAAAATTCCATTGAGCTTCCATTACGAGTTAGATGATATGTTGAATAATTATTGATTTTTGATAAATCTTCATTTAAATTTGATAAAATAGGCTTTGGTGCAGGTGGTGGTGGTGGTGATGGGGCTAAATGTCGTAAAGGCAGATCACAGTTTTCAAGATATGTCCAATTTTGTTTGCCTGTTGTCTTATGATCCATACTGAGATCAGAGTCTTTTTTACTATGACTACTACCACTACTACCGCCAATCAACTGTAAAAATGAAAAAAAAAACAAGGTGAAATACAAAAACGAAAGGGAATTAGAAAAACAAAGACCCAACCCAATATAAGTGATAATAATGACTGACCTTTTTACAGAGGATAACACAGCTCAGAAGAGTGATTATCAGTAAGTTGGCCCGTGTTCTAAGCGACAGAGACAATGTTAAGCGTGAAACCTATGACTTGCTTTGTTATTAATAACATAATTTTAGGCTATTTTATTTCAATCTTATTTTGTATTCTATAGTGAACTTCTTCTTAAACATACTTAGCTACCTAAATTATTAACATTGGCTTACTTTTTTGTACTTTACTCTATTTCCTTCTTTTGTGTATCTACTGGTTCCGACTATATTAGCACTATGAGTATTACAAAATTGTCCTGTCATTAACCATCATGTAATTATTCGTTTTGTGGTTGTTTTTTCTTATTTTTTAAATTTTTTTTCGGCAATATTAAACTGACAATCATTGGTTGTGAACGCCATAGTCACCACCTTTAAAAATTTTGTATTATTCAGGATTACTCACACAACCACTACAAACACTGCATTAGACCTGACAATGGAAAAAAACAAAACAACAACCCTGGAGTGTTATTTTATGATTGTTTAGAGTTGTTTCAACCAAATTAACTGATCATCTTGGCGATATACATTCTTAAATATCATTTCATAACTTCTTGTATGACTATAGCTTTACTGTCACCATGCATAATCACATCATTGCTTCCACTACCCAATACTGAGATATTATTACTTGATGTTCATTTTCCTTTCTACTTCTTGATATTTTTTGCATTTTTTTAAAAAATTATTTTGTGTTTTTCCTGTTTGTATTTTTTGCTGTTGGTGTCTTTATTTTTATTTTTTTGAAATACTCCTTTTAAACGTTGGATAAAAATTAGATGCAAATATTGTAGATATGTGCTGAAAATTCCACACTGTACCACTAGTACTGTTTCTGGAATAAAGCAAATTATTATTATTATTATAAGTTGATTTTCTGATTCAGTTTCAAGATAGAATTTTGCATTGATGTTCCCCAGTTCAAGTTGCCATGCACTCCATCTAGCACACAAAGTTAGACAAAAGACAGAGAGTGTTGTACAATAATGAGCAATTGTCTTCAACCATTGGTTCATAAGCATCCCGAGGAGCTAAACCAGGCAGTGTACAACTTCCTATATGGCTGGTTGAGACGAACTGTTCAAGTCTTCATGGATTGATCCCATGTTCTAGTCTGACCACAAATAACTCTTTTTTTTTCAAAATTTAAAAACAGTTAGTTCCCTTTATGAATTTAGATAAGGCAATAAGAAGGAAGACCTAATTTGTCTGAATCGTGTGTGTAATGTGTTTGCGCAACACACATTTCGAACAATCTGGTCATAGGAATATAAATGAAGACTGGATAACAGAGGGCTAAACTTCAGTTGAACGACTACCATATCAGCATATTTCTAAATTGAAATGTTTCTCTATACAACAACATGTGTGTGCATAAATATAAGAGTTTTTAAAACAACAAACCACAGAGTGCTGGAAAGCTGTTTCATCCTAGCCTGGAACTCTTCATCAGCAGTAGGCACCCAAGACCTGCTTCTGGTTACAAGGCGGGCTCGTCGACCATCCAACCACTGGGAGTCAATTCAATGGCCCATTGGGTGCTATCCTAGTGGCTGAATGGTCTACAAGCTCACCTTGTAACCAGAGGTTCTTCGGTTTGGACTCTGTCTCTGGGTGCGTTCTGATGACGGGTCCCAAACTAGGATGAAACATCTGCCCAGTACTCGTTGATTCTCTGGTGGTTCTTTACATTATGTCAGCTCGTGACCGACCCTGTAACCAATCATATCCCTGTAAATCAACAGTAAGTAACAGACAATACACTTCAGCTGGTTATCCTTCACTAAAGAAGAGGAAGGTGGCATAGCGGTTGGGACGCTCGCCGACCATACACATGGTCCGGGGTTCGATCCCTGGCCGACGAGGCACTCCTTCACCTCACTAAGCCAGAAATAAAGCTGGTGAAGAGGAAACGTTGGGCATGAGGATAGCAACCCCATTCTGTAAACCTCTAGCTTGAAGCCCTATGTTTCGCTGGGGAACGTGAAGGAATAAAAAAAAGAAGAAGAGGAATGATCGATTTTAAAATGCTCAATTTCTAATGACCTATCTAAATTCTTATTCTGTGTGATAACAAAATAATAATTATAACGTCAAAAGACTTGATTTATTTGAGATCAATAATGTACAAATCAGGTCATTATAACCCCGTGCACTGCAGGATTTTCACTTTACTATAGTAACTGTATAATAATATAGACACTGAAGCAATTGTAGTAATCAATATAAATGAAAATGATGGGGTAGGTTTGTAGAGCAAGTAGGTGACATTGATGTGTTTGTATTCTCTTATAGAAGGATAATTTAACTGAGAACCTCCCAATGTCTTCCTAGATAACACATTCACAGCACTAACTGTAATAATGAAGTGAGCTTTGAAGATCAATCGTGTTCAAGATCACCAGAAGAGATGGATGGTTAATAATACATTGTCATACAAAGGATGACAAGAGCTTATGTCATAGTAAAGTTAGCACTGCATATGTATTGTCTAGATAGATTATAAGAAATTTGCACAATTCAACTATACACAGTAGTCTCAAAGAACACAACTTGTGTTTGAGTATTCAATAAATATTCAGGTTTTGGTTTGCATGGGATTTGATTTGATTGGTTACAGGATTTCATTATGAACTGAAATCTGTTAGAGAACCATTGGAAAGTCTTGGAGTACTAGACAGCTGTTTCGTCCCATTTCGGGACTCTTCAGTAGTGATAACAGACATAATCTCACCAGAGGTCGAACCCTGGATCTTCAGATCACGATATCAAACTCGTTGAACATTCAACCGGATTTCAGTGATCCTCAAATTTTTCCTTTTTCAACTCGTAATATGGGTAAAGTGGCTGCTCATCCAGAGTATTGCTGAGAGTAGAGCCATATCATGAGATGACAAATTTAGAATTCAGAGGTCACTGAGTTACAGCTCAAGAGGGTGAATTATCAACAAGCCCTGAAAGTTCCGAGTTCGATCATCAGTGAAATCACAGGTGTGCATTGTTGAAGAGTCCTACCGATCTACCAACTGAAATTAAATTAATTCAAATCCCCTCAAATCCAATTATCTAAATAAATATTTCTTCTATTGAATGCTAACTTCGTGACTTTTCTCCTCTTCTCATAGTGTAGTTTCATTTTGTTAAGAATCACTAACTGAGCCCCGTTGGTGAATGTGGCTTAAAAACTGTTCTCAGATCGTTGGCATAGATGCATTCACTCTTTGAGATCTTCTGAATCCATCAGTATTTTCATTATTCTCTACGAAATCATTCATTCTTTCTAAAAATGCTGTCTGTTGGCATTTCTTTTTCTCTTTTCACACCTTTGTGTGTGTGCAGCCGTAACAAGTCTGCCACGTTTCTGACCCGCATCGAAGAACTGACTTCACATTTGTGTTGAAAATTCGAATCCTGTTCTTTATTTATGCCGAGGCTGAGTGCACAAGACTTCCAAACTGGTTTCAGGTTGATGAGAGCGTATCTTGCCTTTCCTAATGATCAAGTTTTGACATCAGTTCACCTGTTCTCCTTGTGGTTGAAATCTTGCTTCCTATCCAGATAAGTGAAGGAAGGAAGTGACCTCTGTCAAATCTCGCCCGTTTTTGGTGATTTGTGCTGGTTGTTGTTGTTGTTGGTGTTGCTGTTGGTTGATTGGTTGGTCGGTTAACTTCATCACCTCCGTCTTCTCTATGTTCACCTAGAGTCCTGTCTTCGCTGCCAGACTGTTCGGCCAGTTTGTTGACTTTCGCCTGCCTCTAAATCTTCGAGTTTGTGTGACATTAGCCATATTTCATCTGGGAAATCCGGATCTTCTAGAGCCTTTTATCGGCGGTCCAGCGTATTCTTGTCGCCTCGCTCCTCACAGTCTAAAGCATAATCCAGTCCACCGCAATTAAGAATATCATCGGTGATACTACTATTCTGAATGAATAGTAAATGTTTATTTATTTATTTGATTATCTGGAGCAGTGAACTGATCAATTTTTTTGATAAAGACATATCTTAACTAATGATCTATGATTTTCAAGTATTGGTTTGTAGGGATTTGGTTGATTGGTTACAGGATTTTCATCATGAGCTGATATTGGTTAGAGAACCATTGGAAAACCTGCCGGGTAGTACTGGACAGCTGTTTCGTCCTAGTTTGGGACTCTTCATCAGTACGAACCCACCACCTAGGTTCGAACCCAGGACCTTCTGGTTACAAGGCGAGCTCGCGTACCATTAAGCCACTGGAACCCGATCCAATGGCCCATGAATTCTAACTTCTGCCAATTCACGATATAGCGCAACCGCTAGTCATTGTCTTCGGCGAGTATTTGTCGACTCGGTTACCTCGGTGCTCGGTAGTTACCTGGGGTTCCAGTGGGAAGTCGTGACCAGTAGGGTGCAGCAGGTGGTCGGGTGTGAGGACAAATACTCGCCGAAGACATTGGCAAAAGTTAGAATTCATGGCCCATTTGATCGGGTTACAGTGGCTTAATGGTATGCGAGCTTGCCTTCTGGGTTCGAACCCCGGTGGGTGCGTACCGTTGAAGAGTCCCAAAATAGGACGAAACAGATGTCCAGTACTCCTCGGCAGGTTTTCCAATGGTTCTCTAAAAATGTCAGCTCATGATGAAATCCTGTAACCAATCTATGATATGTTCAAATAAATTTTGGTTGTCTCGTTGAGCGATTGGACCGAAGTATCTGGCCACTGTTGATATGTCGACTGTATCGCTTGAGAAAACTTCACGTTTCCATGCATTGTTTACATAGCCTTATGGTTTTAATGGTTGAACAGTTGAACTTTATTTGACCGCATCAACGCTTGGCATCAGTTTATTTTAAACTCAGCCTGGTTTTATTGCTTCCTTCCTTGGGTATATTCTGTTTACAATCCATGTCATCGAATTCCATGAAATCTGGACCGATAGTACGTGTTTTTTCAGTGACTAAGGACCTCTTGAATCTTCAGAGCACGAAAGACTTTGCCTTCTTCAAGAAGTTGACGAGATACAGGCTTAGGTTAAGGTGGAGTTATACAGGCTTACAGGTGTATTATTGTATGTCCTGTACGCCAGAAGAATACAAACACAGCCGTGACAAAATGCATTCTGAAATGTCTTATAGTGTATGCAGGGATTTTGGTGGCTGGTAAGTCGGAACAGTTGTTTAGAAGATCCCTCCTAAACGATCTGATTACAATGTTGATACTTATTTAAACATCCCAGTTAACTCCATTATTATGATATATATTTCAAACGTCCGTATATCATATAGTGATCCTTATTATTTATCTTTGGTCCTGTTTAATCTCTAATTTTAATGCTTATCTTTCTGGTTGTGCGATGATATTGATAATGTGTTGCTATACGGCTGTGATTTTGTTTAAGTGAGTCAAGGTCATTCTGACACTGGATTGCCTGTGGGAATTGTTTGGTGCGTGATTCTTGCTGACAGAGTCTGGATTCCACCTTTCTGGGAACATTCCACTTGATCTTACACTTGATTTTAGTTAGATAATTCTGTTGTATGGTAACTGCTATGTATCTGAGGACTGATTTGATTCGTCTATCTGTCTAACAGCATTGTTGAGGTGATTTTGACTATTTGATATTCTTATTATCGTTATTTAATAGCACCACAGATTTTATTGCAGATAATCATCTCTTTGCTATCGTTGGGACATTTTTGCACTGCACTTAACACAAGGAATTTCTGGTTAGCTGTACAATAGAACGCAAAGATCGGTTTAATGCATTCAGACCACAATACAGTATCTGAGGTTCAACATGACATAATATAGTGGACTGTGGCTAAAAGTGGAACCCAGACTGCATATTTCGTCCTATTTGGGGTTCATCATCCGAATGATGGTGTTCTCGCAGAGACTTGAAGCCAACGCCCATCGTTTCAAATGATAAAGCGTCATCCAACTAGACTACTTGGGTCACAACAGGTTGAATACTTAGGTTCAATCATTCAAACTGATACCTGTCGCACAAGAGGCAGATCTTATGGTCCAAGTGGTTAGGTGGATAGATAATGCTTTGGCGTTTGAAACAATCGGTACTGGGTTTGGGTCCTAGTGGAAACACTATCCCATACTGGAGATTGCAGGCACACCCTGCTGACCAGTCGCAAACAGGATGAAATGTGTCTCTTGGATTCCACCTCTAGTCACCATCCGGCAATGCAACGAAATGACCTATAATATCTGCCTGAAAGTACTTACAGTAAGTGGTGTTCAAAAATTACATAAATTATTTAAAAGTACAAACTCTATTATTATATTTCTGGTGATAGTTTAAGAAATATTACGTAATAGGTGAATAGAATAAATTATTAAAGATGTAATAAGAAGGCTTAAATTCTCTTAGAATGTGTTTAACCTTTGATTTAGAATTCATGGGGAAGATTTCTAGTGCACACGAAGAATTTCGGTGTAGTCACGTTCCCTCAGGAGGGATGATTTAACAGTAAGATATAGAAAATCAAAACAAATGATTCAGCGAAGAGACTCTTTTCAACGAATTTATCATCATCAACCTGGTCCGGTCGCTTGCCACTCGTATTCGGCGCATATGTAGCCCTGATACTGTGGAAGATGAGTTAAATCTTTTGAGGAAAATCCTAATAGAAAATGGATTTCCACCACGTTTTATAAACAAGAGTATACATTCAAATCCTAAAAAACGTGACTTATCAAACGTACCCAAGAAAATACTTTAGATGAACTTGAAATTCAAAGGGGACTTAGCTTCCGATATCATGAAACGAAGGATATCACAGTCCCTGAAAAGAACATTCCCTGCTGCATCTCTGAGAATAGCCTTTAATAATCGACCATTATTGTTCAATAACCTGAAGGACGAGAACCCACTGTTGACCAACTCTATGTGTGTTTATCAATTCACCTGCTCGTGTGAAACTAGGTAAATCGGTCGTTCGACTCGAGTTTTTTCCAAGAGGGTACAAGGACAATATCCTGCATGGTTACGAAAAGGTGGAAGTAGAGAAATAATAAGCGCGATCATTGAACATCTGGTCGATAATGATCACCCTATCTCTATAGCCTCCGCCTCCAGAGTCATCTACAAGGCAAAGAGTAATTTACCCAAATCCCTACCCACCCGACTCATCTGTAATCCTGAAGCTTTGGCTATCGAAACAGAAAAGCCAGATCTCTGTGTGCAGAAAACGTTCGTTCAACCCCTCGAACTTTCATGGTCTTAATCCCTCTATGCTAAAGTATGGTAATCCCCAATCATATTTTAGCTCTACCAATTTTTCATTTTTTCATTTTTTTTTCTATTCGATTTGTATACTCTTCCTTATTACGTCAATTGTTACTATTACTACTCTCACTTTTAATTGTCCCCGGTATTATTTCACTTGTTCCACTTGTCATTCTAAATCAATTCCTTTTTTGCAACATTAAATTCTATGTTACCAAATTTCACACAATATTACGTAACGTTTTTATTTTATTCGATTTGTCTACTAATCTTATAATTGCACACCCTTTTTCAAGTTCTATCCATCCTATGAATTATTCTATATATGACATTGATTTGCTTTGCCACTTGACATTTAACTATGATTATAATCACCAACATTTTAGTTTTAATTGCACTTCATATTATTATTATTTTATGCATTTACACCTATGATTGCATCCCCTCACCAGATATAACTTCTTAAAAACCACATATCTATACGATTGTACAGCTTGATGATTAATTCGTTGAAAAAGAATCTCTTCGCTGAATCATTTGTTTTGATTAACTGTAAGAAGCTTTCATTGTCTTTCTAGACAGTGAACATCCTCAGAGCTGACTCTGTTATCGACCGAATACTATAAAAGCAGATATGTTTAATGATATTTTTAACTTTCAAAAAAGTATTTACAAACCACAGATTTTAAAGAGAACACAAACTGGACACATTAACCAACCTGGCTTAACCAGTTCTGTCGTGGAGTTGTAGGCTGTTTCATATGAACTTGTGATAATTCTTTCTCCACCATACTTGTTTGTTCATGATGTCTTGGTGGAGATATAATTGGTTCTGTATATTGTGACCAAGGTAATGAAGGATTTGGAGCAGGTCCATGTGGATCAATAGATGCTGGTTGATATAGGAGGATGGAAGTATCTGAGTTATTATTATTATTACTGTTATTATTATTATTGTTGTATGAATGCCTACTCCACTGTGAGGTGTAAGGGAAATTCGCTTCTCCATTTTTCGTCTGAAATGAAGAAAAAACACAGAACTTAAGTACTTATTCCCATACATAAAAGTTCATTCGTGGTTCAGAGGTGAAACGTTCGCCAACCACCTCCACGTAGTCCCGGGTTCGATTCCTGGCGTGCGCATTCCTAAGCCCCACCAAGCCGGTAGTAAAGCCATGTAAAGAGGAAAGGTTGGGCGCGTAAGGCAAGCAACCCCACGCAGTGAAAAAAGAAAACCACTGCTACCAAAAATTCAGAGCTCTCGCTTGAATCCCTAAGTCCCACTGGTGGTAGCTGAGTATGATTTTAAAATATCTGAATTTACCGTAACTGTAAATTATTTCCATCAGCTGTCTGTATGTCCTCCAGCATGATAGTCACACATTTAGCATGGTTGGCACACAAATCGGTATCCTCAAAAAGACGATCTGTGTGGGCTTCACTGGCTTCTTGGAGACCAATTATTACTGATCACTCGAATCGCAGATCAGTCTCGAAGTCCTGGGTGATCTCAGGAACCAGTAGTTTTGGGTTCTTTTGGTAAAGATGGATTTTGCGAACAACTTCACTCCCTGGTCTGTACCTGGGAGGTTTCTGAACGCTCCCAATAGTTGGTACACTCTTACAGGGAGGTTGCTTTGTGGGTATTGCCACCACTTTGATTTGTGAGCAGTCAGTCTGCTTTGTACAAGCCACAGACAAACACTGACAGATGATGAAGAAATGAGTACTCACAAGTCCCCAGTCGATTAGATTCTAATAATGAAAATATTCACCTCATATTTGGGTAGTTGATCAATCAGACATCATGGCAACAAATATGAATAGATAAGATTACAAAACAGGAAAAGAAATAAGCATCTGAGGAAAATGTATATAGATTAGTGAATTCGTAGGATAGGTAGGATGATACTGGGTGGTTTGTTGTAATTAACGAGTAACTATAGACCTTGATATTCCGCTTATTGGTTACTTGTCAGAAAGGTCCATCAGGGCACATGAAGGAGTCACTGTCACCGTGGAGATTAGGATTTGCGTCACACAGAGATTCAGTCAAATATGCTATCACTGATAGATAGGCAATGGATTAAACAGAATTTGATGTTAAGTGAGAAGGTAATAGTGAATAAGTATATCCACATATAAACGTACTAACCGCCGATAGGTTGAAAACTACTCTGGTCAGCTTAATGTACCATTCCCCAGTATTGGAGGAAGGATTCAAGACAGAAGTAGTTAGTTCACCTCTGGAAGGAAAGGAAAATCAACTCGGGTTGTTTTTTATATTTACTGTGTATTATTATTATTGTTCCCTTGGGTTCCTAGTGAAACATAGGGCTTCAACTACACGTCTCCACTTGCTTCTGTCTTCTGCCGTACTCTTCACTTGCATCCATGTTAGTCCACACTGTTTCAACTCTTCTTCACACGATCTCCTCCATGTCACCCTTGCACTGACGTCCCACTCGCCGCTTCCCTTTCGGGTTCCTTTCTCGAACACTGGCCTGACGCGCGATGTCACCCAGCGGCCTCCTCAGTGAGTGTCCAATCCATCTCCACTTTCTCCTGCATATTTGTTGGGCGACTGCTTCTTGTTTTGTTTGTTTGTTCCCATAGTTTCTTGTTGGTGATTCTTTCCGGCGGCCATCTGATCTTCAGTATAGAGCGACGAAGACAGTTGTTGATAAAGGTCTGCAACAGGCTGTTGGTAATATTCTTGGTGACCCGCCAAGTTTCTGATCCGTATAGAAGAACTGACTGACTTGACGTTTGTATTGAAAATCCGAATTTTGTTGTTGATGCTGAGTGACGAAGATTTCCAGATTGGTTTCAGGTTGATGAATGTGTTTCTAGCCTTCCAGATTCTCGATTTGACATCCTCGTCCGTTCCTCCTGTGGTTGAGACAATGCTCCCTAGATAAGTGAAAGAAGTAACCTCTTTCAAATCCCTCCCGTTGATGGTGATTGGCATATTTAGTCAGGCTCACAAGTGGAACTTGAATGAGGACTAATAGGTTGGGCACCCAAGGCCGATACGGAGGAGGTTGTATTAAGATGAAATGACAGAGTATGAGACAGGCGTAAAGTTTGTTGAAAGCGATATCAGAAAGTTTAATAATATTAAATATTAGTAACAAAAATTCCCATACACCTAGGTAAACAGATTTTGCAAATATGAATAGGAGACAAGTATTTGGAAAAAAAGCATTTTTAGTAAAAAAAATAATTTTCTTTTTGAAGTACTTAGAATCAGACTTATAAAATCAAAACGAACTCTTATTAAAGTGTATTAAATTTTTTATAGGAAGAAAGTATTTACTTTACAGCATGTGATTAAGTCTCGTGACATTTTTAATGCCCCATAGTGAAGGCGTATTAAAAGTACAGTATTTTGTGTAGTATAAGTGCAGACTCAATTATGGTTAATGTTATACTCATAGCAGTTAGAACTCAATAATTTGTCTAAAACACTTATACTACTGATAAAGTATATCAGTAGCTAAACTTTGAATCAGTTCACGATGTAACATGGAATCAATCAGGAAACCCTACAGACAGACACCTGACAATGAGTCTAATACCCACTTATGAACGACTGCAGGATTAAGATATCTGAAGTCCTGGTGAGAAGCTGTGACCAGCTAGGCGTGAGGACAGGTATTCACCGATGACACTGCCTGGCATTGGTGCTATCTATGATGCCAAATAGTCAGAAGTTAGAAATGATGGGCTGGATTCCAGTACAAATAATCTTATAACCTGAAGATCTAGTATTCTATCCCTGATGGGTTTGGCCATGGGTGTGTGCTGATGACATGTCTCAGATAAGGACGAAACAGGGGTCCAGTACTCAGTGTTTCTCAAAATGAAGTCAGTTCGTAATCAATCTTGGAATGAATCAAATCCATGAAAGCTGATACTTGAAAAGTCATGTGAAGATTATTCATAAGGCGACGAGACAGACATGATTTTGTTGAAAAGGATCAAATGGTTACAGGGAAATCAATGCATCATTACTGCATTTCAAGAGGGAAAATAGTTACATATATTTGGTTTCCTTGATAAATTTCGATAAAAAAAGGAAGACGAAATTTCCCGTCTTTATCAAAATTTATCAAGGAAAAATAGTAGTTTGAAGTTCGATTTCAGTGTAATTTAGGCGAGTGTACACTTTTGGCTAAATCAGTTAACTGGTTCACCAGTCAATGAAGGAGGGGGGGGGAAATAAACTCCATCGAAACTTATTTTTAAAGTGTACATTTTTTATCTATTTTAATTTTATTCCTTTATGTACCTTGAGGAACATAGAGTTGGCTGGAAGAGACGAAATTAGACTGTTTATCTTTTACTCCCAAATGCAAAATAGGAGTGGTTTTGAAGACGTAGCCATTGGGATCGACATTAAGAAGCCTGACTAATGTATCCAAAAGAAGCTAGTTCAGACATGGTACTTAACTTGGCCATCTAATTTCGAATGATCCACAACTTTTTGTAGAAATTTCCCTAATTTTGGTTGATATTCTATTTGCTATTATATCTTTTTTATTATTATTATAATTTAAGCATCTTTAATGAACTGTAATTCCATTGTGATCTTACTTTACAAATCGATATTATTTAAAAATCACTAATATTATTATTGACTACTATTCTAGAATATCCTGTGTTTATTAACATATATAAATATACATAATCTTAGAGCCAGAAGAGGAATTTTTTTGAATATAGCTTGATTCCAGACCGTATTTTTGGTAGAAGTATGGAATTTTCAGCATGCGATATCTGTAGCCCAAATTTTGCAGGCCAACCAATCGATATCAGATGTGCGTCGGTAAAGGATCGAACTCCGGATCGTTTGCATGGTCGGCGAGAGTCCTAACCTCTGTGCCACTGACGCACATCAAAAAGGATTTTCTTTGCTTAATTATTTTGTTTTTCATAGATGTCTGAATGAATATTTTCGCTATATTATTACCCGGTTCTGTTTCGAATACTGTCATTGAGTGTAAATTGTGCAGGTTTTGAAAATAATAATGAATTCTTTTCATAAACCGGTGCCAGACTGGAATCATCTCAAAGTCATATTTGCATAACGCTGAACAGTAGTTTCAAACTAGGGCAAAACATGTAACATGCCCATCTGGACTCAATTGTTTCCTTTATATGATGTCTATTGTCGATTGAATAAGTTCTGATGAAGATAAGATGAAGAAGTCTAAAGTGTATTCCACAGCCATGACTTGACCATTAAAAGGGGGAGTTATGCAGACGCCAGCTGTTTTTCACCATAAATATCTGTCTTCTTTTTCTCATTTGAACTGAGGCATGGATTACTTACTAAGTAAGGAGGGGTAGTCAACAGATGAGAATGTGAAACTACGTCGACCGAGATGGCTAAGGGAAGTCAGCGTGAATGGTGTTAGCTGATATAGGATAGGTTGAGAAAAAATACTACACGTGATCTTTCCAAATGCCTCGTCATCTAATCAATGAAAGGCTCATCAGGAGGGCCCTACATGTGGTGCGAGGACCGTCATCCTTAGACCATCGTGTGTTTTCCAATATTGGCTTCTCTTGTTAAGTCTACATTTGGCTACGAAGTTCCGTGCAGTGCTCTGAGTGTCAACGTGAAGAAACTCAACTGGGCATGGGAAATGGCGGGACAAGGGTTATGGTTATATATGGCAGGTGCTTCCGCGTGGCGACCGCTGGGTGGGGCTTATCGGTGGAAAAACCGAGCCCCAGCTAAGACCTGTCACTTGCATGAGATAACATCCGTGTCCGGTAACTCAGTCTTGATGAAGCGGTGGGCCGTCCTCGGCTTCATGCGTTGTACGGGCCTTGGCGGTCCAAGATCTGTTGGATTCTTGACAAGAGAGCCGGGACCAATAACAACTGGTTAACTACGGAGGACTGGCACCTCCAAACACGAAGCCCGGTAGGGCAGCTGTTAGCCGAGGCTAGTCTGAAGTGGTGTCTTGTGCTTTGGGTTATGGATTGGAGGTTGGGATCTCGGCCATGTATCAGGTTTGGGTATGTGTCCCTGATATAGATGTTCTGGTGTTGGCGCGAGGTGGGCTGCCCTATGGTTGTAAAGGTAATGGAAAGAATAACCTACGTCTTTTGGCGGGCCGCATTTGTGCTAAGTCGCTACTCAGGTAAAAACCATTAGGTTTGGAAAAGAGATACTAGGGAATCAGAAGAAGGTTTTGACGGTTGATTTGAGTCACACAGTGAGTTAAGTCTAAGAAGTTTATAGGAAGCTGACTATTTCCAAATATTGCGCTCCGGTTTCCAAACGTCAGAATATGTATTCAGTAAAGTATTTAAAAATAGATACGTCAATTTGTGCGCCGGTGGCACACCAGTAGAATGCTCGCCAACCGTGCTGGTGGTTCGGAGGTTGATCCTTAACCGACGCACTCTTTTACCGCCCTAAGCTAGTGATAAGACTGGTAAAGAAGGAAGGTTGGGCATGAGGCTAGCAACCCCATCCCTTAAAAATAAACCCGACTGCTACCAAGGCATCACGCCTCTATCTTGAAGCCCTATGTTCCACTGAGAACATTAAGGAATAAAATAAAATAAATAAGTATAATGTCAATTCCTGATAGTTCAAACATATATAATATGATTTAATTTTAAAAAATTTCTATTAATCTTCATAATAATTACCTTCAAATAATTCATTCTTGCATGTTCCTGAATGTCAACTAATACTGGGGAAGATAACTGACTTGCACTTGAACCATATGTATTTTCCTTTTTCTTAACACCTGAAGGTAATTGTGGCAGTTGACGCTTGTAGTGTCTAAGGCGTAGAGAAGGTTGAGAAGTTTCTGGTGTAGGTCGTGAATCTGGTAAACCTGCCATCCAAACAGGCTTAAAGAGAGACGGAGAGACAGAGAGAGACAAATAGAAAGCAATTAAAAGTATATCTATCAAATGAAACAGGAATTCAAACGACAAGTATCAATAAAAATTTATGTTAGAAGACAGTTTGGTTGTCCATGAATTTCCCTGTGATAATTAATAACACTGTGGATTTCGTCATAAACCAGCATTGGTTAGGAAAATCACTGAAAACCAGGGAGCACTGGGAAGTTGTTTCGCCTCAGTCTGGGACTCTTCTTCGTGCCCACCCACTGTTCGACTAAGAATCGGACCTGGCAGCTTCAGGTTATGAGATTAAGTTCGTTGACCTTTCAGCTACTTTCTTCAATGACCTTTGGATTATGAATTTCTCAATTCCTGATATTGCGTTACCCTCAACCAATCAACCCTCGCTTGGTATCCACTCCACCTTGACATGGTGGATCCCATTTGGTCACAGCTTCTCAGTACAGCCTCATAACATCCACGCAGTAGTCATCAATGATCTGGAGATGAATATTAAGATCATGATCTCTCTAAGTGATGCTGGTTCGTGACAAAATCCATGCTGAAATTATTCCGAATCCTTACCAAAGCGTATCATCTAAAATTTATTAACAAAGTTAATTTGTTGAAAGTGTTTGAGTTAGAATTCTAAGATTGATGTGTATACTGTGAGGCATAGTGTATTCTATACTAGAACAGCTGAGCACAACAGTAAGGAAACCCCGTGAATGTGATAAACAGAAGAACATAATTCACAAGGTGAGTGCAGGAAATCGGTCAAAGTTTCACTGTGAACTTGAAAATCTCAAGTAGAGAAAGGAAATTTCATCTAAAAACAATAGGAAATGTTGTAAAACGACTAAGCATCATTGAATGTATTTGGTGGGAAGCGGCTGGCCAGCCTTGTCTTCTGATATTTCGATGGTTCAATAAAGCACAAGATATTGAGGGTGAATAGTAGTCCTATTTGGTAATCAGATGAGTTGCCTGTTTCCTTGCGTCCAACAGAGACAAGCTCTGTGAGCTATAGGATCCGGTGGACCCAATTAAACAAAATAATATAATTTACAAAATACCTTACAATGACTGTGAGTTAAGTCAACTACATAGGTCAAACTAGTAGATCAGGAGTAGTGAGATTGCCTGTCAAAACATAAGAATTTAGCTAAGGTTAGAATGATTGATCCCACGAAGATAAGTAATTTAGAAAAAAAACTCAGCACTATATTGCACTGCATGCATTATCACACAACCACAAAATGGGGTGGTGGGAGAGAGTTAAGATTCTAAGAAGTAATCTATGTAGGTGGAGAGAGAGGTTGATTACTGAATCCTGGTTCATTGAGTGCACACCCAACACATGCAATAGAAGTGACTCAATGCAAATACCAGAAATATGGAAGATATTATTACCACCAGTCAGTCAAATCAGAGGAGGATAATAAATAATCGCGAAATTCTATTTCAATTTAAGCACATCACAACATTCTAACAAGTTACTTATTTATTCTGGCTATAAAAACACTCGTCCTATTTCCCATCTGATTGTAATTGATTGATAACACTAAAATTATTTCCGAATATACTTTAACTTATACTGATTTTATTCAAATATCTAGTCAGTTTCACTCATGTATATAAACGAAGCAAGAAAGTTGTGTGAGTGAGTGACTTGATATGATTATGAGCAGCAATAAATTGTGCTCGAAACATGGTCATCAGTTAATATTACTGTATAACAACACTGTGTGATTTATCAAAATAAAATTTTATCTACAATGGAGTAATACTTTAGCACACTGCTCAAGTTTTATACTTATATCAATAATACATGCATCCAACATTTTTTCTACCCACGCCATAATCTATTAGGACTCCTGAGTATTTTAAGCAAAACGCTTAAAATCACGATGCATATTAGATGATTCGAGAAGGATTGAGGTTAAATAGTTATTAGTGTGACAATAATAACAGATTTATAAACAAAATATTATAATTATAAGTTTCACACTGAAGCGATAATTAAAAGTTTTCGATAAATATGATAGATCCATTGCATTCTGTTAATGTCTCTTCAACAGTTTGTCCACCTTCTGTTGTCCATCTTTGCACTGAGTCATCACCATTCTGCTTCATCATCCTCTTCTCCCCTCTTCTATAAGCTTCCACGTATCCATTGACAGCCATTCTTTATCTTGTTTTTTGTTTCTTCAACTTAGTGAATCTAATTTATAGACATTAACAGTGTCTCAAGTTGACGGTGTAAGAAGTTCTACAATGCAAGCTGAAGATAGACGCTGCAGTGGTGCGTATGCTTTTGCATCCGGAAAGATCCTTACGTTTCTCGAAAGTGGATTTAAACTGTTGTCTCCAGTTAGTTACCTACCATAGCTGAAAGATACCCAAACTGCTACATCTACCTTCCCATGAAAACTCCACAGGCTTTTCAGACAATTGCATTGGAAGCAGGAATAGGTTTCAGCTAACAGTCAAAATGATCTGTGCATTTTAGGGAATACAAGTGATTACTTAAAAGCGGAAGTGGATCGTTATTATCCATATAAACGTAGCTAAAGTGTGCATCCGCTGCGGTGAGATCCAGTTTGACCAACGTTGTGTCTTTTCACCCTCAAAGGCTGCTGTTAGATAAAAACATGCGTCCAATATCTCACATTACAGTAGAATCTTAGCCGTAGAAATGTCGTTGGCTGTCAGAACCAAAGGCAATGGAGCCACAAGTAGTCGGGTCCCTGTAGGCATATCTCACACTTAGGTACTTCCGCTACTCACAAATAACATTTCATTATCCCTGGCGATGCTTTTTGCTGAAGCCTTTGAACACACTCACCATAAATCCAGAACTTCAGTTATTTTCTGCACGTTCACTGTTCGAGGAATAGTGGCTAAGTAGGGGCGAAATTAGACGTGTTTACAGGGTTATTAACAATAAAGATATGACGAATTTCTGACACGCATTTTCAAATGTAGTCCAAACGGTATAATTTGCGTGATCAATGCCTGTCCGTAGTATTGTCTATGGTGAACGAAAAGGTTCTGCAATCCTTAATAACGGTGATTTCGCAGCCTTCACTTCAAAGTGCAACTAATATGTATTGCAACTGAGATTCAGATAACTTGTCGGGGAAGACAGCTAAGTGTCAAGTTGTGGATGGTCAGGTGCCGTAGCACAGTCTTGTGAGATATATTAAAACTAAGCCGGCACCTGGTAGTAATAACTTAGTAGCTCCTACTATGACTATTTTCGCCCTTCGAAGCTCCGGGGTCATTTTTACAGCCTCTTAGTTGCCTTTGGGCAAGTATATCAGTGCAGCTGAAATGCATTCACACTGAAGACAAGTCAAGATTCTGTTTTTGTGAATATATTCCATTTGCTGTTCTCGGTTGGTAATCACAATCAACGGGTGAAATCTGAAGAAAGTCACTTCTTTCACTTATCTATCTAAGCGGTATTGTTTCAGCTACAGAAGGCTCTGAACACCTTGAGGAGCAGGAATCTTTGAATGTTTGGCATAGGATTCTCTCCTGTTAAATTAAAGATGATGCTACAGGGCTGGACTACATCGACTCACTCCTAGCCTAAAGTGGTTGGTGGGGTGTGTTGACCACTTCACTTATTTGAGAAGTTGCATCAGCCAACACCAGTGGGTTGATCGCTGGCTAAATCTTAGCATGGATACAGAAGACTAGTTGTGTATATGCCAGTTTACGCCATTTCTGGCGTAGACATGTTATCCGCCTGTCGATCAAAGAAAGTATGTAATTCTCAGAAGTTGGTTTCATCCTAATTTATGGCCATGACATACGGTCAGTGAAAGTGGGAGACATGGAAACGCTAGCTATCTTTGGTCATAAGTATCTGCGTTCTATCTCCCATATCAGGTGGTATAATAGGGTGAGCAATATCGAGGTTAGGCGTCGAGTATTAGGTAGAGGGGGAAGATCTGTCGATAAAATTGTGAAACTATATCAATTGAGATGGTTAAGACGAGTTTTTGATGTGGTTGTGTTCTCTGAACTGGATAGTTAATTTGCTAAGCTTTCATCACCCTACTAGGCGACATCTTCAGCGCATACTTCAATTTGAAGTGAGCTTTTTGATTTCTCCACGAGTTTATTAATCATCTCTCCTGGTGACCTTCAACGTCGTGATTGGTTACTTTTGTGTGCTTTTACACCCTCGAGGCTACTTGTATTGGAACTGATTGTTCCCTTGACTTGAACTTTGACCCTTTGTGTGTGAGGTTTCTTTCTTATCGGTTGATAAATTTTGTCTATTTCGATGTGTCTATTGACTGATGATTCACTGGAATGCCAAGCTTCTAAAAATTCTCTAGCATTCTTGTTGTTTCCTCTGTCTAATATTTGAACGTTGTCCCAGTCGAATTGATGTCCTTGGTTGTTTGTATGTAGTGATATGAGGAAGTGGATATCATGTCTTTTGACAGCTAGTTTATGTTCGTGGATACGAAGACGAAGGGGACGTCCACTTTGGCCAATGTAGTTTTTTTCGCAGTTGATGCAATCTATTTTGTAGATGATGTTGGTTTTATCTTCCTTCGCTGTTGAGTCTTTTGGTTGACATCGAATTGAGTGAAATGACTTTGTTGGTTTGTGTACGAAGTCAATCCCTAAAGGTTTGAAGAGTCTTGTAGTGATTTCTGAGATATCTTTTATATATGGTAAGGCGATTTTCTTTGTGCTTTCCTTGGGGGCTTTTGGTTTGATAGGTTGGCTTGCGAAGATATGTCTTTTGATGAAATTCCGTGGATACCCATTCTTTTGGAAGACGTCTATGAGATATCTTTCTTCAATTTTTCTTAAGATGGGAGTGCTGCAATGAGTCCTGGCCCTCTTGAATAGTGTTTGTATGAAATTCCTCTTGTGTGTTATTGGATTGTTGCTGTTGTAATTCAGGATTTGGTCTGTGTGAGTTGATCTTCTATAGACTTGAGTTTCTAATTCCCCTGTGGTTGTTGGCTTGACTAAGACGTCCAAAAATGGGATTTAGTTTTCTGATTCCTCTTCTCTTGTGAATTTGATGTCGTTGAAGACGTTGTTTATCAAGTTGTGAGCTTTATCTAACTCGTTTCTTTTGATAATTACAAATGTGTGGTCTACCTAACGTATCCAAATCTTGGGTTTGATCTTTGGCAGAATTATGTTTTCGAGCCTTTGCATCACTGCTTCTGTAAAGACGAGTGTTACACATAAACAGATGCGACAGGCAATGTTAGCCGATATAGGGATAAAGTTGGAAAAGAACCAGTGATCATTAAACCAAAACGTGGCATCAGTCCAAGAAACCTTCAAAAGATAGTTTGAGCCACGTGGAGAGGTATAGAATTCTTGGTTAGGGTTCTCGGGTTGGTAAGAACCAATGAAGGCTGGAGACAATTGGTAATATGGCTCAAAATCGTCGACAATGGTGCAGATTCACTCATTCTTTGTGGTTAGTGATATCCAATAAAGCTCTGTTGTTTTTCCATGTTACTATTCTTTGCCCCTCAAACTTCTTTTGAATCTCTTTTCACTCTCTTCTCTTGCTTTGTGTGCTACATGCAGCGAGAGTGGCAAGTTGAACTGGTTCACATCTGTGGAAAGTTCTGTGTTGAAACCAGTCAGTCATCGACAGGAGGCAGAGATAAGGATGTTAAAGTTGGACAGGATAGGAATAGCAAGAGTGACATTCATTGCTCTGAGATCAGTGTATAAAAATCTGTTTCACTCAGCACAAGGAACAAGATCAAGATCTCCAATACTACTGTCAAATCACTGCTTCCAATCGGTTCAGAGAAGTGGCGCATCACTAAAAACATTTCCAACAGGTTACTGCAAACCTTCGTCAATAGCGCTACCTTCACTCTATAGTGAGGAGACCATGGTGAGTCAGAAAGGATAAGCAACGAGGAATTCTGGCAAAGATTGAGTGGATATACATTGAGGAGACCAGTAAATGACATCATGTGACAGCGCCTCTAGCGGAACCCGAGTGACAGTGGATCCAGTGGTGACATGGAAAGGATCATGAAAGGCGAAAGTGGAAGCTCATGGGCAGCTGTGGTTCCAGTTAAGAAAAAAAATAGACTGCACAGAACAGTTTGAAGTGGAGGTATCCCGTTGAAACTCTATGTTCCAGTTGGAACCCAAGGTAATATTATGAATACTGCTCATTGTGCTCAATGTTTTTGTCGAATAAAAACATCGGTCAACAGGAATTTCAAAACCACTTTCAACAAATAATATTAATATGAAAATAAGCTTTTGTAAGTAAGTAAGACAAGGCTGCCTGCTATCGCCACTGACTTTCCTGATTGCAGTAGATTGGATAATGCGACAAAGAGCGGGCGATGAGGAAACAGGCATAAAATGAACTCACACTAAAAACTTGGAGGATCTAGACTTCGCCGATGATATATGTCTGATTTCCCACAAACTGGAAGATATGCAAGCGAAAAGCAACAAGTTGGCAGAAGAAGCATCAAAGATGTGGAGGACTTCAGGTGAACATAGAGAAAACAGAGGTGATGAAAATTCCTGGGCAACAAAACCAACAGCAACAGCAACAACAACAACAGACAACAGTCAGCATAAATGGAAGGAACCTGCAAGAAACTACCTCCTTCACCTACCTGGAAAGCATCGTTTCAACTACAGGCAAACGGAACTGACGACGATATCAAAGCAAGAATCGGAAAAGCGAGACAAGCTTTCACTACTCTCAAGTTTGTATGGAGGTCAACAGCACTCAGCATGAAAATGAAAATAAGATCTGGATTTTCAACTCCAATGTGAAGTCAGTCAGTGCTCATATACGGATCAGAGACTTGGCCAGCGCGTCATAAAGAGCATCTCAAGCAAACTACAGACCTTCATTAACAGTTGTCTTCGCTCAATACTCAAGATCAGATGGCTGGCCAGAAAGGATCAGCAATAGAGATCTCTGGCAATGAGCGAACCAACACAGCAGGAACCGATTGTGAAACAAATAGGCAGGCAGAAATGGAGGTGGATTGGCTTGGCCATACTCTGAGGAAACAATGCATCAAGTGACATCACTAGACAAGCCATTGCTCGAGTGGAACCCGAAAGGGAAGCGGCGAGTTGGTCGTCAGTGCAAGGGTGACTTGGAGGAGGTCATGTGAAGAGGAGATGAAAACGTGTGGGCAGATTTAGAGGCGGGTGAAGACTCTAGCAGAGAACCGAACGCAATGGAGACGCACGGCTGAAGCCCTATGTTCCTTTAGGAATTAAAGGAAACAATAATAATAATTTATTCATACCTTTGGTAGATCAATCAGCTCTTCCAACTTCTTATTTATTGAACCACTTGAATAACCAGCATTATTATTACCAGTATTATCGCCTAATTTATTCATTAATAAATCTCTTGGTATACTGGTATAGACAGTGAAATCGGAAGGATTGATCACTTTTCTACGCTTGATTGATTTCTGATCATCTGATATGGGATAGTAATTCGGTCTAAGGATAGCTGCACCAATCGATGGAGCTGGACTCGGCGTTTCTCCTCTTTGGATTAAACACAAGGCTTCTGGTTCTTCTGCCTCTTCTTCTTCTTCCCCTTCCATGTCTTCTGCGTCTTCATCATTCGAAGAATTTCTATCAGTTGTACGATAATTACGACTGTCGTAGTCCATATTATTATCATCATTGTCATGGACAATAGTTATATTCCTGAGGTTATTTTGTACCTTGTTCATTTGTCCAACATCAGCCAAAGCATCGATAGACTTTGATGTGGCATATCGTGTTGAATTCAATCGATACGAGGATGTGTTGCTGGGTAGTGGTGTTTGTGGATAAGAATTCAACGGGTGGTTCGGCATGTCATGCAGTCCAGATCTGAGCATTTGATCGTTTGATGGAGATAAAAATCTGAAAATAGAGAGTTTTGAAAAACACTTTATCCTTTTGGTAAATTTACATAATCTAGTTTTGGTTTGTAGGGATTTGGTTGATTGGTTACAGGATTTCATCATGAGCTGACATTGATTAGAGGAACATTAGAAAACCGATTTGGAAGTACTGAACAGCTGTTTCATCCTAGTTTGGGACTCTTCATCGGTTCAATACTCGCAGGTTTTCCAATGGTTCTCTGATCGAAGTCAGCTTATGTTGAAATCCTGTAACCGACCATATCCGTGCGAACCAACGTTTGAATATCGATTAGATGCTCATTAGTGGCTGGCCCTATTCAGGTAAGTAATTACCCGGGTTCTAGGGGGAATTCTTGACCAGTGAGGTACAACCGGTTAAGTGTGAGGAAAAATAGTCGCCAGGTATGAAATTGGCCGGTGATCGCGCTATATCGTGAATTGGCAAAGGTTGAAAATTCACGGACTGACTACTGAGTCGGTTCCCAGTGGCTGAATGGTTTACAAGCTTGCCTTGTAACCAGAATGTACTGGGTTCGAACCTCGGCAGTGGGTGCATACTGATGAACAATCGCAAACTAGTACGCCACAGCTAATCATTACTCTCAGGTTTCCCAGTGCTCCTCTAAACGATGTCAGTCCACGATGAAATCCTGGGAATTTTAATGAGGCATTGAGAAGACGCATATCGCAAGATTAATATCACTTTGTAGTTTCTTTACGATCGCTTTATAACCAGCAGGATTGACAATAATAAATTAAAAAGTTTGACAACCAATCAGGTTCAACTTTCAGGTAAAATCATGCAAACCAATTGATAGTATTGTAATAGGAATAGAAATAGACAATGATGGTACCATATTATTCTGCACAAACCACAGTGTTGTTCTTGCTTTATTCAAGGGGAATAAATGCTTGAAGTAAACTTTTTACTACTTATGAGTAGATAAACAATATTACACACAATATTACAAAAGATGATAGCCTCGATAGGCGTTTTGCATTAAATGTATTACAGCTAACCGTAGGATAGGGAATAAATACAAGTATTGGGACTGTGAGAATATAGCACAAATGTGAATTGTTAAATGTCTTTTAAATGAAGATTGCAAAATGCTTTGAAAGGAAATGAGAGTAGATATAGCAATAAGTTATTTTGTTTTTTTCATATTTTTTTCTGCGCCTTGAAGTTTCATTAGCGATAAGAATAATTTTCCGGAGTAGGGTCACTATCTCCAAGCCCAAACTTTCCTCTTTTTTTGCCGGGCTTAGAATCGATTAGTAAACTCGGTGTGACCTGGAGCGTTAGGAAACAAAAATTCCCAACAGCCTATTGCAGACTTTCATCATTTGCTGCCTCAGTGTTCCCTACTGAAGATCAGCCAGCTATAAAGGATTAGGAACTAAGAGTCCATCAGGAACCTATCACCCAAAAATATGGATTGGAAATATGATTAGATGGCATTTGAATGATATCAGGCGCCAGCCCCCCGAATGAAACCCGAAAAGGAAACAACGAGTTGACAGTAGGTGCAAGGATGAAATGGAGGCGATTGCATGAAGAGGACGATAGTGGGCAATTGTGAACCGGATAATAGATTTTAGAGGACATAGTGAACTGTAGATGTACTTCTAAAGCCCTATGTATCACTTAGAAGGGAACAGTCACAGCACTGTTAATAATAATAATAATAGATACAGAAATGAGAAGATGTGTATGAATTCATCCACATGGAACAAAATCTATTCATTTTCAATCGCTGTTCACATCTCTCTTTGGTTAAGCAGGCTCTAACAAGGAAGATTCCAATGGTTCTCTAACCAATGTCAGCTCATGATGAAATCCTGTAACCAATCAACCAAATCCCTACAAACCAATACTTGAATATCAATGAGATGCTCACTGGCGACTGGCCCTATTCAGGTAGGTAGTTACCTGGGGTTCCAGTGAGAAGTCGTGACCAGTAGGGTGCAGCAGGTGGTCGGGTGTGAGGACAAATACTCGCCGAAGACATTGGCAAAAGTTAGAATTCATGGCCCATTTGATCGGGTTACAGTGGCTGAATGGTCCACGAGCTCGCCTTGTAACCAGAAGGTCCTGGGTTTGAACCCCGCAGTGTGGGTGCGTACTGGAGAAGAGTCCCAAACTGGGACGAAAAAACTGTCCATTACTCCCAGGTTTTCCAATGATTCTCTAATCAATGTCAGCTTATGATGAAATCCTGTAACCAATCAACCAAATCCCTACAAACCAATACTTGAAGGAAAATTCAAATTTGAAGTATTAAATTTACACGTGTGATTTTCCAATGATATAACTTAACCGAAATGATTGGTTTTAGTTTGATGCATAGCCTCTTCGGACAGATGCTCAGGCAAAAACTTAGATCTCCAGTTTGTGGTTAATTAATTGACGAAGACTAGCAGTTGACATCTAGGCTGCTTGTTTCGTCCCGTTTCTGACTCGTCTGGCCTGGTAACATGGAATAACCACGGAAGTTTGACGAAGTCAAGCATGAGCACAACTGCTCACCAACAACATTAACTGGATGTGGTGCTATATATCGTCTTTTGGTGGAAGTTGTAAGTCATGGGATATTGGATTCCTTCATAATAGGAGTCTTGCCTTGCAGCCTGAGGACCATGGGTTCGATTCCCGATAGCTGATGTTTACTGTTGAACTGTCCAGAACTAGGGTAAAACAGCTCCCTGATGTTTCAGTTCTTGATCCAACTTGTGATCAATAACCTCTCCCCAACCCCACCCGCGAGAAGCAAGAATTAAAAATTAAGATTATTTAATAAATATTTGGTTAGGCCTATCATCGAAAGACAGTCATGATAAAAATACGTAAAATAATAGTAATAATAATAGTAACAAACAGTTATAATACTGATCTTCATAATGCTTAGGGATATACTTACCGTTTATTAAAGCCTCCATCATAACTATTATTGTTATTATGACTGATGTCGTTTCGTTTAACAGGCACATTAATATCATCGCTATTCAATCGCATGAAGTATTGTTGTTTGGCTTGTCGTTTACTGTCAACGGAATATCCACTGGTATTGTTATTATTATTATTATTATTGTCAATATGATTGTTATTATTTACCATTCCATCAATAGAATAATGACTGTCAGAATAGGCAGGGAATTTCTCGGATGCCTTGTTCTATAATAAAATAAAAAAGTAATAATATTAATAATAATAAAAATATACTATATATACTCTAAAGGGTAATGATAATAGCCTTTATACGGTATACGTCCTCTGAATCGATAACATATTCATATCGAATTCAAATAATGCCTGATTGCTTTTTTGTTGCGTTGCGTTGTGTTTTGTTTTAATTGTTCTACTTGAACATTGAACACGATAACTCATAATAAACACATTTATTCATTTATTCATTCATTCAATAGTGAAGAGAATATCATTTTTATTCATTATTCAATATCGGAATGAAATAAATCACATTCCAGTTCGTTTGTTGGCTTTTTTTTCCAACTGTTAGACAAAAATTCATAGACAGAAGAAGACAAGTAACTGCTACTACTACTACTACTATAAAGAGCCAGGAGAAAAAAGTGATTCAGGCTGAGAGATAAAGGAAACGAAGGGAATCACGTGGAATTACTTATAACATTATTATCATCCTGTCATAAATTATGATGAGTTAGACATGGGACGTATTCAGAATAGGCGTGTGTTTTTTTACCTTGTGTGTGTTATAAATCAGCTTAAATTTATGAGAGATGATGATACTGGCTATTCACCTTTGGAGTGATGAAGTAAGCTGTGCGAAATTCGAACTTTGGGCTGAATTGGGTTGAATTTAATCAGCGCTTTAGTCAATTAGTCACATTTCTACCATAAAGGTAATTAATTCAATTCTGCTTATTTAGTAGCTCATCTTGGTCTTTTAAATCTCACCTGTCGGCTAAAAAGAAACGTTGGAATTGCCTGCAACAGTGTCACTTGGATTTTCATAAATTTAATTTTAAGATATGGTGACATTTTAATTGAACCAAGAGCCGATTGCTTAGCAAATATGTAGGAGAAAATGCAGATAGTTAAGGTGCACGTTGATGAGGTCGTCGAATGACATCGTGCGCAATGCAGGCCACTACTCGAGTGGAAAGCCGATGGGAAGTGACGAGTGGGTCGTCACACTGAGGGTGACTTGGAGGAGGTCGTGTGAGGAAAAGATTAGAGATTATGGGCAATCGTGGACTCAGCTGAAGAGGACGGTGGAAAACAGAACAAACTGGGGATGCGTTGTTGAAGCCATATGTTCCACTCGGAATCCAAGGGAATCAAAAAAAATAATAATAACTTCTCAGTTAGCGCCCTTCTTAATATCGGAATGTTAGTTTTAGATTCAGGCATCAACAAGATTTACATGGACTGACTGATTCAGTCCCGCGATTCTTGTAATATTCGCGATACCTCTGTACCAGATGAATCAAGTAATTACCTAACTTGGTGTCAGTTTCTCTCCGCTACTCTTTCGCTCGTCTCAAATATTGTTTTATTTCTAAAGGGAAATAAGATTTACCGGTTAAACTCAGCCCCTTCTATTACAAATTAACCAATTTATTGATTCCTAGCATGCCTCCTTATCGTTCCCACTTGTTTTTCCCTAGACTTTTCAAAAACGACTATGCCATAATACGTAGGACTGTGAAGGTCGTAAGCAGGGCTAGAGGTATACCTCTGACCCAGTTAACTGAAAATGTTGTTGATGGACATTTAAATTTTTCCAAGCAATCCTGTAGAATACTGAACATCCTCTTTATTACTGACTTTCTCCTTGTATGTCTTCGGGGGTTAAACCAGAAGAAATTTCATGAGAGTTTCTGCTCACATGTCTGAATGCAAAAATTCAACATTTAAGTTTATATGAATAAGTTATCAGTTTGAAATTTTCTTTCTAGTCAAGTGATTCAACTTTCAATTCGAAAATTAGCTTAAAAATTCCCATTGAGTCATATGAAGAAGAGAAGACGTTCAGCAAAGAGACTCTTTTCACCGGCGAATTCATTCACATTGCTGTACGATCGCATTTATTTATAACTGTTTTGTGTGTGTGTGTGAGTACATTAGGTTTGTCAAGTTCAGATAACTAATTTTTAAAATTTTTTTATTTTAGCTTCATTCCACACAGTACTTTTGGTACAAGTATGGAATTTTCAGCATGTGATATCTGTAGCCCAAATTTTGGAGGCCGACCATTGATATCAGGTGTGCGTTGGCAGGGGATCGAACCCCGGACCATATGCATGGTCGGCGAGAGTACTGTTTGCTGTGCCACCGACGCACAAGAATGATCTAATACAGAAACAAGGTTAATTAGACAGCAACTAAAGTAAGATTGAGTTAGTAAGCTAGATGACGCAATATAATTGACTAAAATGTTTCAATTTAGGTCAGGGTAGCAACAGAGGTAATTACAACAAGTAGAGACTAAGTAAAGGTGGGGTAGAGAATAATGCCGTTTGAATTGGAAATAAATTGAGCAGATAAGTTAGATGACGTAACATAAATGACTAAAAATTGAGCGTGGGTCAAGTCAGTAACAGTGGTAATGAGGTGTAGGTAGAATTTACCTGTCGGGTATTAAGACAGATTACGTCCATTGCAAGTGTATTGATTGAACGAACTTCTTCTGTATGCAGAGTTCAGAACTTAGCAAGTGAATAGCTATTTCTTCTGCAGTTTGAAAAAGTCTGATTCGTACACCTTTAGGAAGACTTCTTCGTATTCCGTAGACGACTTTGAAGTTTGTTTGGGGTGTAGATTGATGTCCGGAATCTATTAGGTGTTCTAAGTTAGAGCTGTGGGGGGCATTGTTTTTCTCCTGTGCAAAACCATGTTGGTAAGTGTTCGGTGATACGTCTGCAAAGCGGACGCTGGGTACGGCTCGTGTGGAGCCAGGTATATCGACCCCGCAGCTCTAAATTAGAACACCTAATAGATTCCGGACACCAAGCCACACACCCCAAACAAACAAAGTCGTCTACAGAATACGAAGCAGTCTTCCTAAGGGTGTACGAATCAGACTACTTTCTGCCAGTTTGAAATATATATTAAGTCCTTTCGTTTACTATGCAATTTCTTTTAGGCATAGCTTGCATACTAAGATGTAGAATGTATCTTGGCGTAAAATGTTTCTACAGTATGTTTCTGAAAAATCTAAATGTAAAGTGCTTAGCCCTATCAATATAAAGGATGAAAGGTAAATTTGTTAGACGACATATACTACTAATTAGTATCAGCAGTTGGAAATTATTCACACAGACACAAACACTAGTAAATGTTGCCAGCCTCTTGGGTAGCTCAGTGTTAGAATGCTCGCTAGCCACACACGTGGTCTGGATTCGATTCCAGGGGGGGGGCGTTTTCCTAGACGTCTCCTACTTCACTATCCAACAGTAAGCCAGATATAAAGGGGAGGTTGGGTGTGTGTGAAGCTGGCAACAACACCACCGCTACTCAGACTGCAGAGCATGAAACTGTATATGTTCCACTGGAAATGTAGGCAATAAAAGAATAAGCTGTTTGGCATAATCTGTACACTTAAGGAAATGAGAAGCCTTCCTTTATTCCTTAAGAATCAATGTTTGGAGAATATATTCAGGATTTTCAAAAGCGCAAATGTAATTAGCTCCTGCAATTTTACAAATTTTCAAATTTCTCACTCATTTGGCTCAGCGTTAAGTTGTTTGCCTCGTAATCTGAGGGTAGTGAATTCGATGAAAGGTGTGGAAAAGAGTAGGGATTACCGCAGAGTCTAAAACATATACATATTGCTTAAATGATGGTGAGACTACCTGAGATATACTTGGGATGATGTACTGACGCTGTGATATACGGGAGGGGGGTGATGGGAAGTTGAATAAAAATCTGGGTCACATTGGGATTTTCGATCGGTTATCTTCGAACCCCTTTTCCAGTGCACTGCCTGGTAAGCAGCTCAGTTTGCTAAACTATACTGGTTTGTTCTTCGTTAGGTAACTATTCAGGTTTCTTTTAGACTGCTTCTTTCAGTGCTGTTGCAAAGGATGGTAGGTGCCAATTTCTACCTTAGACTGGTTAACCGTCTATATTTAGACAAACAGTGCTGAATTTCTTTTAACATAAACTTGCATTATTTTTACAAAGCCGACGGTATAAATGCGTAGAAAGTTTACTTCATATCATTCTGAACTGTTGCTTTGAAGTGATTCGATTGATTCAAAGTCTGATGACGAAATTACATCGTCCTAAGAACCATGAAAAACCGGAGAGTGCCGGATAGCTGTTTCGTTTCTGGTGCGCACTCTTCAGCATTTCTCACCCATAACCTCACAAGGGATCGGACCGAGAGCCCTCATGTTACAAAATAAGTTAGTATACCAGTGAGCCACTGGCACGCAGTTCAATCGGCCACCAATTCTAACTTCAGCCAATATAACACAAACCCAAAACCATCTAACTTGGTGGAAGTCGTCAGCCACGACGTCCTATTAGAACTTCAGGAAACTTGATCTTGTTGTATTAGTCACTAGTGAGCATCAGATTAATTTTGAGGTGATGATTTACAGGGATTTTGATTGCTATCAAGATAAGATCATGAACTCACTTTAGTTAGAGAACTATCGATCCCCGATGGCAGGATCATGTGTATGCAGTGCAAAACAAAGGACTAAACAGCTACTGTCTTATACTCCTCAGCTTTCAATGATTTTCTCACTGAAGTCGATGCGTGATTAAACTCGATGTCATTTTAACTGATTTAAATTTTTTTTCCGTTGTACAATTTAAGTAGCATATGCGAGTAGTACATATTTTAATGCAAAAAAACACAGATAACAGCAGACAAAGAAAGATAAACTACTTAATAGATTCACGTACATTGCCTTGCATTAATTTCTTGCCTTCGCCGAAACCATCCATTTCCACATCCCAATCATCTTCATGACTGCCTTGATTAATTGTTGGCAATACAATACGTCGTGTTATTGGAGTTAAATGATCTACAGTCGGTGTATGCGGTGCACTGAGCAGATTTGGTTTCTCGTTAACAGCACTTAAGTGATGATAATGATGATGATGATTAGGTATTAATGGTGATGATTTATTATTATTATGCGATGATTCTGTTGAATACTGCTGGTAGACATCATTGGAGGATTTTTCAGCATCCATACTGTGAGATATTTCTGACTGACGTCTTGAACTGCTGCCCACTCGTTGGATAACATTTTTCATAGAGTCTAATAAACTATGATGCTAAAGTGTGAAACATAGGAGATAGAGAGTGTGAGGTGAAAATTTTATGCACATATATTTTTGTAATCAATAGTAACAAAGATTTATGATTAAAAAAAATAAAACCAGGAATATTTCCATAGTGGGAGTGGTTTGAAATCACTTTCATAAACAGATAGGGCTTGTTAGCTCATTCGAGATGGCTTGACAACTGGACATCACTTTTCATACATATATTCCCCTGAATGAATTTGAATAAAAACAAGAACAATAGTTCTATTTCATTGGCTTCTCATCAGCTGCTGACAGGCCAAAGTGGCCAAGTTAAACTTTAGGCACCACTAACTAACTACCAGTGGAGTGCGACCGCACCAATGACCTTCAAACACCCACTTAACAAGTAAGTGGAACCTGGTAAATAATGTTGTCATCATCAATAAAATATGCTCATCAAAGCTTTATGCTATTAAATTGGATTTCTGGTAGGTTTCAGGTTAGGTTTGGGAAAGACTAAGTTACGCTTTAAGTGAAGGACAAGTTAGGGTTAGGTTCACGTAATAAAGGCGACATTAGGGTTCGTTTGAGTTAGATTACAGTTAGTTTAGGGATATTTTCACGTTAGGGTTAGGTGCAGGAAAGATTGGGGTTATTGTTAGGGTCCTAATTAATAACATGCATAGAATGTGGTTAAATTACTCTGTTGATATAAGAATAGAACTTGTGCACTGTGGCGGTGGAGTATAATTCCATTGTGGGTAAAATTTATTTTGATAAAGTCTCACAATGTGTTATACAGTAATATTTACTGATGACCACGTTTCGAACCGGATTTATTGCTCAGTAAATATTACTGTGTTACACTTTGAGACTTTATCAAAATAAATTTTACCCACAATGGAGTTATACTCTGTTGATACTCTAACCTAAAACTGAGAGCTACTTTTATCACATGTGAGAGGAAGGTATCCTCTGTAACACTTTTCCACAGTTTTTATGCATTTTTCAAAAATATATCTATTCCATACACAGAAATGCCTCATTCACGTGATTGGTGTGTTCGAGTTCATTCACTGATTCGTAGTAAGTGGTACTTAAAGTTTAACTTTGCCACCAAAATCATTATTAAGTATATTTACAGAAATAATTTTAACATTCATTTTTAAACAAAAATCAATCAATATATGCATACAATAATAACATATACATAATAATAGTAGTTAACACTTTATCCCAAACAATAATGGTCATACACAATGGAAACTTTTGACACTACTTAATCAGGTGAGAGAGAGGATGAAAACGTCCAGTTGCCAGAGCAAGGAACAACTAATAACCACTTGTTTCTGAACGCATTAATCGGGTTTCGGGCGTTTGGTGGAAATTGTCTTGGCAACCTTGAGGAGAATTGAACTTTTTTGGCCATTGATAATTTTGAACGATCTTGCGACGTCTACCTCATGACTCGTGTCAAGGAGATGCCTGGTGATGGTATTGTCTAAAACTTTTATTCCCTTTAGACATAGGCTTCTTAGTATATGCTCAGAAAATCGTAGATATGCTCTTTCTTCTGTCCTTCCAATGTAACTGCTCCCGCATATACGCGTAAATTTGTACCAAAAAAGGGAACAAATGCTTTAGACAGTGCCATCGTCAGGCAGCTCATTGACACGCGTCATGAGGTGGACGTCGCAAGATCTTTCAAAATTATCAATGAGCAAAAGAGTTCAATTCTCCTCAACGTTGCCAAGACAATTTCCACCAAACACCCGAAACCCGATTAATGCGTTCAGAAAAAGTGGTTATCAGTCTTTCCTTGCTCTGTCAACTAGATGTTTTCATCCTCTTTCATCTGATTATGTAATGTCGAAAGTTTCCATTGTGCATGATCATTATTGTTCGGGATAAAGTGATTACATGAGTATATTATTATTGTATTCATATATTGATTGATTTTTGTTTAAAAATGAACTCTGTGTGCAAGAATGTTAAAATTGTTTCTGTAGATATACTGAATAATGACTTTGGCCTGTAAGCAGCTGATGAGAAGCCAACGAAATAATAAATGATGGTACCATCTTATTCTGCAAAAACTATTGTTCTTGCTTTATTCGAACATCGCTTGTTTTATTCACCTGTAACATACATCCAGTGTTTAAACCTTGGGCTACCGTAAACTTCCATCTCTCTTTCTTGCATATAGTTTCTCTCGTTCAGTTTGTTTTAATCGATTAATATATGACCTCTATTGGTATTATCTACCCTTGTGTGTGTATTTAAAATGTTTACAAGCTTCTGATTTGCAAGTTCCTACTAAACTTGAGGAATGGCCTGATTGTGGTTGGTAATGTATCCCAATACATGAGATAACTGTTCTTCAGTTATGTCCTTGGATCTCAGAATGTAGTTGTTCTGAACATCATTACAATTGGCTTTCAATCAGATATCGTCGATATCTTGAAGGGGATAAAGCAGATTTGCCATAATGGAATGGTTTGTTCTTCAGCTCAAAGACCACTGTGTCACAGCATATGCTGTCATTTAATATTTTACTTGAAGATATTGATTGTACGAAGGCGAAATATGATGCAATAAACTCCAGTGAAAATTGCGGACATTTTATAAATACTGTCCAGAATAAAGATGTTAATTATTATTATTAATTCTGTCAGGGGCAGAAGAATGATACGAAACAAATAGAATTTAATTCAATTTAACTGCTCCTGTGCAATGAGCGAGTTACATAGGCCGTACAATTAGTCGTGTTTCTCGTCGAATTTCCGAACATTATCATTCTGAAGAGTGGTTAAGTAAAGGACAAATAAAATCTATTCTTGGCGGTATTCTATCTCATCTTGTGGATATAGAACACAAGAATAATATCAGCGAGGTGGCTTTCAAAGTCATTTACCGCATACCAACCAACAAATCTCAATTTCGCCATAAGAGTTCGACTACTAAACATTGCTGAGGCTGGCTGTTGGGAACCATATTAAGAAGCCTAATTTGTGCATACAAAAGAAGCTAGTTCAGGCATTATCATTACCTTGGCCATCTAGGTTTGAATGATCCTCAACTTTTTGTGGAATTTTCCCTAATTTTAGTTGATATCCTATTTGCTATTATATCTTTATTATTGTTATAATTTAATCATCTTTAATGAACTGTGGTAATTCCATTGTGATCTTACCTTACAAATCGATATTAATTAAAAAAGAACACTAATATTGATATTGACCACTATTCTTGAATATTCTATGTATATAAACATGCATATATAATTGTAGAGCCGGAAGAGGAATTTATCGAAAAGAATATTCTTCGCTCAATTATTTTTGTTTCATAGATGTCTGAATGAGTATTTTGGCTATATTGAAATAGAATTCTGGTTGAATTCTGATTGAAGTGAATCACTGGACATGGGATGTGACCAGTTATTTGCATAGTACATAGCTTCAAGTGAAAGTTAGTATAATGATTGTCCTCGAAGGGAACTCAAGCTGTTCACATCATAGTATGCATGGTTGATGTTGATAATTTTCAAACATTCATATAAATCTACAGAGTATTTTGTGTACTAATTGATTGAAAGGGGTGAGGAGAATAGATAGCGTATTATTTATTGACTGGTATAACCATGAGTACAGCCTTAATGTGCCTAAAACGTCATAAACGTATAAACATTATTGAACTATAGTGTCCCACATCATCGAAGACAGAACTTCATTTCAACGCAAAGAAGACAGATGTAGTGAAGGTGCCGAAGCAACCGAAATAAAAAGCACAAATCTGAATCACTGGGAGAAATTCAATGGAAGTTATGACCTAGGTGGCAGGAGGAATGGATGATGCTGTCAAATCCAGGAGAGACAAATGCAATTACCGTGAAATCAGTGCGAAATTCAGTTACTCTCAAAGTGAGGAAGAAGATCTGAATCTTAATAGGCAGAAGACAAGTAGTTCAGGGAAGAGTCTCTTTTCGGCGAATTCATTTTCATAGCTGTACAGTCGCAAATATTTATGGTTGTTTTGTATGTGTGTGCGTGTACATTAAATCTGTCAAACGAAAATACAATTAGTAAGTTCAGATGAATTGGATGTTGATATAAGAGAGTAATAACAAAAGTGATGAGTTGTCACAAACGATTGTTAAAGAAGAGTTACGTAATAACATGAATAGTTTGATGAAAGAGTTGTACTCAGGGTGTACATGGAAACAAAATATACGGAATTACACAAGGGTTTTAAGTAGAAAAATAAGCACACAAACAAAAGTTAATATTAGATGGTTGGAGGCAATCGGCAGGAAGTCTTGGACCTAGGTTTCGTGCTAGTTGGCACTTACGAGTCAGGAAGGCGTATCTGCAACCTTGAAGGAACTGATGTGCCTTCTGAGATTCGAACCCGGGTCACCCAGTGCTGCAGTCAGAGACGTTACCACTGGCGAGCCACCTAGCATGGTGGCCACATTGCAAACATGACTGGTAGAATTCAGTCTGCACCGAAGATAGGACTAGACACATTACACTAGTTACTGACTAAAAGTCAAATCAACAGAGTTGTTACCATGGGAGTAGAAGTGGTTGAATAATTTTCTTTTGTATGCACAGTTCTGGTTCCTCTAGCTTAATAGCTATGGCTTCTGCAATGCAAAGAAGACGGAATCGTACTGTCTTTGGAAGGTTGTTCTTCACTTTGTAGATTACTTTGAAGGAGGCGTTTGTTGAGATGGAATGACCGGTGGTGACGAGGTGTTTGATTGTTGCACTCCTTATGCAGCCACGCTGGATAGTGTTCTTTGACCCTTTTTGACAGGATGCGCGTTGAACGACCGATTTACCTGGCTACACAGAAACAGGTGAACTGATATATACACATAGAAGTGGTCACGTGCGGGATCTTGTTTTTGGGCTTCTGCAGATCAACGGGCGACTAGAGAACACTACTCTCAATGTTGCCGCAAAGAAAGTTCTTCTTAAAGAGGTGGAGATTCTTCTTCTAAGGTCTCCTTTGAAGTCGAGGTTCACATAAAGTATCTTTTTTGGAACGGATGCTGTCTTTTGCTTTTGGATTTTTTGTTTGATGTATGATCTGAATTGTCAACACTAATTTCAAGTTAGCCAGCGCTTTTATGTACTTCACAGACTTGGTGAAAGCAAATCACAAAAGCATTTCCAACAGTCTGCAGGCTTTCAGCATCAGATGCTTTCATTTCCACACTACAGATCAGATATCCAGTCAGAAAGGATAAGCAACAGAGAGATTGTCTCTTTTTTTTAGTTCACTCTTCTACCTAAATAAACCAAAATTGACCCATTCTGGAAATTCAATTGTTTCAGTGTACCACTAATGAAGTTAGTCTCCTAGTGGATGACATTTTGCCATTTGAAAGAATAGATTCCAGCGCGGAGTCTCAGTGCTAATACCACCAATCATTTGGGGGGATCGCCTACATTCAACTGACAAGTTTCGTATAGGATGAAATGCACGCACCATGGAATCCGCTGCTAGTTATCGCCAACCAAGTGACATCTCAGGGAATTGTTGAAATATTCGTTCTAGGAACCAGTATGTCAACAAGGACGTGGCATTTCGTTAAACTATTATCCATTAACATAAAATTCAAAGCTTTGTCAAAAGGGATCACTTGTCTGATGTTTATATCATCAATGAAGTCTACAGATGGAAAGAAGAGGGTTTTAGGCGACAAAATGTAAATAATTATAGGCATGATAGTGGTTTCAAATGCTTTAAAGATATTCATCAATGTATTTATTGAGTTTTACTTGTCATCGAAAACATACCATAAAGAAAAAATAAAAATGAATCAATCGATCGAATAAAGTGTCCACACAGGGTACTACTACTTACCGTGTCGCCTTCTCCTAGACTACCAGAACTTCCTCGTTTACTGGTTTCCTCCGATGGCGGTAACAGACTATTCGTCACATTGGTTTGTGTCTCAAGTAGGCTGTTCATTGGTCGACCAAAGCTCTTTAAGCATAAATGTAAATAAAGCAGGAATATTTATTATTGTTAAAGTTTTATTTTTATTAAGATTTTATGGTTCCATAGGGACTTCAGTTGGTTTCCTTGTAGATTACGTCATGAATCGATATCAGTTGGAGTATTGGTAGAAATTTAGAAGCACTGGAGAGATGTCTTACTCTAGTTAAAGACTCATTCGGCAGTGAGCATCAATGACGTCACGAGGGTATCAGAATTTTAACCCATTAGCTTTCTGTCCAGATGGCTCTTCTAGTAACAGCAAGGCTTTAGAGTTAAAACTCTGGATACGCTCCAGTAAAGAGTCCAGAGGCATGACGAAACAGTGATCCAGTATTCCACGGATTTCAGTTGCAGAAACTTGTGCGATCAAAGTCCATTAACCCAGTCTCTGTGCACAGATGGACACGGTGGTCATTTTGAACCTCGGAAAATACGAGGTGTGATTAGCGAGCATTCTATCCTTGGACCACCCACGCACAAGCGTTGTCTAGTAGACTGCCTGGGCCATGAATTTATTTCACTATTTTATGGTTATCATTCATTTCAAAATTCGGAATATTGGTTGGAGAACTTCATCATAAGCTGACATCAGTCAGAGAACCGTTGAAAACCTAGGAGTACTAGACAGCTGTGTTCGTCCTAGTTTTGAACTCCTCATCAGCACGTAACCACCGCCGGGGTTCGAATCCAGGACCTTCTGGTTACAAGGCAAGCTCGTAAACCAACAGGTTGATGGTGTGGCAGTAACTTATCGTAGAAGACCTTGTGAAGTGGTTGCGTTATGTCAATAATTGGCAGAAGTTAGAATTCATGTACTGGCCACTGGATCGGGTCCCAGTAGCTGAATGGTCTGCGAACTTGCCTTGTAACTAGGAAGTCCTAAATTCGGACCTCGGCAGTGGGTGTGCGTTGCTGAGGAGTCCCGAACTAGGCCGACAAAACAGTTTGTTCAGTACTCCTTGGCGGGTATTTTGGTGGTTCTCTGACCGATATCAGCTCATGATGAAATCTTACAACTATTCAAAATTAAATTAATTTAGATCTCTATATATATCTCATAATCTAAATCCTGTTTCCCTGACATCTGTTACTTGTTTTAAATTATAGCCAAAAAGTTGTTTTCTTATTTTTGTATGTTTTTAGTGTGAAAACAATAAATAATTTAACTATTTGTCACCTTGGGGAGTGTACATCGTGCTGATAGAAATTATTATTTCGCAGAACAGGTTTTTCATGTCCTAGGCTAAGAGCCAAACGTTTTGCGTGAGGCCTGGTGATACTACCCAGTTAGTTAGTTGCCTTAGCTAAAGTAGGTGGAGTGGGGTTTGAACACATAACCCACAAAGGGCTTAAAACCGAGTACTTAAGCCGATGAGTCACCTCCCCATTATGATAATGATTAATTATATTCTAACGATGATGTTCAACGGTGTTGTAATCCACGTTTTATCATTTGCCTTACTTTTAGGTCAACAATAGCAGGATGCAATGGACACAGATCGACACTAAAGGTTTAAAATCAAAAATGCAGTATAGATTGCATACTAACAAAACACTTAGAATAACAGATTCCTTCTGTATGAATGTGATCACTTATCAATACTTGACAGGTAGAACAATTATTATTCTCTAATGAACAACGCCTACATTTGTAGATACATGTGTTTAATAGATGAGTAAGAAAGATAAGGAAAGTATTTGACAATATAATCTATTAAACTGATTTAAACTATTCTTGATGAATAGAACTAAATTGATGCAGATGGTAGCAAAAGGCTTTTTTTAACTTCCAACATATTTAGGACTCCGTAGTTTCTGACTAATCTTTCTTCAATGCACACTTCATAGAGGAAGAAATCGCCTTTTGAATTTCGCCTCTGTACTATTGTAAATTCCGACCACTTGACTTATTATTGATGCTTTAATGAGAAAGATTCTGAAAGATTTTCAATACAGTCCAGTCTAGTACAGTGGTCCACAGAGGAGAAATCAGCAAAGCTTTTCAAGTGATGAATACAGGAGTTAGACAAGACTGCCTCCTTTCACCCACGAAGATATTCCTAATTGTGGTGGACTGGATTATGCGGTACATTGTGTATTGGGAGCGAGAAGATATGAATACGTTGGACAGATAACAAGACTCCAGAAGATCTGGACTTTGTGGACTATTTATGTCTAATGTCACATAAATTCAAAGACTTACAGGAGAAAACCACCAGGTTGGCAGTAGGACCAGAGAAGTGAGAACTTCCGGTGAACATACAGAAGTTGGAAGTAATGAAGCTAGCCTGCCGACAACAATAAGCATCAATCCCTATCAGCGGAATAAATTTGAAAGAGATCACTTCCTTCAGTTATCTAGGAAGCGTCGTGCCAACTACCGGTGACAGCCCAAATGAAGATGTCAAAACCAGAATCGCAAAGATACAGCAGACCTCCAGACCTCTTTTGCCTTCATCGTAAGGAACAAAATTCGGATTTTAAACACAGATTTTAAGTTTTTTCCACTATATAAGTCAGAGACTTGACGCGTCATCGAAAGCATTTTCAACATGCTTCAGGATTTTATGAAAGGCTGCCTTCGCTGGCTCTACACTGAAGACCAGATGGCCATCCAGGAAGAATTAGTAACATGTAACTCTGAGAACAAACCAATCAAGAAGCTATTATTCAACAAATATGTTTAAGTAGGTGGATTATACACAAGCTGGGGAGATCGTTGGATAACATTGCGAACCAGCCCGTCGCTCTATCGGGACTCGAATGTTAAAACGACGAGTTGGATGTAGGTCCTAAGGCAACGTAAAGGAGGAGGTAGTGTGGGAGAGGGATAAAAGCTAGCTAAAGATGACTGCAGAAAATAGGATAAGATGGAGCTCTACTTGGAACCCAATAGACACTAAGGCACAACTCTCTTGCACAAAAATGAACAGTATATGGCATAAAAACTCAAACAGTATTTGTAATCCAAGTAATTGATTTTTTGCACTTACCTTGAAAGGCATAATTGAGTGACGTTTACCCTGAAGTGAAGAAAAAAATGAACACTTTTGTGTAAATAACACAATAAAAGTGATACTAATAAAGGCCTAAAAGGAACTATGCAAAAGGTGGCACAAACAGTTACTCCCGTCTCTACAAAAGATCGTATCAGTGATCATAAGGTGACAAGGTTAGCTTGTTGTCCGTTGACCTACTAAGATGTAATTCAATGACCAGTGAATTGTGACTGCTATCACTTTTAAAACTACAGTTATCGCCAGTCAAATCAGATTTTGATCACTGTTCATGGTATTTTGTTTACTTTGTCTTGATATCTGCTCATGACCCAAGGATTTTAAAGACACGTCCTTTTATAATACATATACGTGCATCTTTGTTACTTTAATTTTGACTAATCTTCCTGAAGAAGTTTGGACCAGTTTGTTTGCCGGACAAAACGTTGGAATTACTTATTTCAATTTCACTTTCAATAATTGGTTTGTAAGGATTAGATTGGTTTTTACTAGTTGATCATGGATTGATATCAGTTAGAGAACCATTGAGCTATTGCTACTGGACTGAGTTTCTTGGAGTTCTAGTGAGAAGTCGTGACCAGTAAGGTCCATTCAGTCAAATGTGGAGATGGATGTCCGACTGACGACATTGGTTAGTGGTCGTGTTAAATTACGAATTGGTAGAAGTTAGAATTAATGTGCTGGCCATTGAATCGAGTCCTAGTGGCTGAATGGTATTCGAGCTCGCTGGAAGGTCCTGGGTTCGAACCTCGCAGTGTGGGTGAGTACCGCTGAAGAGTCCAAAACTAGGACGGAGGAAACAGCTGTCCAGTACTCCATGGTTTTCAATGGCTCCCTAACTGATATCAATCCGTGATCAACTCGTAAAAATTATAACTTTTACATAATATCTACTTCTCATTCGACGACCAATTATCGTGGGACTAGATATACAATGGAGAAGATTTGTAGCTCAGTTGGATGATATTGATGTAGTTGTGTTCTTTAAGATTGCTGGTTTAGTTGCGAAGCTTTCATTACCCCGTTACTAGGCAACATCTTCAGCTCATACTTCAGTTTAAGGTCACATAGAACTATTCGGTCAAATCTTGATGACAGTTTATGTAAAAGGATTTTATGTTTTAATCAATTTAAAATAGGTGTAAAGGTGTAGTGAAAACCATCAATAGTTTGATATTGGACCGTCTGGTCCAAACCTGTCACAAAGCCAGCCACTATTGAAGAATCCTTCTCTATCATCTACCGGGTGCCTAATGAATTGCCAAAATCATCATTGAAGCACCGCATGCTCCAAACAGCAGAGGCTATTGCAATTCGCCTCAAACTACCAGTGCTCTGTGTTCAAACGAAGCAAGTCCAGCCCCTACTACTACCATTGCCAGCCTTCAGTGGAGACTAAAAATTCATGAATTTGTAATATTATCTTTCCTAATTTTTTTTCTGACATTCAGCTTATTTCATGTTGATGCTATTGAGCTGTAATCCACTCTTTGTTCCGTGTCCATTTTAAAATAATCGACAAAAAAATATTGTCGCCATTATTCTACAGATCTGAATTCACATCAGGAATCGATCTCATAGTTCTATAGATACTGATCACCTAATTAAAAATGTAGTCAAAATATACTTAAAGAAATCTTTGTGTTACTGACAGAAATAATTCCATCGTTGCATTTAGCAAACTGGCTTAAACGTCCTCACGCAAGTAATCAGACCTTTTTTTTAAAAAAAAGTATCTCATATGAAAGATCACATGCTCTACCTAAAATCTTTGTCTAATCATGTCTGAAATTACAACTTCCGTGTCACCATAGCCTATATTTCGACATATTCATTAAACACAAAATAATCGAGCGAAGAATATCCTCTTCGATAATTTCCTTTTCTGGCTCTACAATTATATATATATGTTTATATACATAGAATATTCTAGATTAGTAGTCAATAACAATATTAGTGTTTTTTAAATAATATCGATTTGTTTAGTCAGATCAATGGAATTAGAGTTCATTAAAGATGCTTAAATTATAACAATAATATAAAAAATTTAATAGCAAATAGAATATCAAATAAAATTAGGGAAATTTCTATAAAAAGTTGAGGATCACTCGAACTTAGGTAAGGAAAAGGTTTGAACTAGCTTCTTTTGGATATATAAATTAGACTTCTTAATGTGGATCCCAACGGCCACAGCAGTATTTAATAAACGAGTTCTTAAGGCAAAGTTAAGATTTGTTGGTGTGTGGTAAATGACTTTAAAAATCCACCTCGTTGACATCAATCTTGTGTTTTGTATCCACAAGACGAGATAGAATAACGCCAAGAATAGATTTTGTTTGTCGTTTTCTTAACCACTATTCAGGACGATGTACGGCCTATGTAACTAGCTCATTGCATAGGAGCAGTTAAATTGAATTAAATTCTATTTGTATCGTATCATTCTTCTGCCCCTGACAGAATTAATAAAAATAATTAACATTTATATTGTAGACAGTATTTATAAAATGTACACAATTTTCACAGGAGTTTGTTGCATGATATTTCACCTTCGTACAATATCTTCAAGTAAAATATTAAATGACAGCATATGCTGTGACACAGTGGTCTTTGAGCTGAAGAACAAACCATTCCATTATGAGATTTATGCTTTGTCTCCTTCAAGATATCGACGATATCTGGTTGAAAGCCAATTGTAAGATGTTCAGAAGTACATTCTGAGATCCAAGGACATAACTGAAGAACAGTTATCTCATGTATTGAGATACGTTACCACCCACAATCAGGCCATTCCTCAAGTTTAGTAAGAACTTGTAGATCAGAAGCTCGTAAACATTTTAAATACACACCAGAGTATATAATACCAATAGAGATCATATATTAATCGATTAAAACAAACTAAACGAGAAAAACTATATCCAAGAAAGAGAGATGGAAGTTTTTCGCAGCGCAAGGTTTAAACACTGGATGTATGTTAGAGGTGAATAAAACAAAGTGATGTTCGAATAAAGCAAGAGCAATACCTTTTGCAGAATAAGATGGTACCATCATTTATTATTTCGTTGGCTTCTCATCAGCTACTCACAGGCCAAAGTCATTATTAAGTATATCTACAGAAACAATTTTAACATTCTTGCACACAGAGTTCATTTTTAAACAAAAATCAATCAATATATGAATAATAATAATATATACATAATAATAGTAGTAATCACTTTATCCCAAACAATAATGATCATACACAATGGAAACTTTCGACATTACGTAGTCAGATGAAAGAGAGGATGAACGACTGATAACGACTTGTTTCTGAACGCATAAATCAGGTTTCGGGCCTTTGATGGAGAATGTTTCAGCAAACTTGAGGAGAACTGAACTCTTTTACTCATTGATGATTTTGAACGATCTTGCGACGTCGACCTTATAATCTGTGTGAAGATGTCTGGCGATGGCACTGTCTAAAGCATTTGTTCCTTTTGGACACAAGCATTTTAGTACATGTTCAGGAAATCGTAAGTATGCCCTTTTTTCTCTTCTTCCAATGTAACTGCTCCCGCATATACATGTAAATTTGTGCGAAAAAAGGAACAAATGCTTTAAACAGTGCCATCACCAGGCATCTCCTTGACACGGGTCATGAGGTGGACGTCGCAAGATCGTTCAAAATTATCAATGAGCAAAAAAGTTCAATTCTCCTCAAGTTTGCTGAAGCCGTTTCCATCAAGCGCCTGAAACCTGATTTATGCGTCCAGGAAGAAGCGGTTATCAGTCTTTCTTTGCCCTGCCTGGTAACTGGATATTTTCATCTCCCTTTCATCTGAATGCGTAATGCTGAAAAGTTTCCACTGTGTATGATTATTATTGTTCGGAATAGTGTATAATATTGCATATATATATATATATTTATATATCATTACTATGCATATATTGATTGATTTTTGTTTAAAATGAACTCTGTGCAAGTATGTTAAAATTGCTGTTGTAGATATATTTAATAATGTCTTTGGCCTGTAAGCAGCTGACGAGAAGGCAACGAAATAAACGATGTGATGGTACCACTTTATTCTGCAAAAACCACTGTAGTTCTTGCTTTGTTCAGATGACAAAATTATCTGTCAGGTTTCACTAACTAGCTCAGTGGAGTGTTTCAAAGTCATTCATTCATTGCACCAATGCGGTAGCACTCTATCGGTGTGTACTGGTGCTTAAAGTTTAACTTGGCCATAATTAATTAATATTTACAGGATTTTCATCATGAGCTGACATTGGTTAGAGAACCATTGGATAACCTGGGAGTACTGGACAGCTGTTTCGTCCTGGTTCGGGACTCTTCATCAGTACGCACCCATCGGGATTCGAACCCAGGACTTTCTGGTCACTAGGCGATCTCGTATACCAAACCAGGACGAAACAGTTGTCAAGTACTCCCAGGTTATCCAATGGTTCCCTAACCAATATCAGTTCATGATGAAAGTCCTGTAACCAATCAAATCCCTACCAAAGAAACCAACACTTTAATTCATATTTAGTTCAGTTTAAAAAGATGATCAATAAAGGGAAACAATGGAAACAACGCATTAACAACTAACCTGACCATGAAGTAATGCCTTCTGTTCTTCAGCCTTTTTCTGTTTCCATCGACGAAACCATTCTTGGATTAAAAATGTTGCATAGAATTTACCAACTGTTACGTCATTATTACCTAATATATCATAATACACAGAGGTGAACAGAAAGAAGAAGAACACAAAAAGAGAAAAAGAAAAGAAAAAACATTATTAAGTAGATTAGAAGATGAGAGACAATTTGATTAGAGAATGAATGATTGATATGCAGATGAATGAAAATGAACAAATCAAACTAATGATGAAATATTAACTATATGACTACTAACACTACTACCACTACTACTACATATTTTATTTCACTACTCACAACAAACAAATAAATAAACGAAAAAATTTAATAATAAGAGGAAACTAAAGGATGGAGGAAAGGAAAGACAAACGTAAACAAACAAAAAAGTAAAATAAACACGAATGAAACTAGAGATTTTCGACACCAGATAGACACACACACACATACAGTTGCGCAAGTTGACAGTATCATTCTAAACAATGCATTATTATATAGCTAGCATATACTGTGGTGAGAGCTGTCTGCTAGCCAAAATTGGTAGACAGCAATTTACGTCCCATATCTTGGTCATGAGAAAGAAAAAACAAGGACAAAGCCTAACCTTGAGGAACTCAACAACCAATCACAGCAGACTCTGCGTGGGCGGATACGATTAACGGCAACAAAGAGACGACAGAATAACCTTGAGCAGGAAAACAACCAATCAGAAGACATTGCTTCTCTGCTAACAATAACTCTAATAATAATGTACATAAAAATCTATAAATATCTGTTGATTTTCTCAATAGACGATCTGTTGCCAGGCCCTTGTCTTCTGTCGTCACAATACTACTGATTGATTGAGATGAGTAGTAACACTACCACCCAGCAGTGGTTGTTGGTCAGATAGAGGTGATCTAAGCACCAGATAGCCGTTTGGCTCAGTTGGGGCCGAACCCATCAGCGGCGTCCCCGGCATGGTGTACCCAGTAGCATGTAGTTTTTTTTCGAATTTTCTTGCCTCCTTGATTACCATTTATGCTGGTATCAAGCAGATCACTTAGGTATTGTGATCGGTATAACTTGGTTTCTAAAGGAAACGACGGTGAAATTTCAACAATCGAACTGTGTGAACTGAACTGTAAACTGCTAACCAGTTGGCAAATTGTGAATTTAAATGATGCATTACACTATTCAGAATATTTCACCATTCCTTCTAAGTTCTGTGAGTAAAATCCTCTGTAGAATGCCAGCAAGAACTAATGGATTGATAATTCAGTTGGAATATGAAGGGAACTACGAAGAAACCATTAAGGACTAATGCTACATTCACTTAGGATCCGAGTAGAGCATAGGGCTTGAACAGCACATTATTTTGATCCTGTTTTTTGTAGTCCTCGTTAGTGGGCTCCTTGCTCCCTATTGTTAATCCTTTCTGATGGACCATCTGGTCTTCATCTTGGAGAGGATGAGGCTGTTGATAGAAGACTGCAGCCTGTTTGGGTTGCCATTAGTGACTCTGTCAACAAGTCTCTGAGCCACACAGACGCACTCACTGATTTGACATTAGTGTTGAAAATTCTAATTCATTTCCATACTGACTTCAGATTAATGTAAGCCTACTTGACTTTTCCAATCCTAGCTGGTTTTGGAACCCCTCATCTGTATCACTGCTTGTTATTTTTAAACGATACTGCTTTGATAAGTGAAATAAAGTGGCTTCCTTCAAATTTTGACGTTTTTAGTGGTGGCTTGCTGTCCTTATCACTTGTGGCTTCTCCATGTTCACTTGATAGATATCCTGACTTCTCTGGTTCTTCTGCCAACTTGTTGATTTTAAGCTGTAGATTATCACGTTTTTGTGACATGACACATAAATCGTTCGTGAAGTCCAAGTCTTCTAAAGCCTTCTTGGCAGTCCAACGTTACTTCAGTCTTCTTACACCCAATGGTCTGCGGCAATCAGGAATATCATCGGTGACAGTGGGTAGTCTTGTCTTATTCTTCTCTTTACTTCAAAGTCATCTCTGAGTTTTTTTTTATCGTGAATCACTTGACATGTGGCATCATCATATATCTGTAGTGTTAGAGCCATTTCCTAAGCCAGTTTTTTTCAAGAAGGCGCAAGAAAAGTATCGTCTATGATTATGAAGAGGTGGAAGTGGAGCTGTTACAATCGTAGCATTTGAACATATCTACTCAATACTGGTCACCTTATTCCTACATCCTCTTCCTTCTAACTTATCTACATGGCGAAGAATAAACCATTAAAATCATTGCGTGTCCAACTAATCTGTATTGCTGAAGCTTTGGCCATTGAAATAGGAAAGCCAGAGCTCAGTTGCTCCTTCCTTCATGGTCTATCTATGCTAAACTATTATAATGCCCATTTATACTTTGGCCAGATTTATTTTCGTTTTGGTTATTCATTTTGTATAACCATCCTTTATTATTTTGCTTATTATTATTATTATTAATTTCCCTGTGAACAATTTCCTCACATGTCACCTGTTTGTTTGCATAAATCCATTGCAGTGTTGTCTTATTATTATAATTACCACTTTGTTGCCTAGTGTTTTAATAGCCCAGTAATCTTATTAATTCTACACCCCACCCCACCCCGCAACTAAGCCATATACAGTCTAGGAATTATATTATAAAATACACAAACATTTATTTATCTCTAGATGTTTAAGTGCCATAATAATCACTTCTTACATTCTTTATCTACTTTCGACCTATTTTTTAAAATAATATCTGAAGATGTCATTAAACAGAAAAAAATCCTGGTTCTTTACTTTCCATCCTTATTGGTACTAATATCAACAAGGTCTCCTTGTTTGACTCCTTGAAGAAAAAACTAAAGACAAATCTATCTACATTTCATCCTGCACCCTCCCTCTATTACCTTATGCACTTTGTCTAAATCGTTAAAGGTATAATATGAATGGTAATATTCCTCTAATACCTCTGTGCTTGTGTGTGTGTGTTTTATATATATATAACGAATCCAGCTCAATGATGATTACTACATGGATGTTCTAAAGTTGCAGTGGAAAGTCGTAGCCGGTAGGATCCACCATGTCAAAGCGAAGTGGATGTTTATCCAAGGAATTGATTCAAAAGGCAGAGGTATATCACGAATTGCACGCCAAGTTCGACCTCGTAACCTGAAGGTCCTGGGTTCGATCCCTTGGTTATCGGTTAGTGGTGGTCGAACCCATGATGATGATGATGACGAGTCCCCAACATAGGACAAAACAGCTTTCCAGTGCCCTCTGCTGACAAAAATCTAACAACTGATATAACGAATCATTTTGAGGAATAAGGGGATGGAAAGAAGTGAAATATACGTCTATGCACATACTACAGATAATAATAAAATTCCTCTACACATTACACTACACTGCACACACGCACACATTCAATAGTAGTTTAAAATGTACAAATAAATATGCATGCGTTTATATAATATATATGTATAAAATAGCAGTTCTCATCTTTATTGTTTCCTTTTTAAGAAATATCGAAATTTCTAATGTAAACGTGCAGTATCCAAAAAATTAATAAAAATTAAAATTAAAAATTAACTAAACACACTGAGGATTAAATTTTTTTAGGAAAAGAAAAAAGGAACGGAACTACTCAGAAAGTTCAATCTCTCCAATGGAAACAAATCAATGAATTGTGCAAATATGTAAGGAAATTTTATTTCTACTACTACCATGCAATTTATTACTAATATATGTATGTGTGTGTATATATGTGTGTATGCGTGTATGAGTGTGTGTCAGCGTGTATGTATGTATGTACGCATATATATAGATAGACAGATATCAAACGAGGAAAGAAATAAGCAGGCTGAATTTCAGCCACTTAACTTTTTTCAAGTATTGGTTTGGTAGGGATTTTGTTTAATTGCATGGAGGATTTTCATCATGAGCTGACATCAGTTAGAGAACCACTGGAAAACCTGGGAGTACTGGACAGCTGTTTCTTCCTAGTTTGGGACTCTTGGCAGTAACTCATCTAAGAAGACATTGCGAAGTGGTCGCGCTATGTCGTGAATTGGCAGAAGTTACAGTTCAAGGACCATTGGATCGAGTCCCAGTGGCTCAATGGTCTACGAGCTTGCCTTGTAACCAGAAGGTCCTGGGTTCGAACCTAGGTGGTGGGTGCGTACTGCTGAAGAGTCCCAAACTAGGACGAAACAGCTGTCCAGTACTCCCATGTATGTATAACTGACGAAAATTTTCACAACTTTTTAGATGATAAATGATATGAACCTGATTTATCCCTAACTTTATTCTTCGGTAAACTGGAACAACCAAGTAGGCATAACAAGAGACTATAGAAGACACAGATGAACTCTGTTCACATTGTGATGAGTACAGCCTTCAGCCCTACAGCCTTCTTTTCTCAGTTTAAAATAATAAGTGTGTCTAGGGGTCACGCTATGTCGTGAACTGTCAGAAGTTAGAATTCATGGCCAAGCTATTGGATCGGGTCCCAGTGGCTTAATGGTATACGAGCTAGCTCACCTTGTAACCAGAAGGTCCTGGGTTTGAATCTCGGTGGGCGCATACTGATGAAGATTGTCAAACTAGGACGAAACAACTGTCCGGCCGTACCAGTAGGTTTTCCAATGGTTCTCTAACTAATGTCAGCTCATGGTGAAATCCAGTAACCAATCAAATCCCTACAAACCAACACTTGAATAGGTGTGTGAATATAATCGTTTATGAACGTTTTACAAGAAAAGGCGTTCAACTGAGTGTTACTGTTTCTGACTGCTTAATCTCATACAGGTGCTAAATTTTCACAGTGACAAAATGAATATTTGCAAAGATGTGACATCAGAAAGGTAAATTCTACATGGCAATTAAATAATATAGAAGGCGTTAATCGGGTAGATACTCGTCTCTACAAGATTCCTGCGTATTCTGTAGATGACTGAGGCATGAGGCTAGCAACCCTATCCTGTAAAAATAAACACCATTGCTACAGAAACTTCAAGCCACTAGCTTGAAGCCCTATGTTCCACTGGGAAACGTGAAGGTAAAAAAAGAAAGTAGTGTTAGGATAATAAGCCCATTGGATGGAATAAAACATGTAGATATGGAGGAAAAATGTATTTACAGAGATATCCACCAATCTGTGTGGAGGTTTTACTGGAACACACATACAACAAAGTTACTCTGTATAACTACTTTTTTTTCAACATGACATTAAATTTCCGTAAATAGAAATTTCAAATAACGCGCTGTTATTTTGGACGCCTCTGATTGGTTGATAAAGAGTTTTCAAGGTCATTACGATAGTTGTTCTATTTTAGGCCACCATATTTTAGAGTTACGCCAAAATTAATTAAATTAAAATAAATAACTGCCACATTTTCCTTTGTCCACAGTTTGAGTACTCTTTACCTAAGTGGGAAAACCTCGCTGTTTAAGGGTATTTTTTTTTGACTTCACGTTCCCCAGTGGAACATAGGGCTTCAAGGCATTGGCTTGAAGTTTCTGTAGCAGTGGTGTTTATTTGTTTACAGGATGGGGTTGCTAGCTCCATGCCCAACCTTTCCTCTTCATCAGCTAAGCGAGGTAAAGGAGTGCCTCTTCGGCCGGGGATCGAACCCCGGACCATGTGCATGGTCGGCGAGCGTCCTAACCGCTATGCCACCGACGCACACTTTGATTTTTGGCAGGATAAAATCTTAAGAAAACATCTAAGAAGTCGTTCAACTGTCTATACAGAAACCAAAAATAAATCAAGTTGGGAAGTAATAAAAAAGGGGCACATCAGACAGATAAATGCAGCAAAAATTTGTGGGTTACCCTCTAAGTGGGACAGGGATATATTTATATATATAACTGATGAACTAATCAAAATGCTAAGCGTATACGTTTATAAATATAGATGTATATATATATATATCTTTATGCGGAGAGAGATAAACATTTACAAACTAAGAGGTAGGAGATATAGAGTCATGCAAACAGCTGACGAAGACATCTGGAAATATCTACTACACACACACATACATACATACATACATAAATAAATACTTATGATGAATGAAATTAGGATAAGATTACAATGGGGATACGTATATATATATATATATATGTAAATGCATATTAATTAGAGCAAACCAGAGCAAACCAAATAATAAAAAGAAAGAGAAATTACGAAACTAAAGTAAACCAAACTCAAAAGAAACACAAATTTGCTCGAGTGTGTGTGTATGTGTGAATGTCTGTTTTGTGTGGTTGTGTGTGAGTGTGTGTGTGCGTGCGTGCGTGTTTAACTCCCTGAGAAACAATCAAATACACTGAAAGAGTCAAAGAACAAAACGATATGCTTGTGTATAGGTATGCTTGTAATGATACAAAGACATATATATACAAACGTTAGGACATAAATAAATTTTTTTACAATGATTCCAACGATAATTAAGTACGAAAAATACCCATTTATTCATAAGTAAAAACACAGTTTTTGTTCAGCGAAGAAATTTCTTTTCAACGACTTCATTTTCAAGCTGTACAGTCGTATTTATATTACAGAAAAGGTCATTAAGTGTCACTAAATAATTGCTCAGTCAATATACATATATGTGATAAGAATAACGATTATTAAAATGTTATAAGGGGTAGAGTTGAAGTGGATAAATTACAAAATTATTAAAGATTGTTTTATAAGTGAATTGAGCTGTTTATATTGGACGTTGTAAGCGTAATCTCCGAAAACGTGTAGCTGAACACTATCCAGTCTGGTTAATGAAAGGCGAACGTAGAACTGCGAAGTCGTCTATCTGTGATCACCTGTTAGAGTCTGGTCATTCAGCCCCACGTGATTCATCTTTCAAAGTTATCTTCATGGCAAAATCGAATCGATCCAAAAGTTTACGTTTTCTTCACTTATGCATAGCCGAAACAGAAACCTAAATTATGTGTTCAAAAACGTTTTGTCAAACCCCTTTCTTTACCTTGGCCATAGTAATGTTCTTTCTAGTTTCTACTTTATTTTATTTTACCACCTTAATTCTTTCCACTTCACTTCACATCTTCATTCTTATCGTAACCGTACTCCTAATTTTTAAAATTTTTGGACAACACTTAACATTTTAAAAAAGTTTTTGATATCAATTCACTGATAAAACAATCTTTAATAATTTTGTAATTTATCCACTTCAACTCTACCCCTTATAACATTTTAATAATCGTTATTCTTATCACATATATGTATATTGACTGAGCAATTATTTAGTGACACTTAATGACCTTTTCTGTAATATAAATACGACTGTACAGCTTGAAAATGAAGTCGTTGAAAAGAAATTTCTTCGCTGAACAAAAACTGTGTTTTTACTTATGGATAATTAAGTTTAAATAACTTTGGCTAGAAAATAAGCAAAAAAAAGAAAAACAGAGATCACTGCAAACTAAAGCCCGAGGCCACCGCCACCTTCATCAAACAGTCATCAATGCGCATACATGAAGCTATGTGTGTAGCTGCTATGGCATCTAGGCAACGAAGAACGATTGATGAGAGAGTTTGTCAACAGTCTGCACATACTCATTGTCGACAACAACACTGACAACATAAGCAGCCAAAAGCTAAGCAAATAAATGTATGCATAAACAAAGCTATGATGCTTCCACTGGTATGATTTCTATGAAATTTAATTCTGATAAGCTTTAACCTTCTTTGTATTACGTGCAGGCATGATTTATAAGCAGAGAAGTATATATATATATATGTATATGGGGAAATGGGATAATGTTGAGACAAGAAAGGAGGTGGGGGCTGGGTGGTACTTGTTTCGATTTATCTATTTTCAGACCACTCAGCGCTGCTTTTGATTCTATGCTTAGGGCACTGAGTTCTCGATCACATGGTGGATGTCTTCCTATTAATTTTTTAGGTAGGAAACAGTAGACTATTTCTGAATGGGAAGTGCTCCATTTCTGTGCTGTTTTTGGGAACTGGTTTGTTTTGTTTTGCACAAATTAGTATATTCCTTTCTAACGCCAGTTTCATAAAGTGCGCTGATGTCTTGACAGTTTTCTCTTTCAACTGTTTCTGTACTAGGTTGTTAGGATATGAATAGCTTCCTATTTGAGGTTAGTCAACAGATGGCTATAAACTGGAACCCCATATATGTCAGACTGTTGATTTTAATTTCAGACGTGGAGAAGACCTGCGTGAACTGATTGAGTCATTATAATTCAGTCTTGTAATATTGACGCCACTGTCATAGGAAACAAATCGAATATTACCTATCTTGGTATCAGACTTTCATCAAATCTTTATTGGTCGTCTCAAATCTTGTTGTTGTCTAGGAAAATCTGTCATAAGCGAAGTTGACACCTCCTAGGAAATATCTTAACCTCTTCTCATACAAATAATTATTCTTTTTTATTATCCCCGCCTAATTCTCCCTTCTGGCCAACACCAACAGCAGCGACAACAACAGACAACAATCAGCATAAATGGAAGGAACCTGAAAGAAACAACCTCCTTCACCTACCCACCTACATAGGAAACATCGTTTCAACTACAGGCAGATGGAACTGACGAGGATATCAAAGCAAGTATCGGAAAAGCAAGACAAGCTTTCACTACTCTCAAGTGTGTGAGGAGGTCAGCAGCACTCAGCATCCAAAATAAGATCCAGATTTTCAACTCCAATGTGAAGTCAGTCAGTGCTACTATACGGATCAGAGACTTGGCCAGCGCGTCATAAAGAGCATCTCAAACAAACTACAGACCTTCAATAACAGTTGTCTTCGCTCAATACTCAAGATCAGATGGCCAGCTAGAAAAGATCAGCAACAGGGATCTCTGGCAGTGAGCGAACCAACCAGGAACTGATTGTGCAACAAATAACCAGGAAGAAATGGAGGTGGATTGGATTGGCCATACTCTGAGGAAACCATCAAGTGACATCACTAGACAAGCCAGTGCTCGAGTGGAGCCCGAAAGGGAAACGGCGAGTGGGACTTTCCAAAGGTGACATGGAGGAGATCATGTGAAGAAGAGTTGAAACAGTATGGACTAACATGGATGCAAGTGAAGAGTACAGCAGAAGACGTGTAGTTGAAGTCCTATGTTCCACTAGGAACCCAAGGGAACCATAATAATATAAGAATAACTATTTGCACCATTTTTTAAAATTCGCTTTCTAAGATATAATTCAATCTTATGATTTACAAAACGTCTTCTTTCATATCGTTGGAGCATCCATTTTACCTGCAGCTTTCCCCCCTGCATCTCCTCAACACAGGTAGAACAGGCAAATATTTCAAAAACTTTACCTGCGCACGTCTAAGTATTAAAAATTCCACTATAGCATATTTGGCACGTATTGTTTTTATGTGATGAAAAATAGTGTCAGACTCGAACGAACTAACTAATCTTCTTTCCACTAGTAAATAAACAATTTCCGCCATTCTTATACTAACCGGGTTTATTGCTGTTATTATTCCCCTTATATTTATAGTCCTGTCATTTTTCTCATTATTGTAAACACCGTTTGAGCTCTGTAATAATAATAATAATTTTTTGTTTTTCCCTACACCATGTTATGTCAAGAGGATATTAGATTCAATATTCTATTCTACATGCTACGATTTCCCTATTCTATATCGGTAGCAATTGTTTTAAACAAACTTGTTTTTATTATTTCTATTGTTATTATAGTTATTATTCTCAATACTTTATACTTTGCACATTTTCGACATTATTCCTACATTAAGTGTGGAAACATTTCTATGGTTAATTTTATTTATATTTCCAGTAAATGAAATGCAGCATTGTGACAAATGCTGAAAAATTCCATGTTTTATCGTAAATACTGCTTTTAGAATGAATTAATTAAATTCGTGCTAATTACATTTAATGTAGAGTTAGTTATACAGAAACACTGATCACATGAAAGCAGAAATTTCTTTTTTATTCCTTTACGTTCCCGGTGGAACTTCAAGCTAGAGCTCTGGAGTTTCACTAGCACTGATGGTGGTTGCAGATACGCCTTGCTGACTGATGATGAGTGCCAGCTAGTACGAAACCTAGGTCCAGGCAAGGCTTCCTGTGGCCGATTGCCTCCAATTATCTAATATTATCAAATCAATGTGCATCGTGATGGCTAGCTACCTAGTGGAATGGTGGCCACATTGCAAATACCTAACTGATAGAATTCAGTCTGCACCAAAGAAAGGAGACTAGACACGTCGCACTAGTTACTAGTGTCCAATGAAAGTGGTGTTTATTTTTACGGGATCGGGCTGCTAGTCTCATGCTCAACCTCCCCTCTTTACCAGCCTTATTAGTAGCTTAACGAGGTAGAGGAGTGCGCAGTGGGCGACATTGGGACCACAAATCATTTGCGTGGTTGACGACCACTGTACCACCAACGCTTTAAACCTGGGAATACAGGACAGTTTTTCCTCCATCCTAGTTTGGGACTCTTCAGCAGTACGCACCCACCACCAGGGTTTGAACCCGGGACATTCTGGTTACAAGGCGAGCTAGCTCGTAGACCATTAAGCCACTAGGACTCTAAAGCAGAAATCACATTGTCACAATTCTTCCCGTCTCTCAGGGAAACAATACTATCTATTTCTAACTGAATAAGTAGTGTCACTGAACCCGGAGTTATGGTATACCGCTGGTACATATTTTTTGAAAACAGCTAAAAAATGTCCTTGTACACCATGTGATGGTTTTGCAAATGCTGCTGTCTTTACAACTCTATGCAATACCTATCCATAAAGGGACCAGAATTGTTTACACGGTAAACCTGGGCATAATCATGTCCTACATATCAAGAATTGACAGTTTTGTCACTGAACTGGAACAAAACACATAACATTTTTGATTCATCTGACAGACTGATTGGCTAACAAAAGAATTTCATGGGAGATAACCTAAGTGACAGTGAAGAAACACACCGGCAAAATATAGGTACTTGTAGGTCGTGTAGAGGCATTTTGAATTTTCTTTCACTTCAGCACTGAAGAATCACTTGACGCCTTTTAATCAATGAATCAATCAGTCAATCAGAAGTAGGACTAAGCTTCCCCCCCTCGTAGCGAGTAGAAAAGACAACCTAAATTAGGCATTCAGTTATTCAGTTATTAAAACAGGCCAGGCAGCCAGTCATCTAAGTAAATCAATAGGAATGTTATTGTGAATAACTTCAAACAAGAAAGATTAACCAACCGTGAAGAAAACAAAATATATACTATTTAAATGACGCGGCTATTTAAAATACATTACGGTCGTATCCTAGCAACATGCCGGATACAGTTGAACAAAGAGCAAGAGCACGTAAAACAAATAGCAATACACATATGCAAAGTATTTAGCAGAAATAACTTTTAGGCTAATTAATATAAAAGTCAACTAAATTCTTCAATTTGAGAATATCCAGTACAGGTCAGCAACTTGAAATACCTTAGAATGATGTCATAAGTCTAGAGGGGGGGGGGATAAAGAACTACAGTGAATAAGCGTCAATTTAACAGACATTGAAACATTTTCTGATAAATCTAGAAAAGATGAACAACTTACCACCTGCAGGAGGGACAAGTTGATCTAGAAGTTTGTTACTTGTTCTCTTCCAGATTTTCTTAATTACAGCACGAAGTTCTTCATTGAGTTGATCAATTGCTGCACCTTTTGAGAGTAATTTAATGAAAGTTTTGAAAGGGATTGTTTGGAAATCCAGATTGATATGAATAAGTAAGATGGTTAAAGTCGGAATGATTATCTAATTCTGCTTTAACAATTTAATATTGTAAACAACATATTGTTATTATACGAATAGTTGTACACCAGTTTCACTATACAGCAAAGCTTAATGCATAGTGTGAAAGGAGATTTTTATCATATGGTGTGAATTTCATTTCCGGACGAAATTCCAATAATATTGACGTCTTCAATTATCTACATACTCAAACTCTATGAGTTACATTTCTCTACGTGGCTCGCCATCATGGTGCATTTTGGATTGTTGTTATTAGACGGTTGAAGGGAATCAGCAGAAAATCCTGAAAAAAGGTTTTGTGCTTGTTGGCACTTCTCAGTTATCAAGACATATCTGAAATCTTGAAGGAGATTATATCCCTTCTAAGATTCAAACCTTTGTCAGCCAGTGATGCAATCAGGGATGTTACCATTGGATTATTTGGACTTGTGGTTGACCTACTGATTGGTTGTAACTGATGACATGCGTGTAGTCCTTTGCTTGGTATATACCGAATTCTATCAGTTACGTTAGCAATGTAGCAACGTCTTTGACTACGACACTGGGGTATACGGGTTAGAATCTCAGAGGGGACATGAGTTCCTTCAAGATTTCAGATACGCCTTGCTGATTGATGGGTGCCAACAAGCATGAAACATAGGTCCAACGTTTCCTACCGATTACCATCAACCATCTAATAGGTGTCGCTAAACACTGGACCATTGCGGTCAGCTGATGCATCAGGTGTTGATACTATCTGAGCCAGTCTTCAGTTAGCAGGTTTTCATTGAGTTTCTGAATGTTGATCGAAGATAAAATGAAAATCTGATTCGTGCCAGGACTTCAAGTAGACTGCCTCCGCATTACTATTATGGCGCTCTATCTAACCCCGACTTCATTTTAATGCAATCGACATTGGAATCTAGAATTTTCTTTTTTAAGCGACCCCTGATGGCATTTATCGCTTCTCTTTAACGTCGAATACTATGAGAAAATTCGAACTATAGACTGTGATAATAAGTGTGTGGAACACAGCATTTCACTTGGACAAATTATTTTGGTGATAATAACTACTATTCTATAAGATACCTGTTTCGTCCCGGTTTGGGGCTCTTCACAGGTACGCACCTATTACCTCACTAATCTGGGACTGAACCCAGGAGTTTTGGGTCACATATTCACTTCGCTGACCATTCAGACGCTGAGGAAGGATTTCAGTGTTCCACGGATTTTAACTTTGACCAACTCCCGAAACATGGCGCCATGAATGGCCGATTTCGTCGATCAGTAATTGTCTCTACAATCAACCTTATAGTCCCTGAGAGTCACGAGATGACACAAAATGGCTGTCCAGTATTCCCAGGGTTTTTAACGATTCACTAACCGATATCAATCCGTGGTCCCTGCAAAACGAACTCGTAAAAAGTGACAATTCACTATCATCGTTAATATTTACCTTCAGTTTTTATTTTCAAATTTGTTCGAACCAAAGCAAAGAGGGTTGCATTGAACATTACTGTCCCATCACTGTTCAATGGCATATTCATGCGTACCAATGTCTAATAACAAAGATAAAGGTGGAAGAAGAAGAGCGGTTAAGAAACTGGAGAATAAAGAAGCTTATAGTTAATTTTGTACAAAAATTAAAATCAGTTCAGCTAACACATAGTTATATATGTCCAAACCAAGTTAACTTTTAACAGTTTGAAAAAATATCGGGCATTGTGTATGTGATATTCATTATAATGAAGGTTTTTGTATTTCCCAATGAATGAAAAACAAAACGATATTACTGTTTTTACTGGCGTTTCGCTATTTAATGCTACTGCCAATAGCTTTATCAAAGTGATATTATCGAACCAGAATTTACAAAATCCACTCAGCATGTATATAAAAAGAGTTAAGAGGTGAGAAAATAGACTTAGAGACATATTGAAAGTCAAAATAACAATGAAGATCGCTAAACCAAATAACAAAGGTATTAGTACATCTGTCATGGTATCAAAACAAATTTTACTAACTTGATCATCGTTCGTCAGTCTGGGGTCATTTGTCGTTGTCAAGTTGGTCGATTGGTAAAGATAACAAAACCATGTGTAGATTGTTGGATTTGATCAGCGTGTGTTTACATAATGAACTTGTATATCACATTCGTGTTGATTTTGTTATTTCATGGGAGAGGGTGGTGTTGTAACCAGGTCAGATTCTCTTTTAGTCCATCATTCCTATACAGACAATTTGGATTCCACTTAATGATATGAAGTGCTTCTGATGATATTAGAAGTTCTTTGTGATTCCTGAAATGCTTTTTCTGGATTCTTTCAATATTGTCAAAATCAATTTTGTGGCCTGATTCTATAGTAGCGTGTAGACAGATCTATGGCTGATGATTTTTCAAGCTTTTATAGTTCACTAACTGGATTTCTCGGTGGTCGAACAGATGCTCTACGGTGTTCATTTCTTCTGATTTTGATTTCACACTGGAGATGTTTGTCCAATGTGTTTCGCTTCACATTCCAAGCGTTTTATTTTATAGACACAATTAGATAGAGAATCTTTAGGGATTTGGTCTTTTGTATGAACAAGGTTGTTTCGTAGTGTGTCTGATGTTTTGAAGAAAACCCTAGTGTCGAGCTGATTGAATACTCTTCTGATATCACCTGACGTCTCTGCTCTATATGGAATGACGACTGTTGAGGTCCATGTTTTCGGAATGCGTTTTCGACCATACTTGTGTTGATTTTGTTGATGAAGTTCCTTGGGTAGTTGTTTTGCTTGAGAGTCTCAGAAATGTTTGATATTTCTTCTTCTTTTCCTTTCTCAACCGTTATCAGAGAGTGTGCTCGTCTAAGGAGAGTTGAAACAACTTTTACCTTTGCGCTGATGGGGTGTGACGATCCAAAGTCTAAATATTTATTTCAGTGATTTTTCTTTCTGAATGTAAAGATATACTAAAATGTCCTTCCCTTCTCTTAACTAGCCAGACAGTCTAGAAATGGTAGTTCACCGATGTCTGATTCTGCATGCTTGTGAAGTAAACTGGATTCTGAAAATGTTATCTTCGAATCTATTCATGAAAGATCAGTGACTATTGGGGAAACTGGTGAACCTATAGCAAGACCATTTGTCTGTCTATATAAACTCCCTTTAAATGTAAAATAATAACTTTCTAGACAGAATTATAAGCTCTTAATTATTTCACTGATGTCCAGTGGACATCTTTGTGATAGCGTTGTATCTGATTCTAGTAGACTGGAAATGATTATTATTGAATTTTCATGAAATTAAGCCGTTGTAACTTAGTCTATATATCGCAACACCCTAATACGCATTGGATGAAGCAGGTGGCGCCACTTCGGAGAATGGAATATGTCATTATAGTTGCCCTACCTGGAATGGTGACTATCTGATTGACGACAAAAAAACACTGCAAATACTGGATGATCAGGTTTAATAAAAGCTAATCTACACATTACATCGATGAAGTCTGGCTAACTAGAATATCTCCGACAAAGTTTCATCAACAGATACGATAAGAAGGAATATAAACGCATCCAGACAAAATTACAGTCAGCAAAATCGAAAACCGATTTTCAATTTACTTGACTTTAAGTGGTGATAACCAGGATGTATGCTGCAGCAAAACTAGTCTCTTTACTCGAAAAAAGTCCTGTTCGTTGGCACAGTCAAAAATCCAACAAGCACCACTTACATATTACCTGCAGCTGTGTACATCAAATAACGTGTATCTGTGGGAGCAGTTAGACATTTGGACAATAAAAAGAAGAGCCATGCATCAAATAACCTTCGATTTAAGCGACTAAATTGTTTCAACTTGTCAATTAGCAAACACATGATGATAGACACAAGATACCTCCTAATGAGACATCTTGGGAACATTTGGGAAAGCTAAGAGACGATACATCCTAAATCTTCTCAAGTTTGCTAAAGCAATCTCTATCAGACACATGTGAGAAACTCAATTTCTGTGTTCAGAAAGAAGCAGTTTTCAGTCTTTCCTCGCCTTGGTAACTGGGTGTCTTAATTCTCTATTTCATTTGATTAAGTAGTCCTTGGCCTTAACCTCTTGTCTTTATTACGCAACTCGTTTACCACTATATACACACACATTGATTTCTGTTTAAAATTGAACCATCTGTCAACTGATATCATGTAGAAATTACAAGTATGTTGAAATCGTTTCTGCGAGCAGCTGATGAGAAGCTGACGAAATGAACAATGAACAATGAACCATCTTATTCTGCACAAATTTCTGTTCTCACTTTATTCAAACTTATTAAGGGGGAATAAATGTATGGAAGTATTCTTCAGTTTTTCAAAAAGAATCCTTCCTGGGATTGCAATTATTCAGATAACTCCCACCTAGGCAACATTTTTATCTTCTGATTTCATCATTTCGGTCAGCCTCCCAACATTTTTAGTTTAACTTTCATATTTGATTTAATTTTTGATCCTTTGAGTTGTACTCACTGTATTAAATCATCGTCTTTTCATTCGAAGTCGAAGTCAACAGAAATCTCTGGGAGCGAACCAACCAGGAACCGATTGTGAAACAAATAGACTTTATCAAAACAAAATTTACCCATAATGGAATTACACTCTACCACAGTGCACAAGTTTTATTCTTATATCAATGATAGAAATGGAGATGGATTGGCCATACTCTGAGGAAACTATCAAGTGACATCACTAGACAAGCCATTGCTCGAGTGGAACCCGGCCGAAAAGGAAGCGGCGAGTTGGTCGTCAGTGCAAGGGTGACTTGGAGGAGATCATGTGAAGAGGAGATGAAAGCGTGTGTGGGCAGACTTGGAGCCAGGTGAAGACTCTAGCAGAGAACCGAACGCAATGGAGACGCACGACTGAAGCCGTATGTTCCTCTAGGAATTAAAGGAAATAATAATTATAGTAACCTCCCATCTCCATTTCCTCCTGCCTATTTGTTTCACAATCAGTTTCTGGTTGGTTCGCTCCCAGAGATCTCTGTTGCTGATCTTTTCTGGTCATCTGATCCTGAGTATTGAGCGAAGACAACTGTTAATGAAGGTCTGTAGTTTGTTTGATGTGCTCTTTATGACGCGCAGGCCAAGTCTCTGATCCATATAATAGCACTGACTTCACATTGGAGTTGAAAATCCGGATCTTATTTTTCCTGTTGAGTGCTGTTGACCTCCACACAAATTTGAGAGTATTGAAAGCTTGTCTTGCTTTTTCGATCCTTGCTTTGATATCCTCGTCAGTTCCACCTGTAGTTGAAACGACGCTTCCCAGGTAGGTAAAGGAGGTTGTTTCTTTCAGGTTCCTCTCATTTATGCTGATCGTTGTCTGTTGTTGTTGTCCAAGAATCTTCATCACCTCTGTTTTCTCTATGTTCACCTGAAGTCCTTCACATCTTTGATTCTTCTTCTGCCAACTTGTTACTTTTCACTTGCATATCTTCCAGTTTGTGGGAAATCAGACATATATCATCACGGGCGAATTCCAGATCCTCCAAGTTTTTTGTGTGAGTCCATTTTATGCCTGTTTCCTGATTGCCCACTGTTTGTCGCATTATCCAATCTACTGCAATCAGGAAAATCATTGGCGATAGTAGGCAGCCTTGTCAGTCTGATGATGATAATCATTTACGATTATATCTGTTTGTCTGTGTTGTTGTATTGTGTATTGTGTATGTGTGTGACAAGGTGGTCACAAAATACAATTGTTTTTAGAAAAAAGGAGATCAATGTTTACATATATATTTCAAATATGCACACTTTAACATTCATAGACAAGGTCAAGTCAAGGTGAGCAATAGTTGAAATTTCATTAAGAGAACAAAAAAAGAAAAACAAACAAGACACAAGCTACCAACCCCACCCCATCCCATTCAATCAATACACACATTCATTTGACCTGAAGAATAGTAGTTATCTATTATATTGGTCAGGATACAATTATTTTTCATATACATACCGTTTCTTTTAAATATATTTCTGTGAAAAAGAAGGTTATTGATTGTTGCAGTAGTAGTAGTAGTAGTCGTTTGAACCATCTTGAGACTAGTTTCAATCGATCGTTCTGAATAAATTACACTTATATATAAATGTAGACAACAGCCTAACAGTATTGAAAGAGAATGATTTTTTCTGTGAATAGAAAGATATTCTTTACACTTCAAGTTTGACAAAAACTTGTCTGCACTAGTGGCTGGTATATGTATAAAACTTGGGCACTGCGGTGGTAGAGTATAACTCCATTATGGATAAGATTTTATTTTGATAAATCACACAGTGTTGTTATACAGTAATATTAACTGATGACCACGTTTCGAGCACAAACTATTGCCACTCATAATCATATTGACTTACTCACTAACACAACTTTTTACTTCATTTATATACATGAGTGGAAGTGATGATTAGACATTTGAATAAAAATCAATCAATATGGGATAATGTACATTCAGAAATAATAATAATATGAGTGTTATTGATCAAATACAATCAGATGGGAAATAAGATGTTTTTATCGTAAAATAAATAAGTAACTTGTTAGAATGTTATAATGCACGTGAATTGAAATAGAATTTTAAGATTATTTATTATCCTCCTCTGATTTGACTGACTGACTGGTGGTAATAATCTCTTCTATGCATATCTCTGATATCTACATTGAGTTATTTCTGTCGCATGTGTTGGGTGAAGACTCAGTGAACGAGGATTCAGTAATCAATCTCTCTCTCCACCTACCTGTATTACTTCTTAGAATTTTAACCCTCTCCCACCACCCCATTGTGTGGTATTGTTTTAGTGCATGCAGTGCAATTGATGAGCTTTTTTCGAAATTACTTATCTTCTCGGGATCAAGCATTCTTACCTTGGCTAAATTCTTATGTTCCAACAATCTGATTAGCTCCGACCAACTAGTTTGATCTATCTAGTTGACCTCACAGTCATTGCACGGTATTTTGTAAATTATATTATTTTGTTAAATTGGGTCCACCGGGTCTTTTAGCCTACAGAGCTTGTCCTATGTGAGTGAGTTTGTAGCTTTGAATGTCACCACCCTAAATCCTGCTTTATTAAGAATCCTACGTGAGGAGGGGCTCAGATGCCCCCTCCTTATATGGTATAACAGTAGATGACTTATATTCTCTCTTATTTGTGTTATCATTATTAGTTTCACAATTATTTTTATTTTGTTTTCGGCCTTTACTGATCTTCCTAATGAATTTTATAGGATAGTTATTCAACACCAACGCTTCTTCTATCTGTTTTATGTCGTCATTTAGGCCTTTTTTGTGCTACTCAGTGCTATGGCTCGGTTTGTCAGACATTTCACTAAACCTGCCTTAATAGTTAACGGATGAGACGAATTAAAGTCTAAATATCTATTAGAATGCGTTGGTTTTCTATAAACACTAGTGTGTAGTTTGCCTTCTTCTATTCGTTTTATCTTACAATCTAACATGGTTAATTCTCCTTGTTCATTTTCTGATTCAAATGTGAATTTTATTCCTTCTACTTGTGAGTTTATATGTGTTAAGAAGCTAGAGATATGTTCTGTTTTTAACACTGTGAATATGTCATCTACATATCTCCACCATATTTTTGGCCTAGGATTTAATGTATTGAGAGCACTATTTTCCCAGCTGTCCATAAAAATGTCTGCTATAATAGGGGATATTGGTGATCCCATTGCTACACCTTCTGTTTGTCTATATATTTTGCCTTGAAACTTGAAGATAGTAGATGTGAGGCATAGCTGAATCCCTAAAATAATTTCTCCAATGGGCAGCTTTGTCCTATGACTAAGTTCGGAATCAGAAGTTAGTTCTTTTTTAACTGCTTCTAAGGCCATATTGACTGGTATATTAGTGTAAAGAATAGTTATATCAAAACTAACCATTGTTTCGTCATTCGCTAGTTGAATGTCATTTAGTTTACTTTTCATCTCATATGAATTAGTTAATCTAGAGTTTGAATTATTTCTGATAGGGCATAGTATTAAAGCTAAGTGTCTTGATAATTCATAAGTTGGGGTATTTCTAAAATCTACTATTGGCCTTATTGGGTATCCTAGCTTATGTGGCTGGTAGTTACGCTACGCTATACATATGGTGAACTGACAGAAGTTAGAATTAATGGGCTATTGAATTCCATCCCAGTAACTCATCGGTATATAAGCTCATCTTTAAAATCGGGAGATCTTGGGTTCGATCCCTGATAGGTGGAATTATGGATACACTTCAATGAAGAGTCTCACACTGGGACGAAACAATTGTCCAGTACTCTTCAAATTTTCAATGGTTCTCTCGTGATCAAGGTTGAAGTCAATCTAAAAGAATGATATATTATAAATTATTTAAGTTACCATTGTATTTTGAACGTCCCGGTGATTGATTTTACCCGTCCCAGTTAATGCATGTAGGATACTTTGAGGTTGACATGATTTTATTTTTGGACGATGGATAGATAATTTACAAAACTGTAAGTTTAACAGGGACTTTTCGATATTTTAATCGGACACTAGTTAGTTCATCGGACATTTAGTCTTTCGTTGGGTGCAGACTGAATTCTACCAGTTAAGTTTGCAATGTGACCAATATGCTAGATGTCTTGTTACTGAGATGCACTCTCAGCTGTTTTCAGATAATCGGGGGTGATCGACCTGAAGAATTAGACATAGGTCTTGTACCTTTTGGCACTTCCCAATTAGTGAGGTGTATCTACAATCTTAAAGGAACTAATGCATCTGCTGGGATTCAAACCTGAGTCACCCAGTGCTGCATGTATAGCATACCAGTCGCTGAATAGCTAAGCATATACTAACGTTTTCGTGTTTGGGAAGTTGCATGCAGGGCTCACGTTTATTTTTCGGGGGTACTAACGAGTCCCAAGTAGGCTGAAACGTTGCTCCTGTATTCTGTTGATAAACACGATAAAGCTAATAACCTCATGAATAATATATTATTGCAGAAATTTATTTAAAAGTCAATCTGAACGAAGAATAGTCTTTTCAATGCATCCTTCTCTTCAGGTTCTTACAATTATAAAATATAATATTTGTTGTCGTTACAATAACCGTAGCCAGTTATACGGCGGATACATTCCTTTTTTACATAGAATAACAGATTAGTTATGGGGTGTCAAAATAAATAGTCGTGTTTGTGTGACAAACGTCATGCTAGGCTGAAATCGATTACAAAATATTGTAAAGCGGGAGACAATGGTGATTAATCATAATAGATTTGCAGAGTGTGGGGTAGGAAAATTGACAAGTCAGTTCAAGGTTATAAAAGAGTTAAGGGGAAGGAGCACTCTTGGTGAGAAGAAGAATCATCAATCCAAGTTTGGCCATGGTAGGAACAGCGTCTGCACGTGTTCTTTTAGGATACAAAGTTCCGGTTTAGTCGATCTTAATACAACAGCTTCAGCTATGTGTAGGAGACGTAAGCGAACTGTACGTGATAACGACTTCGGAATTCGGTATATAACCCTGAAAGCTATGTTGACATCAATGCGATGTCCAGTATCGACCAAGTGTGACAGGATTGAGCTTTTTTATGCACTTAATTTCCCCCCTGCTGAACTAAGCTGGTAAATGTTCTGGAACCCGTAAACGAACCTGCCTAATCGTGCGCCCTATATAACTTTGACCACAGGAACAGTTGAAATGGTATACGCATGAAGAAGAGTTAAGCTTAGGTAAGATATCTTTGAGTTGCTAGGTGAACATTGGACGGCTACTGAAGGATAGACATAAAAAGAGGCATACAAAGAGGATACAACCAACCTGCACGGATATATGTATGTATTTACTCAAATCAACAGAGACACACACGATATATGTGTATATACATTTATGCGTCATTCACAAAAAAGTTATGTTAATATTCGTAAAGCTCAAAAGAAAAAAGAAAATCACTCATCACTGGCGTTATTTCATATATATTAACCACCCCACCATAGTTCCTACTGAGTCCCCGGAGTTAGTACTCACTGTGAGCAGTTAGCAAGCCATTAGAATGAAATTGATAACACACACATATCCAAGCGATGGAATCTATTCCCTCAAGATGAAAGACCACCTCCCCAACATGTTAAAGTGAACTCCTTTAAATCGTAGAAGTAGTAACATGGTGATGTTATACTATACAATCTGAAGATCTGTCATAGAGACTACGTTTCACAGGCGCAGAATTACACTACTCACATCAAAGGCATTGTAAAACCAATCTTTGATGGTCAGAATAACTTTTTTCAGAAATACCGTGGGGTGATCGATTTTGGCGTACACCATCGTGACTTCACTATACGATAAATGATCTTTGAACTCAATTATCCCGAAGAAAATAAAAGATAGTTCAGTGAAGAATATTTGTTTTATCGACAAAATCATCTTCACAAGCTCTACAATCTTATTTATATTCACCAGAAACGTATAGGAGTCCATTATTGAGTAACACGAGGAAGTGCGTGACATAACTGATACAACGACTCAGAAGTAGCTTCAGAAATAAAATTAAAAAGTTACGTAACACTCAACAGCACAAAGAAAGAAAGAAAGAAAGTGTTGGAAATCTGATAAGGTTAAAATTGTTACTGAATGAGAAGAGAGGTAGTTGAGTGTCCATTTGAAAAAAAGGAACAAAAGTAACATGTAAGAGAGTGATAATAGTGAATTAATTATTCAAGATTAAAGCGAACCACAACTTATTAAAACTATAGAATCACAAGGGACGAATAATGAAGAGGTTAAGACCATAGTAGAATACGTTACTGGGCAAACATTTTCTGCATACAAAGTTCGAGGTTGTACTGATAAATCGTCAGCGCCTCGCCATATACAAATACCGAAAACTAACGCCCTCTTTAAGCACTCTGTAGACAATCGTAAAAGACAACTGTGGTGGAGCTGCATGGTCTGAGCTCACCAAGTGTTCGAGAATTCAGCTTGTAATTGTCAAGCTGAATTGTCCTCTAGCTCACAATGCTGGATAATGTTCAGAGATGCGTTTGGAAAATGTGCCCCTTGTGCGGTCAATAAAAGTAGCTTCACATGAAGAAGTAAAATTAATAAACACACGTTGAAGTGGCCCAAGGCATGAGTTTATTAATTGCTTAGCTTTAATTTTGAATAATTAATTCACTATTATCACTCTCTTACATGTTACTTTTGTTCCTTTTTTTCAAATGGACGCTCAACTGCCTTTCTTCTCATTCAGTAACAATTTTAACCTTATCAGATTTCCAACACTTTCTTTCTTTATGCTGTTGATTGTTACGTAACTTTTTAATTTTATTTCTGAAGCTACTTCTGAGTCATTGTATCAGTTATGTCACGCACTTCCCCGTGTTACTCAATAATGGACTCGTATACGTTTCTGGTGAATATAAATAAGATTGTACAGCTTGTGAAGATGATTTTGTCGATAAAACAAATTTTTTTCGCTGAATTATCTTTTATATTCCTAATGGTTGATTGGATGTTTTCGGTATTTTGAATCAAAATGCTGTCCATCATAGGAGAACTTTTGTTAGTTTCTCTATATGTATCAAAGAGGTCATTAATAAGAAAGAAATGAATGCTTTTCTCATATATGTCACTATTATTACTCTTAAATATATATTTCAAATATTATATTGAATTCAAGCCAGTGAACTTACCACACAAGCAGTTCGATGAGGGCATAATTTACCGAATCCTAATGGAGGTGATATCTTGCGTAGAAGAGTGACAACATCAAGATGTTTAATTCTTCCTCTAGAAAAGGTTTTAAAAGAAAAGAGATATATCAATGGTTGTGTGAAGGTTTGTCAACTAAATATACATTTAATTAAAACAGTTGTGTCATCGTGGTTTTCTAAGTCTTATATCTTTGTCATATAAAGAGAGAGGGAGAATTAGCTTCATCAAACATTCACACTCCTTTGATACAGGATTACTTGTGCGTCGGTGGCACAGTGGTTAGGACTCTCGCTGACCATGCACATGGTCCGAGGTTCGAGCCCCTGCCGGCGCACACCCGATATCTATGGTCAGCCTGCAAAATTTGCGCTACCGATATCCATGCTGAAAATGCCATACTTGTACTGAAAATACGGTGTGGCATCAAGCTGTAACCAAAATAAATAAAATAAATACTTGGGTTCCGAGTGGAACATAGGGCTTCAACAACACATCTTTGTCTTTCTTATATTTTCTGCTCTCCTCTTGAGGTGGGCCTACAACTGCCCCTAATCTCTTATATCCTCCTCACCATTCGATCTCCTCCATGTTACTTTCGCGCCGACGATCCACTCAAAGTTTCCCATTCAGGGGTCTGGCATGGGATGTCATTCGATGGCAACCTCAGTGTATGCCGAATTCATCTCCATTTAAGTTCTGCATATTTGTTGAGCGATAGGTTCTCGGTTAGTTTGTTCCTATAGTCTCTTGTTACTTGACTTGAAATTCAAGTTTACTAGGTAGGCTAAATCACCATTGTTTTACATTTTTAATTTCTGTTTTATTCATTTATTCACTTATTATCTTAACTACAACAGTGGTAGAAGTGGAGAGTAATTCGTGTTACTATTATTATTATTGTTCCATTTGGTTCCAAGTGGAATATAGGGACGCGGAACGCGGTCTCCTTAGCATGCTCCCAATTCATCTATATTTTCTTCGGTATATTTTTGTCAGATAATAAATTCTGGATTGGCTAGCAGAATTTCTCGATGCTAATCGTTTCCGGTTGGCCATGTGATCTTCAGTATGAGGAGAAAGGGGCATCTGTTGATGAAAGTCCACAGTAGCCTGTTGGACGTGATTTTCGTGACTCACTCTCTCTGAGGCATACAGAAACTTCATACATTTATTCCCCTTAATGAATTTGAACAAAGCAAGAACTAAAGTGGTTTTTGCAGAATAAAGTGGTACCATCACATCGTCTGTTTTGTTGCTTTCTCGTCAGCTGCTTACAGGCCAAAGACATTATTAAATATATCTACAACAGCAATTTTAACATACTTGCACACAGAGTTCATTTCAAACAAAAATCAATCAATATATGCATAGTAATAATATATATATATATATAATATTAAACACTACTCCGAACAATAATAATCATACACAATGGAAACTTTTCAGCATTTAGCATTCAGATGAAAGAGAGATGAAAATATCCAGTTACCAGGCAGGGCAAAGAAAGACTGATAACCACTTCTTTCTGAACGCATAAATCAGGTTTCAGGTGCTTGATGGGAATGGTTTCAGCAAAACTGAGGAGAATTGAGCTCTTTTGCCTATTGATAAGTTTGAACGAATTTTCGACGTTCACCTCATAACCCGTGTCAATGAGATGCCTGGCGATGGTACTGTTTAAAGCATTTGTTCCCTTTAGACATAAGCTTTTTGGTACATGTTCAGAAAATCGTAGATATGCCCTTCTTTCTGTTCTGCCAATGTAACTGAATGCCAACTCAGATACATGTAAATTTGTAAATACAGTTGGAGTTGTTAACATGAGAAGGATATGTATCGATTTTTGATTGCATCAAAGGGTAAGTTGTTCGATAGACGGGAACGTGCTTAGCTGCCGGATAGGCCATGGCTAGTGATGTGCTCAGCCTTCTGTTGATCATCGCTGCAATGTTTCCATCTTTATAATCAATTTGAATGTAGATTGGCTGTTTTCCTACTGTGATTTGTTTGACATTTGAGACTTCAGATCTTCCATACTTGTTGATGAACCTTTGAGGGTACCCATTGCTCTTCAATATCTTTTTAGGAAAATCAAATTCTTCCTCTAATTTCTCTATAGAGCATATTATCCTCGCTCTGCTGAAACTGTAGTTCTTGCATACAGAAGCGCTGACTGAATTGACATTAGTGTTTGAAAATCCAAATCTTGTTACTGATATTAAGTTCAGTAGAATTCCTCATTGATATTGCAGTAATGAAGTTCTGTCTTATTTCCCGATCCTGGTCGGCTTTGAAATCTTCATTCATGCCATCTGTGATTGATACGATACTTACTGACCAGTTAATTAACAAATATTCAATTTCTTCCCTTCACTATGATTCGCTTGTTTCATTATCAATGACCTTCATCGGTAAGGTAATACATTTATAGTGTTTACAAGATAACTTTTATACGTAAATGTATATATTTCTGTAAGTCTTTTTCCTGTTTTTTGTTGACTGATTGTATTTGAATGAAATATTCGTTCCGTGTCTACATGTCGGTTGACAGTACGGAAGCTTCAATAATGCCTTGAGTTGAACAGTGATGTTTATTGGTAGATAGTGGCTAGTAGTTTCAGACTAGACAGCTGAATGCATCTGGAGGAGTGCACCAGTGACTGGAGCTGTTCTTCTGGAGACTGAAACCCAGCAGCCATCATTTCAAACACTTAAGCATTATCTGCTAGGCCTCTGAGCCTAGCATGACAGCCACCTCTTATGAAACCAGTAACAGCTGTAACAAGTGATATCATCCTCACTAGGAGATCATACGTCCACAGAGACCAAGCACTCCGATCCTGATGTCCGATGCACAAGATTCGACTCCTGTGGCCTTGTGGATGATGTTTGGGCGTTTGAGACAATGAGTGATGGGTTCGAATCTCAATCAGAACGCTATCACTCACTGGCAATAGAAGCATATCCAGACAACAAGACTTACGTTGTGGATCCCACTGCTAGGCATCAGCAACCGAATAATATTATACTTCTATACTGAACTAACTTTTCCGAATATCTGGAATAAGTGTAGATTTGATTTATTCTGGTTTCATGCACATTACACATTGACTCGATGAGCAAAGACACCTTTAATTAACATCTTTCTCCAGTTAAAACTATCAAATCTTAAGACCTTCTTCACTTTCCTACTGTACTGACGGATTATTAATCAGCACATACATTAGAGCTTAATGACTGCTTCAGAATGTAATTATTTTAATGCAATCGATCAACGTATTTCTGCTTTAAACCATTTGCAATGGTATATGCAGCTAATTTATGCGAATAACTTGGGGGGGGGGGGGGGAAACACTAGTATTTGTTAATCCGATCGAAGTGACCCAAACACTGGACAGTAGTTATTTCGCTCATTTAGGGCCAAGCTCATCACCGGTGTACCCAGGTTGACTCAGCTCAGCAGCTCAGCTGTATTGTTGTGATGTTCTAACTAACTCTGATTGACTATACTGACCAATATACTTGGTCTAGCAGTCATATTATGGTATTTGATAAAAACGTAAGCATTTTTGCCGAACTACAAAGAAATGGTTTTCTACGAATCTTCGGTGATATTTGAAACTCTGCTTCGAATACTTGGACACTTCAGCAATTCTGTTACGCTAAATGGTGCAAAATACGGTGACACAAAACTCGAAGCTTCTTACGCTTTGCTAACTGATCGTTGGCCCTATTTGACATCAAATTAGTATCGAGATGAAAGTGCGTCGGTGGCACAGTGGTTAGGACTCTCGCCGACCATGCATATGGTCCGGGGTTCGATCCCCTGCCGAAAGCATACCCGATATCTATGGTCGGCCTGCAAAATTTGGGCTACCGATATCATATGCTGAAAATTCCATACCTGTACCAAAAAATACGGTGTGAAATCAAGCTGTAATCAAAAATCAAAAAAATCAAAAAAAGTAAATGTGGGATAATACTTAACACTACTTTTTGTAATATAATTAGATAATGATTACCGAGGTGGGTTAGGGGTAACAATAAATTCTTTTTGAACATATACAGATGGAAGGTAGGGGCTTAATTCTACAGAAAGATATTGTCTAGGCGTATTTCAGTAGGCATAGATTGTCCTGAAAGACGTTTTTTTGCTGTCAATCTTATGATTCATATCAATTAGGTGTTTTGCTATAGACGAAGTTGGCAATCTGCCACCCTACGTTTATCGAGGACTCACAATTCATTTGTTCTCCTACCCTCACGTACAGAGCGCGATCACTCTTCCCTGTGTATTGGGGACCGCTTAAACACACACTCATGTAAACTGTTATACAGAATGGAGTGTGACGTAATAACTATTAGTATTAGTCTTAAAATCCTAATATTTATATGTATATATATGTTGAACAGTAATGATACTATTATATAATCATAGCTACTTTAAAAAATTTAATTCACATAACGAATATAATTTGTCACTCACTTTGCTTCAGGATCATATTCTGACCATAAACGTATAAATTCATCTAAATGATGTGGTCCCAATATTGACCAATCACGTGTTAGATAATCAAAATTATCCATGATAACAGCAACAAATAAGTTGATAATCTAATTAATGGTGAAACAGTAAAAACAAAACAAAACAAGGGTACATTTACGAGACTGTCACTACTTTGTTAAATGTCAATCAATGGTATATACATAAATGGGTGACGAGAGGCTGGAATTAGGCATGAATTCAAGGATGATAATGTCGGATGCTCTGTGTGTGTGTGTGTGTGTGTGTAAAGGAGATGAAGGCTTATGAATAATCTTGGAGCTCGCTGACGGTGACACCTAAAAAACGTATTCTGGAACACTGCCCAGCTTGGTTAACCAGAGGAGAAAAGAAGAATAGCAACAGCTCCATTCTCAAACACCTTGTCATCTCCGGACATCAAGCACCCCCACATGAATGCTTCACAGTGTTACACAGAGTCCCTCAATATCGTACAAACGGACTTTGGATACGCCATTTGTACATATCTGAAGCATTAGCTACTCGAGATTTGAAACCGGACCTCCGCATTCAAAAGCGATACATACATTCTCTTGCCCTACCATGGTCAGAGTAAAGTTCTTATCACAATTTTACTTCTTTCCTTTATTATGTAAGTTCACTATTATCATTATTATTAATACTTTTATTATCATTGTTATTCCCACCATCCATATTTTATTGCCACTGTTTATTAATAACATTGCTATTTCATACATATTTTATAGAAAAACACTTTATCGCCTTTCCACTAGTTCCTGTCCATTTTACACGAGATTATTGATTATTCACTATCTCACACTTATTACGTCATGCCAACTTCTGTCTCCTTTCTAACTTACAATTAGTCATCCCTTCTTACACCTTACATTATGTAGTACAATTTTTCAAGAACAAAGTTTACCAGTATCTGATTGGTCTACAGATTTCTTTGTTAATTATAATTGCGATTGTACAGCTCATGAAAATGAATCGTCGAAAAGAAAATTTTCTTCGCTGTTTGTGCCTTTTTTCTTATGATTCAATATGGGAATATTTCGTTCATTAAAAAAATTAGTGGTCAGATGCCCTATTCGGCACTCAACAGAATGATAATAATAATAATGCTAACGATTTTATTTGAAGGAAGGTTATATCACTTAACTTTAGGTATATTGCAGTCAGCCAGAATAGGATTTCTAGTTTCATCATGTACGAATATCAGTAAGAGAACTATGGAAAACCAAGGAGTACTGGGTAGTTGTTTTATCTTAGTTCGGGACTCTTCATCAGTAAGCATCATTAACCCCACTCATCAGGGATAGACACCAGGATCTCCAGGTTACAAGGCCAGCTAGCTGACCATCCGGCTACTGAGATAGGATCTAATGGCCCATTTGTTCCAAGTCCTGTCAATTCACGATCTATAGCGCCATTGCCAAGCTACGTCCAGATGACCGACCTCGTGGACTCCGCCAGCCATGACTTCTCACTAGAATTCCAGGCAACTTTGTTCTGTACTTATTCGCTGGTGAGCATTAGATTAAGGATAGATTTGCAATAAACAAAGGGTATGGAAAACTAACCTAATTACATATATTTTGAAGCCAATTGAACGAAAATAACAAGTTGATGATATTTAACTCAGAGATCATATAAATATTGTTGTTATTGTTGTTTAGTATTATTGTTGTTTAGTAATCACCATCCCATCGCCTTTCTTATCTAAACTTCCTGTTTATTCATGTTATTTTAAGTTTTTCTTAATCCCTGTCTACACTACCATATTTTCATATCCACACTTCCTGTTTATTTTGTCATTTTACTATTTCTACATATTTAATCCCTGATTGCATAAACAATTATTCATCACGTTCAGACGCTGTTCCTACCGTGGCCAAACTTGGATTGATGATTCTTCTTCTCACCAAGAGTGCTCCTTGCCCTTAACCCTCTTTGCCCTTTGCTTATTATTACATATATTACTATTACAATTACAATTATTATTAATAATAATATTATGCGTCATAATTTATGTCCTTCATGCAAACATTCCCTCAATGCTATTGAATTTTTCATTTATACTATCCGGACTTATTATTAGTGATATTATCTCTTTTCTCAATATGTGCCTCCACCTGTTTCATTTCACACATTCGTTATTTCATTATGAACCTCCCATTGCAGTCTTACTATCTGCTGTTTAACAGACCACTTTGTACTAGCCACTCACTCACCTGACACCTTTTATAACCTTGAACTGACTTGTCAATTTTCCTACCCCACACTCTACAAATCTATTATGACTAATCACCACCATTGTCTCCCATTTTACAATATTTTGTAATCGAATTCAGCCTAGAACGTTTGTCACACAAATACGACTATTTATTTTGACACCCCATAACTAATCTGTTATTCTACGTTAAAAAAAGTATCCGCCGCATAACTGGTCTTAATTGTAACGACAACAAATATTATATTTCATAATTGTAAGAACCTGAAGAGAAGGATGCATTGAAAAAAAATATTCTTCGTTCAGATTGACTTTTAATTCATAATATGGGAATATTCCACACTATCAAATTATTCATCACATTAGTTTTTTATCCAAACATCCTGTCTATTTTGTTATTTCTACATTTCTAACCCCTAATTGCACAATGTCAATCTTCTTAGTTATTATAATGCTACTTTGTTCGAATTTTATCCCTCCCCCTGTTTATTATGGCATTCTAATTCCTAACTGTAATTTTTATTAATTTGACCCTTAACCGGAAATTGTTCTGGAACTTTCCCATCCATTTGATATAAATACACGAATGTACAGCCTAGATGACGGTGACTTCGTCGAAAAGAAAATTTTCTTCGCTGCAACTGTCTTCTTCTTATTCCCCATGATCAAATATTGTTGTATAGTAAAGGTGTAGTGACTAAATAAAGACAACTTGTGAATAATTCCATGTTCAGTTAGGAAATCTAACAAAAAAAGTCATTGAGTAATTACGAGATCTCTTCTTATAGTCAAAGCCCATTTTAGCAGTATGCACTAATAATTCCACCATGTATGAAAATCCAGAATCTTCAAGTTACGAGGTCAGACTGATGATTATTCATTCATTCAGCCAACAGGTTGGTATAAAGTGATTTGTGAATCATAAAACCCATCAATTTTTGATACAAAACTACCACTAAACACTGGCATCGATGTTTTTTTCCTTCACGTTCCCCAGTGGAACATAGGGCTTCAAGCTAGTGGCTTGAAGTTTCTGTAGCAGTGTTTATTTTACAGGATGGGGTTGCTAGCCTCATGCCCAACCTTTCCTCTTCACCAGCATTATTTCTGCCTTAGCGAGGAGTGCATCGGCCGGGGATCGATCCCCGGACCATGTACATGGTCGGCGAGCGTCCTTACTGCTATGCCACCGACGCACACCTGGCACCGATGTGCATGCACTTTACCCTGACATAGTAAACCCTAACGATCATGAGTTCGTCTAAGAACCAAGATATAATCATCCTACAGCCGCTGCTGAAGAGCCACACACCAGAACGAAACAGTTAACCAGTGATTCTTAGTTTTCAATGATTGATTATCTTACTAGTATTAGTCTGAAAGAAGATGGATATGATTATGCTGCTTATGATTTCTCCTCAAATCTACCTATCTGTAATTAAAACTCCGCCTAGGTTATAGAAAACAAACCAACACATAGATAGTTTCGATAGTTTGAAAAGTTCACATGATGAGGTAAAATAAGAAATATTAGATAATGCCTAATTAACACCATTTAACTCTTCGATAGTTATTATTATTGAATTAATTTTTAACACACACACAATTGATGTAAACAAGGCCTTCAAAGTCATCCTACAGTAATATCAACTAATCTTAATTTTACTTCAAGAGTTTGTCTACTACATATTACTGAGGCTGTTGGAATCTACATTAAGAAACATTAAGAAATTCTGTATGCAAAAGAAATTTAGTTCAGACACTTTCCTTACCTTACCTTAGCTACCAAGGTTTTAACGATCCTCAGTTTGTTGTAGAAATTTCCTTAGTTTTATTTGGTGTTCTATTTACTAAAAACATTTTCATGCTTATGCATTACTTATGCATCTTTCTTAAGCTGTAATTCCACTGATCTCAACAAAACACCATTATTGTTAATGACGATTATATATATATATTTGTAGAGCCGCAATAGGAAATTATCAAAAAGAATATTCAAGTTTTGGTTTGTAGGGATTTGGTTGATTGGTTACAGGATTTCATGATGAGCTGACATTGGTTAGAGAACCATTGGAAAACCTGGGGGTACTGGAAAGCTGTTTCGTCCTAGTTTAGGACTCTTCATCGGTACGCACCCACCACCTAGGTTCGAACCCAGGACCTTCTGGTTACAAGGCGAGCTCGTATGCCATTAAGCCACTGGAACCCGATCCAATGACCCATGAATTCTAACTTCTGCCAATTTACGATATAGCGCAACCGCTAGCCAATGTCTTCGGCGAGTATTTGTCCTCACACCCGACCATCTGCTGCACCCTACTGGTCACGGCTTCCCACTAGAACCCCAGGTAACTACCTACCTGAATAGGGCAAGTCGCCTGTGAGCATCACATTGATATTCAAGTGTTGGTTTGTAGGGAGTCTTTGCTCAAATTTTCTTTAGTCTTCTAAGCTTTAGATTGTCATTCTTATGAAGTTATCAAATAAGATACATTTACAAAATAGTGATTGATTCAACCAGATCCTTTACAAAATCACAGACAATAGAGATCCTGACAGCTGTGCAGCTGAACAGCCTATCTCAGAGAACACAACCGTATCAAAAGCACCCATCTGAGCTACACATCTTCCCTCAATTATTTAAAAATAACTTTTCCGTACTTATATTGCTGAGATTTAATTTCCATCCATTAATTGTCAGTTTAATTATTATTATTATTATTGTATCCTTTAATTCCTACAGGAACATAGGGCGTCAGCCGTGCGTCTCCATTGCGTTCTGTTATTGTCAGTTTAAAGTGGTATATAATAACTTGCTTTAGTCAGTAGTGAAAGCCAAACTTTCATAATGAAGATATTGTAGTAATCTTTATTACACATAACTTGCCGATGCATATAAAAATCATAACTTGTATATTGTGCATTGAATTAATATTATTATTGTTTCCTTTAATTCCTAGAAGAACATAGGGCTTCAGCCTCACACGTCTCCATTGCATTCGGTTCTCTGCTAGAGTCTTCACCTGGCTCCAAGTCTGCCCACACACTTTCATCTCCTCTTCACATGACCTCCTCCAAGTCACCCTCACGCTGACGACCAACTCGCCGCTTCCCTTTCGGGTTCCACTTGAGCAATGGCTTGTCTAGTGATGTCACTTGATACATTGTTTCCTCAGAGTATGCCCAATCCAATCCGCCTCCATTTCTTCCTGCCTATTTGTTTCACAATCGGTTCCTGGTTGGTTCGCTAACTGCCAGAGATCCCTCTTTGTTGCTAATCTTTTCTGGCCAGCCATCTTGTCTTGAGTATTGAGCAAAGACAACTGTTGATGAAGGTCTGTAGTTTGTTTGAGATGCTCTTCATGACGCGCATTGCAAGTCTCTGATCCATATCGTAGCACTGACTTCACATTTGAGTTGAAAATCTGGATCTTATTTTTGATGCTGAGTGCTGAGTGTTGACCTCCACACAGACTTGAGAGTAGTGAAAGATTGTCTCTTGCTTTCCCGATTCTTGCTTTGATATCCTCGTCAGTTCCGTCCGCCTGTAGTTGAAACGATGCTTCCCGGATGGGTAAAGGAGGTTGTTTCTTTCAGGTTCCTTCCATTTATGCTGATCGTTGTCTGTTCTTGTTGTTGTTGCTGTTGGTGCTGTTGCTCAGGAATCTTCATCACCTCTGTTTTCTCTATGTTCACCTGAAGTCCAATCTTCTCTGGACGCTTCTTCTGCCAACTTGTTGCTTTTCGCTTGCATATCTTCCAGTTTGTGGGAAATCAGACATATATCATCATCGGCGAAGTCCAGATCCTCCAAGTTTTTTGTGTGTGTCCATTTTATGCCTGTTTCCTCATTGCCCACTGTTTGTCGCATTATCCAATCTACTGCAATCAGGAAAATCATTGGCGATAGTAGGTAGCCTTGTCTTACTCAATGAATTAATAAAGATCACATAATAATAATAATGCTAAGGTATGACAGTAATATGCAGGTGATTGAATATGATACGGAGACATTGTCCGCAGCAGCCCCAAAACTACTCATCTGGATTTCATCATGAGCTGACATCGGTTAGAGAACCATTGAAAAATCAACTGGGAGTACTGGACAGCTGTTTCTTCCGTCCTACTCTGGGACTCTTCAGCAATAGACACCCATCACAGGGCTTCGAACCCAGGACCTTATGGTTAATTACAAGGCGACCTCACAGACTGTTAAGCTACTGGAATCCGATCCAGTGGCTAGTCCATGAGCTGATGCACACTAGCGACTGGCCCTATTCAGGCAGTTAAACTGGGGTTCTAGTGAGAAGGGGGTGACTAGTAGGGTGCAGCAGGTTGAAGGTGAGGCAGTAACTCATAGAAGAAAAACATTGCAAAATGGTTGCGCTATGTCATGAATTGGCAGAAGGTAGAACTCATGGGTAAGCCATTGGATCGGGTCCCAGTGGCTTAGCGGTCTACGAGCTCGCCTTGTAACCAGAAGGTCCTGGTCTCGAACCCCACAGTGTGGGTGCGTAGTACTGAAGAGTCCAAGAGTAGGATGGCAGGAAACAGCTGTCCACTACTCCCAGTTGGTTTTCCAATGGTCGTCTAACCGATGTCAGCTCGTGATGAAATCCTCCAACCAATCAAACAAAGTCCCTATGAAATCAATACTCGATAATCTGGATCTGTACTCTGTGAGCTGCGAGACCAAGTGTGCACCAGTTCATTGCATTTACTAGGAGTAATCCCCTGATGTGTTGTGAATGGATGATAAGGCCTATATATGAGGTAGTCTTGCGCTGACCCACTGTGATCGATGACTGAAGCTGATTCGAATCTTGTCGTGACTCACTACTCATTACACACATTACATATAATTTAAAATATTATTTCAGGAAAAAAACACAAGAACACATAAACTTACCAGAAATGAACAAACCATATAAAAAGATATAAAATAAGGATAAGCAAAATTTGATCCACAAGTAGCTCTTGGCCCATTATAACCTAACTCTTCCAACTTCTTTGCACTAATTGTCCTCTCATCATAATACTCATAAACAATTTGATTTGATTGAATTTCATTCGCGGTTGTCAATGGAGTTGAGACTGTTGATGATGATGATGATGATTGAGGTGATCCTGATGCTGTTGTTGATGATGGGGAAGATGATGATGTCGGTTGATTCTGCACTGATCGAATACGTCGCTGCTGTTGACCTATATAGTCTGTTGGGAAGTTATACTCTTCGCCTGTCGAGTGGATAGTTTCAACAGATGGGAATGCATACGTCCAATCCTTGAAATCCAGTGGATTATCTGGTGTCATGAAGGTCGGTGGTGGTGAGTGTAATGAATGCAGTGTTGATGGTGTTTGGTTTGTATGAATTAATCCATTATCGATTATATTCCATGTATTATAATCTACTCCATTACCATTATTATTATTACTATTATCAGTAATAGTTACAGGAGTAGTACTAGTAGATAATGATTGAAAAGTTTGTCTATTATTTGTTGAATAATTAGACAAAGTAATAATTGGTGTTTTTGATGTATTACTTTTTCCATTTATGATTGCATCAGAAGTAGTTGATGTATCGCTTAGATTATAATAAACTGGAAATTGTTCATCTAAAAAACTACGTATTGCTTTCATTTCTGTATCTGAATATCGATCACATTTAACAGTATGATCTAAAATTAGAAACAAGTAATAATAATAACGAGTCAGTACACACATTTTCTCAGCTTTGTGCCATTGAAATACAAACGCAATCTCATAAAGTGCTTAGTTCACAGAGCAAGAGCAGTTTGCTCGGATGAATGTCTTGATGAGGAACTTAACAATATTAAACGGTTGCTAAGTGAGAATGGTTATCCTGAAAAGTTTATTGATAAGAATATGAATTTGAAACCAAAGCAAACCAAGTTACCAACAGTTCCAAAAAAGGCCTTATTCTTACAGATGCAGTTCTTTGGGGACAATACCAGTGAGATACAAACACAGCGCCTTAGAAATGCGGTAAAAGGAGCATTCCCTGCTGCTGAATTACGCTGTGTCTTTAAAACCACTCCTCTTCTGTGTTCGGGAATAAAAGACAAACTGCCTAATTTCGCCTCTTCCAAGTGTATCTACCAATTTAACTGCTTCTGTGGAGTGAGCCAGTTACATAGGCCGTACAATTAGGCATGTTTCTCGTCGAATTTCTGAACATCACCCTGCCTGATTAAGCAAAGGACAAACAAAATCTATTCACAGCGCTATTCTGTCTCATCTTGTGGAGACAGAACACAAGATTGACGTTAATCATGCTTTCAGGGTCATTTACCGCATACCTACGAATCTCAATTTTGCCTTAAGAGTTCGACTACTAAATATTGCTGAGGCTGTGGGGATCCATATTAACAAGCCTAATTTATGCATCCAAAAGAAGTTAGTTCAGACATTATCATTACCTTGGTCATCTAGGTTTGAATGATCCTGAATTTTTGTGGAATTTTCCTAATTTTAGTTGATATTCTATTCGCTGTTTATCTTTATTATTATTATAATTCAAGCATCTTTAATGAACTGTAATTCCATTGTGATCTTACTTTACAAATCGATATTATTTTAAAAAACACTAATATTGTTATTGACTACTAATCTAGAATATTCTATGTATATAAAGATATATATATACATATATATAGTTGTAGAGCCAGAAGAGGAAATTATCGAAAAGGATATTCTTTGCTAAATTATTTTGTGTTTTATAGATTTCCGAATGAATATTTTTGCTATAATTATTGTAAACAAATGTATGATGGAATACACCGACTAATTGAGATAATAAAGGAGGTATTTATTAGCTCAGATGAATGATTTTGATGTGATTGCCTTCTCGAAGGCGGGTGACTGATTTGTGAAGCTTTTATTGTTCTCTCCCTCTAGACAACATCTTCATAGCAAGCCTCAATATGAAGTATACTTATTCTAATCTTCCATTATTTGACGTAATTGTATCTCATTGTGTCTCACCACAGTTCATAAGTTCTATTCTTAGATAATTGTATCTCCTCATAACCTTTAACGTGATTGGTTGTTAATTTGCATCAGTGTTGATCGCATCTATTGACTTGGATGGAATTCGGCGTTTTTTGTCATGTCACTTATTCTCTATCTTTATCTGATAAATTAGATCTATAATCATATTAGATGGTTGGACGCAATCAGCCACAGGAAGCTATGGACCTAGGTTTCGTGCTAGTTAGCACTTACCAGTCAGCAAGGCCTTTCTCTGCAATCTTGAAGGAACTCATCAGTCTTCTAAAATTGGAACCCGCGTGTCACCCAGATCTACAGTCATGTTTGTTATTCGGTGATTTGTCGGTGTACCTCGCTTCTAGGAATTTTATGGTAATTTTGACGATTCCATTGTTTTTTTAAATCTCTACATTTTCCTAGTAAGGATGCTTTTCCTACTTGTCTACATGCATCAATGTGGTCGAATACATTTTATGACTTTTCACTTTTATTTTGTATTCTTGGATTCTCAATCTAAGGTGATGTCCACTAGGACCAATACAATGTTTATCAGATGAACTGTGGTCAAGATTTGACAGAATAGTTCTAAAATAACTGGTCGCCACCGAGTGAGAAGTAGACATTTGTAGAAATTATATTTTTGTAAAATCTCAGCGAAATCTATGTGCGTAATTCCAACTTTTCGTTCGGCAAACTGGTCCCAACTTCTTCAGGGTAATTATTCGAAATTAATATAACGGATTGACTGGACAAAGATTTTAAAAATAAGAGAGATGTCCTTTTTATGTATAAACCTCTGTTATGTTAATTTCGATTAATTTCCCTGAAGATGTTCAGACCAGTTTTTCGTACGAAACGTTGGAATTACGCATTTCAATTTCGTTGAGATTTTACAAAAATGATATTTACAAGTGTTTATCACAGTTCATACGATTTATTTTGTAGATAGTGTTGATAATGTCACCTTATGCTGTTGAATCCTTCAGTCTCCATAGTGTTTACTGTGAAGTGATTATTGATTGGTTACAGGATTTCATCATGCGCTGACATCGATTACAAAACCATTACAAAACCTGAACAGCCATTTCGTCATAGTTTATGTGTTTACTGATGAAGAGTCCCAAACTAGGACGAAACGGTTATAGTATCCTAGACGTTATTTCAGAGACACCCTTTATTTGTGGTAGGATTAGGTCTGTCAGGAGATACAGTTATATCTTTCACTGGGGGGGGGGGCGGGTTCAAATAAGTCCACTTCATATTGAATATTTCTTGCTGATGATGTTGTCCACAAGGCGACAATGACAGCTTCACGAATAAATCATTCAAAACTTGGAGCACTCAACCATACCGAAATGCCGATTTATTTAAGAATATTTAAGGGAAAATCAAGAAGTGTTCAGCGAAGAAGCATTTAATTTAACAACTGCCACCCCGCGATTCAGTTCATGCTGGAGAAAGAGTCCAACTCCAAAATATCCTTTCTTGACGTCCAACTAACAAGACGAGAACAAGATGGAACACTGAAAAGGTCTATCCACAGAAAGTCGACGTGGAACGGACAGCTTACTAACTTTCACAGTTGGGTACCCCTGTACACCAAACGAAACCTGATCCGTTCACTGAGCTACAGAGTTCGCAGAATTCGCACCCCGGATACCATAGAAGATGAACCAGACAGTCTCAAGAGAATCCTCGTCGAGAATTGTTATCCAGGAAGATCTATTGCAAAATCTATGAATCCTAGACCAGAAAAGCCGCTCATGCTTAGCGTCCCGAAAAAACTACTGTACATGAATCTTCAATTCAATGGAGATTTATCTGCGGAAACACTAAAATGTCGACTGTCGCGCTCACTTAAGAAAACCTTCTTCGCAGATGAACTACGATTAACCTTCTCCACAAAACCTATGATTCATGTAAACGTAAAGGATAAGCTACCACTGCTGGCCTCATCAGTGTGTATTTATCAACTCAACTGCTCGTGTGGAGCCAGATAATTCGGATATACCCAGTGCTCGCTTTCCAAACGTATCACCGAACACTTACCAACATGGTTTTACAAAGGAGAAAATCGATGCCACCGCAGCTCCATTTAGTTTTTATTTCAATGACTTCATTTCTTCAAGGTATATATATATATATAAGAGGGAAAATGAATAACATGGTTTTCTAAGAGGGCAGAGTCAGAGTGAAGGAATTCTAGATTGTCAAAGAATTGAACTAGTATTATACTATGACGCTTGAAGCGAGCGAATCAATTAATGTCCAGAAAATCGAAATTATAATTAATGAAAAGAATATTGAATACGAAGACAAAGTGAAGAGAGAATTAAATTAGCCAGAAAGAATATCACTGCAATTAATGATAAAAAGGGAAGAGTTTTATTAAAAACTTTTTTTCAATACACAGTTTATACTTTCGGATATTTTAGGACTTTTCACCAACCAAACCAAATATTGCTTAGCTACTTGCTATGTTATGTCAGACATTGGGAAGCGAGAAGACAGGGGTATCCTGGACCGACGTGAAGAATCTAGAAGACCTGGATTTCGCGCGTGGATGATTTATGTTTGATGTCACACAAAATCGAAGACATACAAGCGAAAACCGACAAACTGGTCGAAGAAGCAGCAAAGACAGGACTCCAGGTGAACATAGACAAGACGGAGGTTATGAAAATAACCAACCAACAACAGCACCAGCAATATCCAGAGCCAATCACCATCAATGGGAGGGATTTGAAAGAGGTTACTTCATTCTCTTATCTAGGGAGCATTGTCTCAACTACAGAAGGAACGGACGAGGATGTCAAATCGAGACGAGAATCGGGAAGGCGAGAAACACATTCATCAACCTGAAACCAATCTGGAAATCTTCGTCACTCAACATCATCAACAACAAAATTCAGATTTTCAATACAAACGTCAAGTCAGTCAGTTCTTCTATACGGATCAGAAACTTGGCGGGTCACAAAGAATATTTCCAACAGCCTGTTGCAGATCTTTATCAACAACTGTCTTCTTTCTATACTGAAGATGAGATGACCGGAAAGAATCACCAACAAGAAACAATGGGAACAAACAAAACAAGAACCAATCGCCCAACAAATATGCAGGAGAAAGTGGAGATGGATTGGACACTCGCTGAGGTGGCCACTGTGTGACATCGCGCGTCAGGCCAGTGCTCGAGTGGAAGCCGAAAGTGAAGCGGCGAGTGGGACGTCCGAGGATGACATGGAGGAGATCGTGTGAATAGGATTTGAAACATTATGGACTAACATGGATGCAGGTGAAAAGTACAGCAGAAGAGAGAAGCAAGTGGAGACGTGTAGTTGAAGCCCTATGTTCCACTAGGAACCCAAGGGAACAATAATAATAATAATACAATAATAGTATAGAATTTATGGTTATAGAATATGTATTAATTAGAAGCCTTCCTAATCCCTATGATTTCTGATAAATATAATTCCTCTACAATAAAAGAATTTTGGAAAAAAGATGAAAATGATAATTGAAATCGCGTCACAATAGATTTCGTACTGGAAGCCAGATAGTGTAAATCCTGTTACCACTGATGTTATTTATTTGAATAAAGCAAGAACAACAGTTTTCAATGAATAACATGGTACCATCATTGCTTATTTCGTTGGCTTCTGATCAGTTGCTGTTTGCAGCCTAAATAAATTATTATTAAGTTTATGTACAGAAAACTTTTAAAATACTTGCATGATGTCAGCCGACAGGAGGTTTCGAACTTAATGAACAGCGCTCAGAGGCAGTTCAAGTTTAAACAAAGTAAATGTGTGCATACAATGATAAAGGAGTTACGCAACGAAGACAAGAGATGTATAAGATGATGAGTGACTGATAGAGCGGGTAACTATGTACTGAGTTCAACTCGAAGCATCAGAATAAGAGACAAGTAAAGTTACACTATATAAAGAGTGAGGTTAAAGCCGAGGATTACGTAATCAAATGAAAGGTGGAATAATAACATCCAGTTACCAGGCAGGGCAATGGAATACTGATAACTGCTTCTTTCAGAACACATAAATCAGATTTCGGGTGTTTGATAGAAAAACTGCTTCAGAAAACTTGAGGAGAATTGAGGTTTTTTGTCTATCAATAATTTTAAAGGATTTCGCCATGTCCACCTCATAACCCGTTTCAAAGAGTTGCGTGGTAATGGCACTATTGTAGGTGTTTGTTCCCTTAAGAAGTAAGATTTTCTGTACATGTTCAGAAACTCGGAGGTATGCCCTTTTTTCTGTTCTCCCAATGTATTATTATTATTCATTATTATTATCATTACTGACTTCAAATCTATTCTTAACTCCTCTCCAATAGGACCAAGAAGACTTTCCCAAGTGATAAAATAGCCAGTAGTTTCCATGGACGTGTCTGTCAACTAGAAATCAACTTATGAGATGTTCAACTAGAATGCATTTTCCAGTTGGCTTGACGTCATGCCAACTTCTGCCTCTTTTCTAACTTACAATTAGTTATCCCTTCTTACACCTTACATTATATAATGCATTTTTCGAGGACAAAGTTTACCAGTATTTGATTGGTCTATAGATTTCTTTGTTTAATATAATTACGATTGTACAGCTCATGAAAATGAATCTTCGAAAAGAAAATTTTCTTCGCTGTTTGCGCCTTTTTCTTATGACTCAATATGGGAATATTTCGTTCATTGAACTCAGTGTGTGAAATCAGTAAGTGAATGAGGAGTTGCTTGACTGTTAGGCATATGCATACGTTTATTTCTATATATATATATATATATATATATATATATATAATTTCTTTTACATTCCGGGTGGAACGTAAGGCCTCAGGCTTGAGCTTTGAAGCCCAAGTAACAGTAATGTATTTTACGAGATGGGGTTGGTAGCCTCAAGCCTAACATTCCCTCTTTGTTGGACTTATAACCAGCTAGGGGAGGTAAATACGTGTGCCGACAGGGAGTCGAACCCTGGACCAAGTGACTCGTAGTTGAATAGCATTCTACCGTTGAACCACACACACGTACAAATATATATATATATGTAGAAAGAGAGAGAGAGTACGAATAACTTACCATTAACACAGCTTAACATAATCTCTTGCCATGCTTCACCAGTTGCAGAACGAAATAATACTAATAAGGATTGTGGAAATGTTTGAAAATGATTATTACGATTTATTGAGCTATCTGGATTAATTAAAGCAATTTTACCAAACATTTGCATTCCAATAACAGCATAGATAAAAAATAACATTATGATGAGTAAGGCAACATATGGTAATGCCTTGAAAAAAGAGAAAAGAAAAGAGAATGTGAATTTTTAAAGAAAATGTTTGCGTATTTCTTATCACTTTCAACATGAACTTAATTAGTAAATGTGTAAAACTTAAGCACTTTGATATTAATTTCAACTTTTCCCACGGATTGATATCAGTTAGAGAACCATTGGGAAACTAGCAGGGAGTACCGGGCAGCTGTTTCCTCCGTCCTAATTTACGACTCATCGGCAGTACGCATCCACCTCCAGGAGTTTGAACTGAGAATCTTCCGGTTACGAGGCGAGCTCGTAGACCATTCAGACACTGGGACTCGACTCCTCAATGGCCAACCCATGAATTCTAACTTCTACCAATTCGTGATTTTAGTACAACCACCAGCGAATATCATCAGCAAGTATTTGGCCTCATTTCAGACCGGCTTGATCCCACTGGTCACGGCCTCGCACTAGAATTCCAGTCAGCATCAGAATAACTAACCCACATTATTTTTTGTTTATTGTATGTATCACACCATGAAATAGTATTGTTTACTCAGTTGCTTGTTGAACATAATTTATTGCTCATAATCATATTAATTATAACTAAACAACCTTGAAAATTGAGTTTTATGGCACTGTTTATTCCTTCTCGATCACAGTAGAGGACCAGAATGTTTCAGATGTCCCCGCAGATGTCCAATCATTTTTTCAAGTATTGGTTTGTGGGGATTTGACTGAATGGTAACAGGATTTCATCATGAGCTGACATCGGTTAGAGAACCATTTGAAAACCTGAGAGTGCTGGACAGCTGTTTCGTCTTATTTTGGGATTCTTCACAGTACACACGCACCGCCAGGTTTTGGAATCGTCGAAGACACTGGCTAGCGGTCACGCTATATCGTGAATTGGCAGAAGTTGGAATTCATCGGCTAGCCATTGGATCGGGTCCCAGTGGCTCAATGGTCTCTGAGCTCGCCTTGTAACCAGAAGGTCCTGGGTTGGAACGCCAGTGGGAGCGTACTGCTGGAGAGTCCTAAAGTAGGACGGAGGAAACAGCTCTCCAGTACTTCCAGTTGGTTCTCTAACCGATGTCAGCTCATGATGAAATCCTGTAACCAATGGATCACTTTTATTACACTTATTTTCAGCTAATTAGATAAATAAAGTTTCCGCTCCAGCCCGTTACATTAGATTTTAAGAAGTTAATCTTATCCCATCCTATTTTATGGTTGTGTGTAACTGCATGAAGTGCTATAGCTGGACTATTTTTTGGATTTATTATCTTGTTAAGGTTAGATAATCTAAATTTTGTTGGGTTTCGGGGTTCCACTAGTTTGATTGACCCCATCCTACTAATTTGGTCTATGTGTTTGATCTTCCAGGCATTTCAGGGTACTAGGTAAACTACGTTACTTAATGGGCTTTAATTGGCTCTATAGGATACTTTAACCAACATAATTTTGTTAATAAATGAGTTTGTGGGTTTGGATATAACTTTTGTTCCTGCCTGTTTTGGGAATTCTACGTGGAAAGGGATAAAGAGAACCATAACACTCAACTCTCGAAGTTATTCAGTTATAACTGATATGATTTATGAACAATAATAAGCTGTATTAGAAACGTCACCAAGTAAATAATTCCGCATAACTCTGTGATACATATCCAATAAATAAACAAATAAATATGGAAGATGAACTTAAATTGAAGGGATATTTGAAATATCACCTTCCAGGAGGTCTATCGAATAATCTTCAATACGCAAGTTCTTACCGTAATAACTTTTGTCCCATCATTCGCTTCATGAACTGTTAATTCACCTGTCTTAGACAGACTAGATTCAGCTAATTAATTATTATTATTGTTTCCTTTAATTCCTAGAGGAACATAGGGTTTCAGCCATGCGTCTCCATTGCGTTCGGTTCTCTGCTAGAGTCTTCACCTGGCTCCAAGTCTGCCCACACGTTTTCATCTCCTCTTCACATGACCTCCTCCATGTCAACCTCGCATTGACGACTAACTCGCCGCTTCCCATTCGGTTTCCACTCGAGGGCTTGTCTAGTGATGTCACTTGATGCATTGTTTCCTCAGAGTATGGCCAATCCACCTACTCTATTTCTTCCTGTAGATTTGTTGCATAATCGGTTCCTGATTGGTTTGCTCTAAGAGATCTCTGTTGGTGATCTTTTCTGGCCATCTGATTTTGAGTATTGAGCGAAGACAACTGTTAATGAAGGTCTGTAGTTCGTTTGAGGTGCTCTTCATGATGCGCAGTGCAAGTCTCTGATCCATATAGTAGCAATGACTTTACATTGGAGTTGAAAATCCGGATCTTAGTTTTGATGCTGAGTGCTGTTGACCTCCACACAGACTTGAGAGTAATTAATTAATGGTAAAGTAGATTTCTTCACTAGTCAATAGTCATTACAGAAGAGACTGATGTTTCGTCATTTATCCGGATGATAAAGCAACTCGTGTTCTCACTACTACTCAGCTTTTCAGTTGGAATATACTCATTCGTGACGTCTACCATCAACAATCTGTTATCTTCAATAATGTGGTTGTGCAGATTCTTTGTTGAATATCTTTCTGTTTTCAGTCTTATATGAGTGTTATTCATTACCTGTCCGTTAATCTCTGTTTCTTGAATCCATCAAACTATTCAATAATTATTCATGTAAATTATCTAGAATTTTCTACATGGAATTAATGTTGGATGGTTGTAAGCAATCGACAGGAAATCCCAGATCAAATCTTTAGTGACTACTGGTGCTTATCGGCAAGGCATTCCAACAACGGAGAGATAACTCTTCTGAGATTCCAGCCCAGGTCACCCAGTGTTGCGGTCAAATACTTTGTCGCTTACCTATTTAGACTTACAACTGCATTCCTGTAGGACTCTCTCTAATAGATAAAATGAGTGGTCGCCAGGGAGAAAACGATTTCATTTCACCAGTACACAAGCAAATATCATTCCGGATACTGCAGCGAAATCGTGTTGGACATCTATCATGTTGGTTTGCAGGGTGAAAAGTACCAAAGGTGGATTCAGTTTTGTGGCCATATCATTTAGATAATCAGTCACTGAAAATCAATGAGAGCCGGAGAGGATTCCATGAAAAAATTTCGGTAGTCTTCAGAAATATGCATTCAAGACTTTAGAAATTAGGCCCTATGTGATCAGATTATAAGATGGGAATACTACTCAGTTGGCGAAATAGAGATTTCAAACTCCTGTTTTAAATAATCCTCTAAAAATCCATTCAATCGTCAAAAATAAAACGACAATAATAATAATAATAGTGATAACAATTGTAATCCAGTGGTTAAAATAAATGCCTACCTGAAAGGATTTAACAAATGTCCATAACAGTGTTCGTATGCCCTCACCACGATTTAATAATTTCACAAGTCTCATTACACGGAATAAACGAAAAAAATTTATACTGATAAATTTTGAATTTGCCTGAAAAAAAGTGGTGAAAAGAAGAAGAAGAAGGAGTAGTAGTAGTAGAACATTGGACAAAGAACAGTAGGAAGTTGAAATAAAGTATTATTATTTTTTTACGAGTTGATCACGGATTGATATCAGTTAGAGAACCATTGGAAACCAGCCACACGGAGTACTGGACAGCGAGCTGTTTCATCCCACTAGTTTGGGAATAATCGGCAGTACGCACCCACCACACGAGGTCTGAACCCAGGACCTTCCGGTTACGAGGCCAGTGAGCTCGTATACCATTCAGCCACTAGGACCCAATTCAATGGCCGGTGCATGAATTCTAAATTCTACCGATTCGTGATTTAGTGCGACCCCAACGAGTGTCGTCCGCGGGACATCTATCCTCACATATGATAAAAACACCATAGTTTTCTTCAAAACATTAGACACACTGCGAAACAACCTTGTCTACATAAAAGACCAAATCCCTAATGATTCTCTATCTAATTGTGTCTATAAAATAAAATGCTTGCTTGGAATGTGATGCGATATATATCAGACAAACATCGCCAGAGAAAAATCAAAATCAGAAGAAATGAACATCGTAAAGCACCTGATCAACCACCGAGAAATCCAGTTAGTGAACTGGAAAAGCTTGAAAAATCACCAGCCATAGATCTGTCTTCACGCCATAGAATCAGGTTACAAAATTGATTTTGACAATATTGAAATCACCATCCAGAAAAAGCATTTCAGAAATCACATAGAAAGTCTAATATCATCAGAAGCACTTCATATGAAGTGGAATCCATATTTCCTGAATAGAAATGATGGACGTAGACGGAATTTGTTGACAAAATCAACACGAATGGGGTAAGAGATTTCATTATGTAGAGAGACGCTGCTTTTATCAGCTTATACACAGTAAAAACAACATCGTTTTGTTTTTCATTCATTCATTGGGAGATACAAAAAACCTTTATTTTAATGAATATCATATACCTAATGCCCAAATGTTTTCAAACTGTTAAAAGTTAACTTGGTTTAGACATATATATATTCCCATAAAATTGATTAAGACGATGAAACTATTAATCATTAACACAGATACGAAAGAACCTGAGACATCTACAGTTTTAGCATATAAAGCAGGGAAATCTACGACTCTACGTAGGATTCTTAATAAACCAGGAATCAGGGTGGCGTTCGTACCTACAAACTTACTTATAAACAAACTCTATAGGTAAAAGGACCCTACTGACCCAATTAGACGAATCGATGTAACCCATGAAAATACCTTACGATGACTGTAAGGTCAATCAATAACACAGGTCATGCCAGTGGATCAGGGGTTGTCAGATTATCAGAACATAGGATTTAGCTGAATGTAGAATGATTGATTTCACGACGATGAATAGTTTGGAGGACAACTCAGCGATTACTCTGCATGGAGTAACACACAATCAAACAATATGGGTAGGACAAGGCAGCAGTTCTAAAACGTAGCATAGTTATGTGGGTGGAGAAGTTGACCACTGAATCTTTGTTAGAGAATCTACATTCAACGCCAATACCAAAGATATGGAGAATACTACCACCAGCATAATCAAAGGAGAGGAAGTGATGGAATTATACAAAATGAAGTTAGAAAGTTATCTGAGGGCTTTAATAGGATTGTGAGCAATAAATTGTGCTCTAAACGTCATCAGTAGACAATAATACTATATTAGTGTATAAAACAAATTTATTCTATGACGTAATTGTACTCTAGCACAGTGCTAACTTTCTTAATTTCATATTAATATTCAGTGTCTTAAATTAAGGTATGGAGGAAATACAAGGCACTGGTCAGACAGTGATTAAAGCGACATCATCATATGTGACAAATACAGTCAGGTTTTGTAATTTGCCTTCCTCAAATATTATTACAAAAATTATCTTCTTCACAGGTAGATTGATATAATTGTAAAGTCTGCGATAATCGTTACAAGTGAAAGACTAGGTATTCTTGTGACAACTGTATAGCTCTATGAGCATGTAGTGTGTGTGTGTGAATTATTGTGTGAAGGAAGCAAACTGTCATACGTATATTATTAGTTATACATTGCTAGTCACCTACTGAGCTTACTGAATGATGTATTGAACATATATATTCCGCCTATGACGTATCCTGGCGCCTAATGATGTCCGGAATACATTCGGAAAAGAGTTTACTCTGATTTACGACATGTTCACTGTCAGACAGAGCTGTTGTAGACTTAAAGGAATATAGTACAGAATCAAACTTGGCCACGTAGGTATATTCATATTGTTGTTTTTTATTTATTATTGTGATAGTATATCAATCTTCTATTTCCATTTCAGAAGATTTTAACGCCTGTCGCTTCATTTTAGCTTTTACAATAGAATTCATCTCTTCATGTGTCTAGACAGTATACAAGGCTTGAGCAAAAGTGTTATACACACACACCAATCATCATCAACCGGGAGAGATCACTTCCTTCACTTATCCGGCCAGGCAGCATCGTTTCAACTACAGGCAGTCGGCACGGGTGAAGATGACGAATTCGGTCAGAATCGGAAAGGCAAGGCAGACGTCTATCACAGTGGAATCAGTTTGGAGATTTGCTGCAATCAACATTATTATTATTATTTATTATTGTTCTCTTGGGTTCCTAGTGGAACATAGAGCTTCAACTACACGTCTCTACTTGCTTCTGTCTTCTGCTGTACTTTTCACCTGCATCCATGTCAGTCCATACTGTTTCAACTCGTCTTCACACGATCTCCTCCATGTCACCCTTGGATGTCCCACTCGCCGCTTCCACTCGAGCTATGGCCTGACGCGCGATGTCACCCAGTGGCCTCCTCAGCGAATGTCCAATCCATCTTCACTTCCTCCTGCATATTTGTGCAATCAACATAGAGAATGAAATTCGGATTCTTAACAGCAATGTTTAGTCAGTCAGTTCTTGTATATCGGTCTGGAAATTGGCTCATCCAGACTTTCATCAGCATCTGTCTTCGTTGGCTCAATATTTAAGATCAGATGGCAAGAAACAGTCAGTACTAAGAAACACAGGGAATGAACCGACCAAGAATCTGTTACTCAAGAAATATACCGAAGAAGATGGAGATGGATGGGACACGTGGTGAGGAGACCGCCAGCTGGCATTGCGCACCAGGTCATCACTCGAGTAGAACCCCAATAGGAAATAATAAGTTGGGTGTATGTCTGAGGGTGACATGGGCAAGGTGGTGTGAGTGGGAGATGATAGACAATCGAGAGACGTTAGGCCAGCTAAATAGGACCACAGAGAATAGGAAGAAGTGAAGATGTTCTGTCGAAACCTTGTTTTGCACTAGGAGCTGAAGGGAATAATAATAATAATGATAATGAATACTATTAAAAATAAAGATTCAATGTTTTTGCATTTAGCTTATCAGTATGTCCTTTGTTTTACAAAACTTACAGCTAAATGTGACATATTAATGTCCACGAAACTTCCAACGACAATAATAAAATCGAATACATTCCATGGATCACTAAAGTAATTCTAAAATTAATAGGAAAATAAGTAGAATAAATATGTAATGCTTAATGTAATGAATGATGAGTGTAGATGAATCTGAAAGTCTGGATCACGGTGCACTCTGTAACCAACGGCCTTCGGGTATATGATTTAATGGTGTGAAATATTCCCATATTATGAATTGAAAGCCAATCTGAACGAAGAATATTCTTTTCAATACATCCTCCTCTTCAGGTTCTTACAATTATAAAATATAATATTTGTTGTCGTTACAATAAGGATAGCCAGTTATGCGGTGGATACATTTTTAACGTAGAATAACAGATTAGTTATGGGGTGCCAAAATAAATAGTCGTATTTGTATGATGAACGTGCTAGGCTGAAATCGATTAGAGAAAGAACTCCAGGTCATCCGAGACATTCTAAGGGAGAACGGATATTCAGAGAAGTTCATTAAAGCCAACATAGGTTATATTAGTCGTAAACATGAACTGCCAATGGTGGAGAAAAAGCCTCTGTTTTTACGTCTCCAATTCAAGGGAAATACTCCTGCGGAGATTCTATCGCAATGTTTAACCAGGACGATCAAGAAAACTTTCTACTCTGCACGTCTATGTTTATCCTTCAGTAGCCGTCCAATGTTCACCCAGCGACTCAAAGATGTCTTACCTAAGCTTAGCTCTTCTTCATGCATATACCATTTCACCTGTTCCTGTGGTTCAAGTTATATAGGGCGCACGATTAAGCAGGTTCGTCTACGGGTTCGAGAACATTTACCAGCTTGGTTCAGCAGGAAGGGGGAAATTAAGTGCATAAAAAAGCTCGATCCTGTCACACTTGGTCAATACTGGATATCGTATCGATGTCAACACAGCTTTTAGGGTTATATACCGAATTTCGAAGTCGTTATCACGTACAGTTTGCTTACGTCTCCTACATATAGCTGAAGCTGTTGAAATAAGATCGACTAAACCGGACATTTTTATCCCAAAGAACACGTCCAGACGCTGTTCTCACCGTGGCCAAACTTGGATTAATGATTCTTCTTCTAAACAAAAGTGCTCCTTCCTCTTAACCCTCTTGGTTTTTTCTTTTTCCTTTGCTTATTATTACAAATATTATTATTATTGTTCGTCATAATTTATGCCCTTCATGCAAACATTCCATCACTACTATTGAATTTTTGATTAATACTATCCGAACTTATGATTAGTGATATTATCTCTTTTCTCAATATTTGCCTCCACCTGTTTCATTTCACACATTTGTTATTTCATTATGAATCTCTCATTTCAGTCTTACTATCTCCTCCTCTTCAATACATACCACTTTGTACTAGCCACTCACACCTTTCATAAACTTGAACTGACTTGTCAATTTTCCTACCCCACACTCTACAAATCTATTATGACCAATCACCAGCATTGTCTTCCAATTTCACAATATTTTGTAATTGATTTCAGCTTAGCACGTTTGTCATATAAATACGACTTTTTATTTTGACACTCCATAACTAAACTGTTATTCTACACTAAAAAAATTTATCCGTCACATAACTGGTCTTTATTGTAACGATAACAAATATTATATTTTATAACTGTAAGAACCTGAAGACAAGGATGCATTGAAAAGAATATTCTTCGTTCAGATTGACTTCGGGTATATATTTACATCATATAATGTATCAATAATGCAAAACCCATAAAAATCTATGGAGTTCGATTACAAACTGACATCAGATAGAGAACCACTGAAAACCAGAAGGTACTAGACAGATATTTCTTTCTTGTTTTACACTCTTCGACCCCAACTAGGATCGTAACTGGGATCTTCAGGGCTCTTAAAGGTTTTTACAAATTGAAGTCGGTTCCTGATCAATCTTCAAATCAATCAAACCCCTGGAAGCCAACACTTGAAGCGAAATTTGTCGATAAAATTTTCAATTCTGTCAATAAGTTGACTGAATAATACACAGGTTAGTCTAGCAGTATAATGAAACAGACTATTTGGTTATTAGAATAGGTATATGTTAAAGGGAGTGACCAAATATCAAAGTGGACTGGTAGTCCAGTTCATTAGACTAGCTGGAGGTCTGGTTTCGGTTCCTGACTGACACACTCCTAAACGTCTCCTAGTTTACCAGCCAATAGTAAACCCCGAAAAACAATATTACCAAAGGCGGTCAGTTGTGAGCTTGAATAGCTCAGTGGCAACATCTCTGACTGCAGCACCGGCTTGACACGCGGAAAATACCTATCCGGACGAATTGGCCGAAAAGAGATTCTTCACTGAACACTGTTTGTTCCTGTATTGATGAAATTCAGTCCGCACCAAGACTTAAGACTAGACTCGTATCACTACTGGTTGAACCGTAGTAACTGGTGAACGGCAGTCAACATTGAATTTGTCGTGATAAACTACCTATTTACATCAAAGGTCTTTACTTGAAACACTGGAGCTTTCTTTAGCTAAATTGTTGAAACAGGATGAGTAAAATTCGACTTCAGTATACCAAAGATAGGCTTTCAGTGCAGGTCAGTCAAACGAAAATAATGGCATCATTCCATGAAATATTTTTGACTAATGGTTTGTAACACAACATAGAGAGGTATGAACTGCTTGGCTAGGGACCTGGAGACACTAGGAATCAAGTGACACTTGGTGATATGGTTGAAAATAGTTCTCAATGTAATAGAACCAGATACTTTAGATTTTTAATTATTTTCCATAAAGTTATTCTGTTTCCTCTTTGTTTCTGGTTGTCATAGTTCCTGCGAGTCCCTTCTCTTTTTCTCTTTTACTTGTTACCAGGGAATAATCTTGTTGACTTTAAATATGCAGATGATATAGTCCTTCTAGCTGAAGACTCTGAATAAATGCAGAGTCTTTTGAACACATTTGGCATGCGATTCGCCCCCGCCAAGTGTAAGATTATGAGTGCTACAGGACTGGACTACATCGGCCCCTAGCTTAGAAAAAGGGAGTGAAGTGGTAGAGCGTGTTGACCACTTCACTTATTTGGGAAGTTGCATTGGCCAGTGGCAACGGGTTGATCGCTGATGAAATCTCAGCACTGATACAGAAGATTTGTTTCGCATATGCCAGTTAACGCCACCTCTGGCTTAGAAGTGATATCCGGTTATAGACCAAAGGACATGTGTACTGCTCATCAGTCTGCTCAGTGAGACCTGGCCATTGAAAGTGGAGGACATGAAAAGCCTGGCTAGCTGTCTTTGATCATAGGTGTCTATATTCTATCTCCCGCGTGAAGTGGTATAATAGGGTGAGTAATATTGAAGTTAGTCATTAGTAGAGTGCTAGGTATGGAGGGGAAATAAATAGAGGAGGCTGTGAAGTTACATCGACTGAGATGGTTAGGGCATGTGTTATGCATTCCTGCCTGGCCATCGCCTTCCACGACGGGCAATGTTAGTTGACTGGCATAGGATCAGGTTGGTAAAGAGCCAGTGGTAGTCAAACCAAAACATGGTCTCATCAGTCCATAAAATTCACAACAGTTAGTTTAAGCCACATTGACTTCCTGGTTGAGATCCTCGGGACGGTAAACACCAATGGCTGGAGACAATTGGTGATATGGCTTAAAATCGTTCCTAATGGCTGGTGCAGATGCATCCACACCTTGTGACTTATCCAATAAAATCATATTGATCTTCGATACTACTATTGTTTTTGCCTCATATCTCTGTTTACTGTCTCTATTTTTCATTTTCTTTCACTTTCATCTCTTGCTTTGTGTGCTACATGGAGTGTGGCGACTCGAACCGCTGCACATCGGTGCAAAGTTCTCTGTTGAAACCACTCAGTCAGTCATTTTACTTGGAGATGCTAGATGCAGAGAATATATGATGCAATAAATTCTTCTGAGAATTCCATACACTTCTTTATTAACGCTGTCTAGAATAAAGCTATTATTACTATTATGTCCCAAGGTATTCGCATGACATCCTGAAGGCATATGTAATCTGAATTATTCATATCAGACATTACTACTTAAGGTTTTTGATTCTGACGAAAGAACAAATTCCACGGATGAAAATACCTCTGGTAGCATTAATCGAATTCCAATTTATAGCCGATCGCCCCTCTGTTTTAATTTATCACGTTGCCTAAGACATTCAACCTTAATTATACTTCATTGCGGTGTGTGTGTGTGTATTCAAAAAACGAAAGAAAAAGAATTAACCGACAAGTGAATACTGCTCACCTTGAATCCAAAAGCAGTTAACTTCAGCACAAATTCCACTGTAAATACACCAGTGAATACAATATTCAAATAATCCAGTGCTTCTGCATAAGCCATTGGTTGGCCTTCAACCTATATCAAGGTAACAATGAAAAAGAAAGGAGATAATTAAACTGTTTTTTTACATGTTAACATGAATCACATGCAATAGTTATAATTATCACCATAAATAATAGTAATAATTATAGTTGTAATCATAGTAATAGTTAAGATAATAATTAAGAGAAAAACACCACCGACTGCAAGGAGATCACTGGTTTTTTTAAGAATTCGCGGTATGTGGAATTCAAAATATGAATATATGAATTTTTGTAAGCGTTTTACATAGGCGTTGCTGATGAGTGCTAAAAAGTCTAAAACCTAAGTAGTATATGTTCTTGGACTTATCGATCTACTAGGGTTTAATAAATAAGTAATGTGGAGTCAAATTTATGTCATTCTCACATGTCAATTAATGTAGTGGCCATTGCAGCGGAACAAAATCCCTTCTGGACGATCTAATCACACAGTTTATACTCATTTGGATGTTTCAACTAACTTTGTAATTCGAATGAACTGTCATCAAGATTTGATAGAATAGTTCTAAAACATTTGGGCGCCGAGTGAGAAGTAGACATTTGTTAAAAAAATTATATTTGTAAAATCTCAGCGAAATTGAAATGAGTAATTCCAACGTTTCCTGTGTTCGGCAATCTGGTCCGAACTTCTTCAGGGAAATTAATCGAAATTAACATAACTGAGGTTTATATATGAATGGAACAACAAGTATAATAAACGAAATTGTATGAGCTGTGATCAAAATTTGACTTCGGACTTATAAATATTGGTCTACCTTTGTTAAACACTTTAAACAGAGTGTGCATGTGTGTGTATGTGGGTAAACAGTTGTAAAACATTTCTTAACGTTTCCATAAGAAGATATGGACAGTCGAGAATTTTAACCAAGTATTATTAATTAGTGATACATATCCATTTTTTATTTATTAATCAGGATTTCCTATGCATCAGCTAACATCACACCTTCATGTCTGTTCAAACTGTTAGTATCTAGAACTTTATGATTAGACGTATTTTCAAAATTATGGTGTTTAGGATTAGAGTTTAGTAGAAGCACCCTGTCGGACAGAATGCATATCCTAAATCAGGTGACTCCCATTCTAGATGGAATATATAGGGCTACAAGATTTGAAGTTAAAGTAGAGTTGGTATTGATTTTGTACGAAGTAGGATTGATTGTTTCACACTCAATCTTCCCTCATTTACCAAGTTTACTATCGCCTAATAAAGTGGAGACGATTGTTGGTATTAGATGGTTGGAGGTAATCGGCAGGAAGCCTTGGCGTATCTGCAACCTTGAAGGAACTGATGTCCCTTCTGAGATTCGAACCCACGTCACCCAGTGCTGCTGTCAGAGACGTTACCACTGAGCTATTCGGGCTCGCGACTGACCTCCTGTAGGACTGTATTGGATATTTTTGATTGAACACTAGTCAGTAACTAGTGTAATGTGTCTAGTCCTATCTTCGGTGCAGACTGAATTCTATCAGTCATGTTTGCAATGTGCAATGCAAGGCTTCCTGCCGATTACTTCCAACCATCTAATACCAACAATTCACAGTGCATCGTAATGGCGAGCCACCTAGCATGGTGGCCACATTGCAAACATGACTGATAGAATTCAGTCTGCACCGAAGATAGGACTAGACACATTACACCAGTTACTGACTAGTGTTCAATCAAAAAAAAGTGGAGACGAGGTTTAACAATTCGTTCTCACGAAGTGGACCTTGGTGACACGTGCAATGAAGACACAAAGAAGAAATAGATTTTGTTATTCAAAATTGACCGCTAATTGATATCAGTTAGAGAAGCATTGGAAACCAGGAAGTACTGGACAGCTGCTTCATCCTAGTATGGGAATCATTGGCAGTACGCACCCTCCGGGGTTCGAACTACGAACCTTTCGGTTGCAAGGTAAGGTAATATACCATTCATTCACTCGGACCCGATTCAATGACCCATGAATTCGAACTACCATTTATCCTAGTAACTTCTGTCGCGGAAGTTCTTGCCGTCATACTAATTACGTTATTATTTCTTTTTGTTGGTCTCGGAATTTATTTTATTTAGTTCATGGTTGTTAGGGGTGGAATCCAAGGTGCATATTAAATCGTATCTTGGATACATCAGATTGCCAACAGATGCTGAGAATTTTAAATTGATGATATGTGTGTGTCAAGGGGATTTCCTGAAACCTTTTCACCATAGGCTACAAGTTCATATTCTCTTGAAGATTTCAACACTGACCAGTCAGTTCTAGAATCACAGCTGAGTTTATACACTAAATTGTAAAAATAATTAGACTTCATATTTGTTTCATAACACAGTATCTAAAAGTGGTCCCACTGACACTTGACAAGTACCTGAGTATAGTTTTAAAATTACTCTCGAAGGCTGATTACTACCCAAATTTTAAATTTCAGCCACAATAATGAAATACCTTTGACAGTAAGCTAAAATCACTTAATGAAAAGATTATTTTAGCTATAATTTGAGAAGCAAGACTATAACAAAAATGTATAACACTGAGGTACTGTGTATGCTGTTTCAATGCATATAAATAGAGTTACCATTTGCATTAAGTTCTCATAGTGATTACTAGAATGTGTTGCATTAACATAACTTTATAAAATAGATAAAATACTTTGCTACATGGATTATGCTTTCTTTCTCACAGACAAAAGACTATAGGGACGCAGTGGTGAGTAAAACAGAACAACGACTGAATGAAAAGGTCTACAGAAATTAGGTCATTAGTTGCGTGTATGTAGACAGATGAAACTGAATCACCAAGAATTAGTTTATGGGGATTTGATCTATTTCAATAATAATAATAGCTTTATTCCTAAGAGTATTTATGGTACAGATATGGAATTTTCAGTATGCCTTACAATATTGCATCTAATTACCTCATAAATTTTATAAGATTTTAAAAACAAAAAGCAACAGCAATAAATAAATAAGTAAAAAAGAAGAGCGTTGCGTTTACATTTTTAAACAATGCACCACAGGATATGAAATATAAAGTTAGTGTGTAATAGAAGATGTGAACAACAATATAATAGTAACGAAGAAAGGAGAACAAAAGCTAATGGGAACTATTTGTTAGAGTGCCGCAGTAAGTTGATTGCGTCATAACCCTAACGGATTTCTCATCACATAACAGCTGTGCCAGATAAGGTATTGTGGAGTTTTTGTACTTGGTAGTCCTGGCATATAGCCTCCTATAGTTGCTTCTAGTTCTACTAGACGAAATGCAAGGAGAGAGCTGCATATAGAGAGGGTGTTCGGGGTCTGACAATATAGAATTCGCTAGTTTCTTACATGACATTATATGTCTATCCACAATAGTATTAACCAGTTGGTTTAACGATATCCCACTTGCCCTACTAACGGCTTTTAGTGCCCTACGCAGCAAAGCAAAATCTTTCTTAAGTAGTCCAGGAAAGATTAATGGGGAGCAGTGAAGAGGGATGGGTAGAATACAAGAATTGACAAACTGAGAAAGCAAAGACTGCTTTATACCAGACTGCCTTAACTTCCTAACGTAGAACGTTAAGCGAAACATCTTTCTAGTAACTAGCAAGATGTGAGAGGACCAGGAAAGATCGGAGGAAATACTCAGTCCAAGGTACTTGACATTAGATGTAGTTTCAACCTGTATGCCGTCAATGATAGTGGGGCCATGTGAGCTAGCTAGTTGTTGTAGGTCACTTTTTCGTCTGAAAGTGAAATTTACTACCTGACATTTAGGTGGATTTAGCTTAAGACCGTTTGAAGAGGACCACTGACTAATTTCTGAGAGAAAGCTATTTAATTTGGAACAGCCTGGCTGAGAGTTGACAGGCATGGAGACAGAGAGGTCATCAACATACTTGACAAAAGTGGCTACATCAGAATGGGGCAAGTCATGTAAGAAAAAAGAAAACAGAAAAGGAGAAAGAACAGCACCTTGAGGAACACCAGCTAAAGTAAGTGAGGTAGTGGAGGACTTTCCATTGTAGACGGTGTACTGCTTCCTATCAGAAAAATAGGAATGCAACCACTTATTTGTCCAGCTCTCACTTTGTGTTGCAGCAAGCTTACTTAGCAAGAGAGGCCTAGGAACTGAGTCAAATGCAGATGTGTAATCAAGGAAGGCACACCGAACGTATTTAGCTCCTCTATCTAAACTAGAGACTATATTATGATATAAGAAAATAGCGGCATCTAAGGTACACCTACTGCGTCTATAAGCAAACTCGTTTGGGTCTTTGAAAGGCTTGAAGAGGGTTCAAGATTAAGTAAAATAAGTCTTTCCATAACTTTCAAGTTTTGCTACGGATAGATATGAGTTATAGAAGCAGTGAAAACCACCAAGGAGTACTGAACAGCTGTTTCATTCTAGTGCTTGGGACTCATCGGTAGTACGCAGCCACTGGTCGGGCTAAATTCACGAATTAGTAGATGTTAAAAATTATGGGACATTGAGTCTGGTCCCAATCTATGACTAAATAGTCTAAGAGCTTGACTTTTAACTGGAAGGTCCTCAGGCTCAAACCCCGATGGGTGAGTACTGAAGAAGAGTTTGAAGACTAGGACGAAACAGCTGTCCAGTAAATCCTAAGTGATATCAATCTGTGGTCAAAGTTGACACTAATAAATCATATCATGTCCAAAATTTAGGCTCATCATATTATAATACTTGTAAGTAGTTATGTTTATATGTGGAAATGTTTGTGTTTTTTTTCCTAACATGAGATATTCAATGCAGTGAAGATACTACTGAAGAGACTTTCAGCATACGTGAGTACATTTTTAGGAGCACTTAATGCTTATTTCACGCTTATTATTTATATATGTATATTTCTGAATATTTCAGATGATGAAAGCTATTCGCCCGTAAAAAAGATATTGACTTTTACGTTATAATTTAGATAACATGCCTGTTGAGTGTATGAGTTAATGACATTTCATAAAAAAAAAGAAAAACAGTGTGTTATTTAAACTTTATAATATTAAAAATAAATTGGGTTAGGATAACAAGTTGCTTTTTTCAGTTTAACGTTTTTATCGCATTACCTGACTAAATAGAATAAACTAATTATCAAGTATTGGCTTGTAGATATATGATTGACTTCACATTGGATCGTGAAGCGACTTTAGTTTGGAGAACCACTGAAAACCAGAAATTAATATATGACTGTTTCGTCCTAGTTATGGACTCTTCATCAGTACATGTCCGTAACTCCAATAGGCACAAGTAACTGGCGGCAGAAATCAGGGTTGATTGACTATTGGATTCCATTCTAGTGGTTGAATGGTCAATGCGCTCACTTTGTAACCTGAAGGCCCTGGTTTCGATACCTGATGGGGTTATTGTTGTGTACTGTTGAAGCGCCCCAAACAAAGACAAAACAGTTGTGCAGGACTTCTTGGTTTTCGATGATTCTTTAACTGAAATCAGTGCATGATCAGTTTTGATCAATTTCTACAGCCGACAAATGAACAACGGATGTGTGGAGGATAGACTGTTGCTTTGAGCCATTTCAGTGTGCCTTTATAAATTCATCTGCTCCTGTGGTGCTAGTTATATTGATCGCACAAAGAGCAAACTTTCAAAACACATCTGTGAACATTATCCTGCATGGTGAGCTAGAGGAAAATGGAAGACAGTTACTTGTTGAATTGTCGAGCGCTTGATGAAGTCAGGCCACAAAGTTCCACCAGAGTCGTCTTTTAGGATTATCTACACGGTGAGATCGGATGATACAGAGGGCGTTAGGTTTCGGCATTTGTGAATGATGGAGGCACTAGCGATTCGGTAGTACTACCCCGAACTCTGTATACAGTAAATGTTTGTCCAGTCTTTTATTCTACCATATAATCTTAACCTCTTCATTAGTCGTTCCCTGTTAATTTTTTATTATTTTTTTAAATAGTGATTACTGCTTTTACTTTCATCATTAATTCACTATTATCACTCTCTCACATGTTACTTTTGTACATTTTGCTTAACCTCTTCGCACTTGTGAAATCGACACTCAACTAACTACCTTCCATCTCACTCAATAACAATTTTAACCGTATCAAATTTCTAGCGCTCTTTTCCTTTGTGCCGTTGAGTATTACGTAATTTATAACTTTTATTTTTACTTTTGAAGCCACTTTTGAGTAAGTATATCAATTATGTCACACACACACACCCGTGTTACTCAATAATGGACTACTTTACATTTCTGGTAAATATAAATACAACTGTACAGCCTCTGAAGATGATTTTGTCGATAAAGAAAATTTTCATCATGAGTGCATGAATTCTAACTTCTGCCAATTCATGTCATAGAGCGATCAATTCGCAATGTCTTCTTCGATGAGTTACTGCCTCACTTCCAACCTGCTGTACCCTAATGGTCACGGTTTCCCACTAGAACCCCAGGTCAACTGCCTGAATAGGGCCAGTCGCTAGTGAGCATCATGTCAGTTGTCAAGTATTGGTTTTGTAGGGATTTTTTGTTTGATTGGTTGGAGGATTTCATCATGAACTGACATCAGTTAGAGAACCACTGGAAAGCCCGTGAGTACTGGACAGTTGTTTCAAATTCATGGGCAATTGGATCGGGTCCCAGTGGCTTAGTGATCTACGCGCTAGCTCACCTTCTAACCAGAAGGTCCTGGGCTCGAACCCTGGCAGTGGGTGCGTACTGCCAAAGAGTCACAAGCTGGGACATAACAGCTGTACAGTACTCCCAGTTGGTTTTCCAATGGTTCTCTAACTGATGTCAGTTCACAATGAAATCCCCCAACCAATCAATGAAAATTTTCTTCACTAAATTGTCTTTTGTTTTCTTGATGACTCGATGGGTATTATCGGTAAGATGTTTGGTTTTCTCATGGGTTTATACAGTTTCTCGCCTTTTTTCAGCAAACACTATTATCATCACGCTCACAGTTTTAAAAAATGAGTTCAATGTCTAAGTAATTGAAATCAACCGCCTAGAATTGACATGTGTAATCAAATTCATAATCGGACATCACAGTATTTACTACAAATAAACAGGAATAGTTGGAAAGTACTCAAGACCAACCATTAGTGCTTGTTATCGAAACACCATCATGACTGTTTCACTTGCTTGAGGCCGAGCTCATCATCATCATCGATGAATCCATTTTGACTCAATTTAGTCAGTCGAATCAGTGCAAGTAACTAGAATTCTGGGTAACTGGCAAGACATACTGTAACAACAGAAGACAAAGGCCAGGCAACAGATCAGTTTTATTACGAAAACCAACAGGTATTTATATGTATTTTACGTACATTAATAAGGCTCTGCCCGCAGAAAGAAGGCGGTCTTCTGATTGGTTGTTTGCAAACAAACGCAGTCTTCTGCTTTCTCGTTTTCGAAATTTCTCGGAAATGCGAGCCACTTGTCTGCGAATCATATTTGTCTACGTCTAGGTCAGCTGTGATTGGTTGTTGAATCAGCCTAGATTAATTTCCACCAATCAGCGTAGATCAATGTCTACCAATTGGCTAGCAGCTTGCTCTCACCACAATACAACTGGCTTCGTCATTTGCAAAGTACACAAATTTGGAAATCAAAATAATTGATACCCCAGTCTGTGATGAGCTTGTTACCATGGCTCTAAGAGCAATCCTTATGTTCACACTTCCTTTAAGTGCTATGATTACGAGAATGAATTTCGCAGTTTTTACCAAAGCGCATTATAAGCATTATTTACTGTCATTGTGTTATTGTATTATGAATAAGGGATTGTCATTGTATAATACAGTTTTAGATTTTCCCGTCGATTGATTGGACCGAAGTGCTTTGTCTTCGGTTGACATGCCGGCTTCTTGTGAAGATACTTCGACGATATCTGGGCATGTAATTAGAAGTTAATTAGTGGGATGGTGACTAGCAGTGGAATCCAAGACATTGCGCACTTCGTCCTATTCGGGACTCGTCACTGGGTTCGATCCTTGATGGGGACATCATCACTCACTGGGGAGTGCAGGGACATCCAGATGACGAGTCCCAAATAGGACAAAGTGCGCAGTGTCCTGGATTCCACTGCTAGTCACCATCCACCAATTAACTTCTAAATGTCACTGTCTTATCAACTGATTTTAAAAAGTAAGTTCACGTAAAAGCAGTTTTTTTCTCCATATGACGACAGGTGAACGTGTAATGTAGTGTGACACAAAAACATGAACTTATATAAAACACTGACTGTGTAAAGTTCACAAGGTTAAAATAATTTTGTTTCAGACAAATGTCACGGATTAACGGTTAAAAATTAAAGGTCAAACTGTAGTTTCTTATCACACGTCAAACAGAAATAATAGTACATTGTGTTGACCTCAGTGTTGAAGATGACTGATGCAAAAAAAATCAGAGTAAATGAATCAGCGCAAATGAAAGAAATGATCGAATAGTGATTTGATTATAAGCAGTGATAAAGTTTGCTTGAAATGTCATCAGTAGATGATATTGTATAACACTGTATGACCTTATAAATTTTATTCTTATAAAAAACGATAAGCATTTTGAACATTTCAGTAGTATGTTTTAGCCTTATTCATACAAGCTGTTAAACTCGCTTCTGAAATCCAAGGCTGTGATGATATACACGAAATCGTGTAAGAAGGGAACAAAAGCAAGTAGGGCATTCATAGAGCCAAAGAACAAGAGGAAATGAATATGCGCTTATGAGGTCCTTGGCGCCACTCGGAACCCGAAAGACTAAACACTTGAAAGTAGTCACTTACTACCTACTGCTCAATCAATAAAGTCCTACAGGAGGTCAAGCGGGAATCCTAACAGCTCACTGGTGACGTCTCTGAATGCAGCACTCTGGGTGACGTGGATTCGAATCTCAGACGGGGGACATGAGCTCGCTGACTGGTGAGTATCAACAAGCACGAAACGTAGGTCCAAGGCATCCTACCGATTGCCACTAACCATCTAATAATGCGTGAGTCGGTGGCATAGTGGTTAGGACGCTCGCCGACCATACACATGGACCGGGGTTCGACCTCCGGCTGATGCACTCCTTTACCTCGCTAAGCCAGAAATAATGCTGGTAAAGAGGAAAAGTTGGGCATGAGGCTAGCAACCCCATCCTGTAAAATAAACACTGCTACAGAAACTTCAAGCCTCTAGCTTGAAGCCCTGTGTTCCACTGGGGAACGTGAAGGAAATAAAAAAAATCTAATAATGCAGTATGATGTGTTAGTAGTGGAGTGTGTTATATAACAGTTGACACAGTGCTACGTCAGCTACTCGGAACCCAATATCTTCTTATTATTATCATTGTACAGAGTAGTTTCTGCCTTAACTTTCAACATCATTGTGTAATTTGTAGACACAGTATGAGAAATATGTCCAAAGTTTTAAATAGCTATAAATAGTATAGTAATTTAGTCGCCTTTAACAGCCCTCTAAGAAGGCAATGTTTAAATTAATCACTTAGATTTGAAGAGAATTGTACATTGAAGAAACTACTGCTGATGCATTTTCAATTATTCCACAGATACCCTTCTCATGTTAACCCTAACTGTGTGTATACAAATTGACGTGTATCTGACGGAGCAGTTACACTGGAATAACAGAAAGAAAGGCACACCTCCAATTTTCTGAAGATGTACCGAAAATCCTACGTCTCATGGGAACAAACGTCTAAAATAGTGCCAATAACAGGCATCTCCTACATATGGGTCATGAGGTGGAAATCGCGAAATCCTTTAAAGTCACCAATAGACAAATGAGCTCGATTCTCCTAAAGTGTGACGAAGCAATTTCTATCAAACGCTTGAAACAAGATTTAAGCGTTCAGAAAAAAGCAGTTATCAGTCTTTCCTTGCCCTGCCTGGTAACTGGATGTCTTTATTCTCTCTTTCATTTGACCATGTAATCTTTGGCTTTAACCCTATCCCCCTTTGATATAGTGTGAAATTGTTAATCTCGTGTTTCTGCGATTTGAGTTGAACTCAGCACACTGTTACCAAGTTTATTAGTTACTCCTCATCTTACCTCACCAGTCGTCTTGATTACTTAACTCTTTCGCCACTTTTGTTTAAACTTGAACTTTCTGGGTAAAAACTATGTAAGTATAATTTTTTCAGGGCTATTCATTAAGTTTGGAGACTCCTGTCAACTAACATCATGTAAAATTTTCAGGTATGTTAAAATTGTTCTGTACATAAACTTAAAAATCTCCTATGACTGTACGCAACTGATGAGAAGCCAATGAAATTAGCAATGATGGTATCATCTTATTATTCATACACTTTTGTTCTTACTTTATTCGAACATCCTTCTACTGAACCACCAGAGTACAGGATTCACACCAAGTAACTTCCAGACTACTAGTCCAGTACTCTAGAGCCTAGGTCTTACTAGCTATAACCAGTTGAATCTCATTGTTAGAATTTAATTAGACTAAATTTCAATGGATAATGTTTGCAAATCACTATCATAATATATGCAGAAGTTTAAGATCACAATTAAAATGATCACAATTGCATTAGATGAATACACAGTCAAACATGCATGTTAGTTAAAATATAGCCACCTATATATATATATATATATATATATATATATACATTGTCAATTAATCATATAAGTTCATTATAAGAAAGTAGTAATACTAGTAATAATAACAATATTATCGTTTATAGCTGTCATTATCTCAGTTGAACTGAATTAACTTTTATTTTTCAAAGAAAGCCTGGTTCAACACGTCAACATGTTTGGTTATATGTTGACTAATTCTAAAAAGTGGCTTTGTCATTTTGACGCTTAATATGTTGTATCTAAGCATATTAATTACATCATTGTACTTTCACAATGTTTTTTGTGTTAAAAGTATAATGACAGCTGTATTATAACCGACTCCAAATTATACTTATATATATATATATATATATATATTCTTTAACGATAAACAAATACGGTAAACAGAAAAACAAAAGAAGAGTATTAGGTTTTATAATCAATAATCAACTGTTTCTTATATTAATGGAGAGACATTCTGATTCATCATGAGCTGACATCAGTTAGAGAACCACTGGAAAACCAACTGGGAGTACTGGACAGCTGTTTCGTCAGACTAGTTTGGGACTCGCCTTGTAACCAGAAGGTCCTGGGTTCGTTTGTCCCAAACTAGTCTGACGAAACAGCTGTCCAGTACTCCCAGTTGGTTTTCCAGTGGTTCTCTAACTGATGTCAGCTCATGATGAAATCCTCCATGCAATCAAACAAAAAGAAATCCCTACAAAACCAACACTTGAAAATTCTAATTCAATTTTAGATTTTCCCGTCGATTGATAAGACCGAAATAATGGGTGTCAGGTTGACACATATCGGCTTTTTGTGCAGATGCTTCGACGATATCTACTCATGTAACTTGAAGTCAATTGGTAGATGGTGACTAACAGTGGAATCCAGGACAACATGAACTTAGTCCTACTACTTGGAACTCGTCACTTAATGTATCTACCTGTATCTGGCTCTCGTGCTCTTGTCGTCTAGAGAATAACAATTTGGACACTGGGTTCGAGCCTCAGTGGAAACATCATCATTGACTCACTCGGGGAATACACGCGCATCCAGTTGATGAGTCCTAAATAGAACGAAGTGTGCATTGTCCTGGATTCCAGTGCTAATCACCATCCACCCGCTGACTTCAAGGAGGGACATTTTATTCAGAAATAATGATAACAGTAATTACTGTAACAATTCTAAAAGGATATTTTCCTTTGCATCTCTTTCAAGTTACACATAAGCGTGAATATATTATATATATATATATATATATATATATATATGCATAAGAGAGCAATCAACGTATACAAGCGTAGATTGTCAGAGACTATTTCCGTGGGTTCTTAGTCACATTTTCTCTTTTTTTATTAGAATAAAAGTGTGTGCATGTATATATATACATATGTATATGCATATCTCATCCAAGCATGGTTGTTGACCTTATATGACCTATTTGCCTTAAAAAATTTCAGGAATTCAAAGGAACAATCGGTAAAAACATATACATTAGCATAACAAGATTAAGTATGTGCAGGATAGAAGTAGCGTCCGTGAGTGAGCACGCACGCGCGCGCGAGAGAGAGAGCAGACAGGAAGAAGGGAGGTGATGGAGAGAAATAATAAAATATGAAAAAGAAATGTAGTTCATCGCTCTTTTTCTTCTCTCTCTCTTTCTTTCTCAAGTAATGATGAAACTTTTAAAAAACAAGCTCGATATTTGTTTGATTGTTCTTCCGCTTTACATGAATAGCTGAGAGAATATTCATACTATCCTTAAGTTCTTTTTTAAAAATGGGAAACCACACATCGAAGTTGTTTAAATGCTGAACAGTTTCGGCTGAGTTCATCAATAGTAAGTATATCACTACTGACAGTGTTCAGTAGTATATATACCTTATAATGCTTATATAATCTCAACTTTAAATTTTATCAAGCATAGAAGCCTGTTTAGATTACTGGGCTACCAGAATTTCTATACATCAAAAGCACTTAAACTCTTCTGTATTTCTTACTGTATTAATGGAGTGCGACCGCACCAATGAATGACCTTGAAACGCCCTCTCAGTCAGTCAGTGAAACCTGGCAAATAAATTTGTCATCATCAATAAAATATCCTCATCAAAGTGCTCTACTATTAAATGGGATTTCTAGCAAGTTTCACCTTAGATTAGGGAAGGATTAAGTTACGCTTTAAGCCAAGGACAAGTTAGGGTTAGGTTAACCTAATAAAGGCGACATTAGGGTTGCTTTTAATTACATTATAATTAGTTTAGGGATATTTTCACGTTATGGTTAGGTTCAGGAATGATTAGGGTTATTGTTAGGGTTGGAAGACCTAAATAATTACATCCATAGAATGTGGTTAAATTACTCTGTTGACATAAGAATAGAACTTGTGCACTGTGGTGGTAGACTATAATTCCATTGTGGATAAAATCTATTTCGATAAAGTCTCACAGTGTTATCCAGTAATACTTACTGATGACGTTTCGAGGACAATCTTTTGCTCAGTAAATATTACGGTATCACACTAAGAGACTTAATCAAAAAAAATTTTTACCCACAATACGATTATACTCTGTTGATACTCCAACCTAAAACTGAGAGCTATTTTTATCAAATGTGAGAGGAAATTACCCTCTGTAACACTTTTCTACAGTGTTTATACATTATTTCATAAATATTTATTTGTATTCCATACACAAAAATGCCTCCTTCACGTGATTGGTGAGTTCGAGGTCATTCACTGATTGGTGATAGTTAGTGGTTCATAAAGTTTAACTTTGGCGTATTTAATCGTGCTATTATATCAGATGACCAGTACATGAACTCGTGCACATATCTAATTAGCTTGCAAATAAACGCTGTACAATTCTTGAGGGAAATGAAGAGACAGAAGAAAAAAAAAATGCAGAATTGGTTCTCTCTGCATAGACAAGAAAGCTACGTTACACGATACACTTCAGATGTGTATTACTTTACATGCAGAAATCGTGTACGATGAGGAAATATTTTGAAATTAAATATGCAAAGAGTTTCTGTACTAAACTGTTCATATATCGCCGTGCACAGGCTAAGGTATAAGGGAGAGTTGACTTTGGGCTTTATTTTTCTCTAGGTATTTGTGATCTATCCAACACAGACCTGGGTTTTTTCGTTTTTTTGTTAATGCAAAGACAATATTTCTACACTTCTCAGTATGCTACATAGACTGACTAGTTAGCTGATAGTTCCGACGAACTAAAGTCGAAAAGCGGACTTGATGACGCCACTACTGGAGAAGGCGTGGAAAGAAGGCAAAGTACCCGAGGACTGGAAGAAAGGATACTTATTCAAACTATCAAAGAAAGGAGACTTAAGTCAATGTCTATCCCAAGCAAAATACTAAGCCGCATCATCCTGGAGAGAATCAAACATGCCCTGGATGAAAAACTTCGACCGGAACAGGCTGGATTCAGGAGAAACAAGTCATGCATTGATCAGATCGCCACATTACGGATCATCATTGAACAAAGCTTGGAATGGCAGCCACCTCTCTATCTCAACTTCATCGACTTTGAAAAGGCCTTCGACAGCGTCGATCGAGAGGTGCTTTGGCAACTAATTCGCTACTATGGGGTGCCACCGAGAATTATACATCTCATCCAACAGCTGTACGACAATGCTGCATGCCAAATAATCCACAACGGGAAACTTACGGAATCCTTCGAAGTGAGAACAGGAGTAAGACAAGGCTGCCTACTATCGCCAATGATTTTCCTGACTGCAGTAGGCTGTATAATCCGACAATCAGCAGGCAATGAGGAAACAGGTATACAATGGACTCACACAAAAAACTTGGAGGATCTGGACTTCGCTGATTATATATATGTCTGATTTCCCACAAACTGGTAGACATGCAAGCGAAAAGCAACAAGTTGGCAGAAGAATCATCAAAGATAGGACTTCAGGTGAACATAGAGGAAACAGAGGTGATGAAGATTCCTGGCCAACACCAACAGCAACAACAATAACAGACAACGATCAGCATAAATGGGAGGAACCTGAAAGAAACAACCTCTTCACCTACCTATCCGGGAAGCATCGTTTCAACTACAGGCTGACGGAACTGACGAGGATATCAAAGCAAGCATCAGAAAAGCAAGACAAGCTGTCAGACATGGGGCCAGATGAAGACTCTTGCAGAGAACCGAACGCAATGGAGACGCGCGGCTGAAGCCCTATGTTCCTCTAGGAATTAAAGGGAACAATAATAATAAATATAAAAGTCGACAAGATCAGCAACCGTGTAAATTCACCATAAAACCAATTTCTATAAGTTAGAATAATACTCATCCATGTCTGTACAACTAGTGTGTTTCCGTGAAGACAGGAATAAATATATTAGTAAGGTAAGTTATGTTTTTACTAGTTGATCACGGATTGATATCAGTTAGAGAACCATTGAAAACAAGCAGGGAGTACTGGACAGCTGCTGTTTCATCCTACTAGTTTGGGAATCATCGGCAGTACGCACCCACCGCAGTGGGTTCGAACTCAGGACCTTCCGGTTACAAGGCGAGCTCGAATACCATTCAGCCACTGGGACCCGATTCAATGGCCGGTGCATGACTTCTAACTTCTATCAGTGACTTCTCACAGGGTGGAGTTTCCTGGAGTTCTAGTGAGAAGTCGTGACCAGTGAGGTCCATCCAGTCAAGTGTGAGGGTGGAGGTCCCACCGATGAGACTGGTTGCTGGTCGTGCTAAATCACGAATTGGTAGGAGTTAGAATTCATTTACTTGCCATTGAATCGGTTCCAGTGGCTGAATGGTATACGAGCTCGCTGACCTTGTAACCGGAAGGTCCTGGGTTCGAACCTCGTGTGGTGGGTGCGTACTGCCGATGATTCCCAAACAAGTGTGATGAAACAGCTGTCCAATACTCCAATCTGGTTTTCAACGGTTCTCTAACTGATATCAATCCATGATCAACTCTTAAAAACAAAACTAATCCTTACAAATCAACTATAGGAAAAAAAGTTTACGTGGATGTTTTTGGCGTGGTAGTGCTCTCTGAGCTGGATGACTAAATTTTGTGAAACTTTCCACTTCCACCCTTCTAGACGACGTTTTCAGTGCTTACTTTTGTATGAAATGGGCATTTTTGGAATTATTCAGCTATGATAACATTTCATTATAAACTAACACAATCACACTTCCTTCAATACAATGGTATGCAGACAAAAAGGCACAACAGAAAAAGAAGACAGGATCAATACACTATCTACAAGTTGAACTACACAAACTGTGAAAGATGCTACACATTAGCCAAAGTGGATGTCCAGTTAGACTGTCTGTATTACTGTCTATATTATGCATTTCTCCTACTTTCTTCTCTTCCTTTGTGTGCTACATAGAGTGTGGCGACTTGAACTGCCGCACATATGTGCAGAGTTCTATGTCGAAAACCGGATGACCGACCGAGTTAGACTAGGCATCAAAAGAAGTGACATGGATACAACTATGGACGGGAAAATGTGAAAATTTTAAACAATATTATTAATGAAAATGACAGTGTATTCCTACAAGCCTGTGTCAATTTGAACTCCACAGCTATGTTGATATAAGTGTATTTTATTAATTAACTGACACCGAATTATGCAGCTAAAAAGTCAAATACCGCGTAAATGGATTTTCTTTTTATACCTTCACGTTCCCAATGGAACATAGGGTTTCAAGCTAGGGGTTTGAAGTTTCTGTAGCAGTGGTGTTTATTTTTACAGGATGGGGTTGCTAGCCTCATTCCCAACCTTTCCTCTTTACCAGTCTTATTTTACTGGCTTAACGAGGTAAAGGAGTGTGTCAGTGGCCGGGGATCGAACCTCGAACGATAAGGATGGTCGGTGATCATCGTAACCTCTGTGCTACTGACGCATACGCGTTTTGAAGTAATCACCATTAATACAGATTACTGTGAGGATAGGAAAAGTTTTGAGAGAGAGTAGATTAGAGAGTAGAGAGTATCTAGAGAGACAGTGATATCTTTCATGACGAATTCTACAATATTCACTTCACACTGAAGAAAGCACCAGAGGATATTGTCCAGAAGGACAGATAAAGGAAAGCTTCACAATTAAATCATTTGGCTTAGAGGACATAGGCTCATCTAAAACACTCACAAGAGCTACAAACCCTCTCCTTTATTTTAAAGACTATAATTTTACCTCATACACTAAAATTATTGATGAGATCTGCTGCATTCAACATGAGGAACAAGATCAAGATTCTCCACACTAATGTCGAATCAGTTAGTGCTTCAGTATGATTCAAAAACTTGGTACATTACGAATAACATTTCAAATAGGCCGCTGAAGACTTCTATCAACAGCCGCCTTCTTCGGATCAGATGGACAGCTAGAAGGGATAGACGGAAAGGATCTCTAGCAACCAATCTACCAACAACCTATCGCCTAAAAAAATATGCAGAAGGAGATGTGGATGGATTGGACATACGCTAAGGTAACGGCTAAGTGATATCACCCACTAGGTAGGCCGTCAATTGAGAATTGAATAGGAATCGATGAGTTGAACATTGTGTCCGAGGGTGACATGTAGAAGGCTCTGTGTGTGGGGGAGGTGTATGTGTGGAAGAGATGAAAACTTACGGGTCATCGTGGAGCTAGCTAAAATTGTGCTACAACGAACAGAGTGTAGTGGAGATGTGCTTCTGAAGCCGCATGTTCCACTCCAACCCCAAATGTGAACGACAATCATAATAATAAATAATAATAACAATTTTGCTTTAGACTGTTCCAATCTATTAGGCTGTCAAACAGCTTGGCACTATTTGTATATTATCCCAAAAGTGCATAAAACAGCTTTGCATCCAAATAATAACTGTGACTATACCGAATTTTAATCAACATATCAATAAGTCAGTAACAAGATTTCATCATGAGCTGAGATTAGTTAGAGAACCATTGAAAAACCTGCCAGGGAGTGCTGGATCGCTGTTTCGTCCTAGTTTGGGACTCCTCACCACCGGGGCTCGAACCTAGGACCTCCTGGTTACAAGGCGAGCTCGTAGACCATTAAGCCACTGGGACCAAATCCAATGGCCCATGAATTCTAACTTCTGCCAATCCACGACATAGCGCTATCACTGGCCAATGTCTTCGGCGAGTATTTGTCCTTACACCCGGTCTGCTGCACCCTACTGGTCACGACTTCTCACTAGAACACCGGTGGGTGCGTACCGATGAAGAATCCCAATCTAGGACGAAACAACCGTCCAGTACTCTCCGGCTGGTTTTTAATTGTTCTCTAACCAATGTCAGCTCATCATGAAATCCTGTAACCAATCAAATCCCTACAAACCAGCACTTGAAGTCAGTAACATTTTGATTTCTGTAAACTTTGTATGTATAAATGTGAAATCGAAAAGAGATAACCAGGTATTATATTACATTGAAAAGACAAAAAACACCCCCAGTAACTTACTACAATATGAGCTTAGTTTAAAAGTAACGATGATAAGCGCTTAGTTTGACTTAGCTAACTTCATTAGTATTCCTTTTTTGGAGGAGGATTTCAAAAGAAGAACTAATGATTTTACCAAGTTATTTTTGTATCACAGATTGAACGGAAATGCACAGTTTAAGTTGAAATGTTGTGACGGACTCCACAAAGATACCTGAAGGCTAGCATAATGTAGTATTTGGTCGACGGTGACTAGCAATGGAATTCAGGATGCAAGATCAAATAGGAACGGCATCACTTACAAGAGATGCAAGTACACTCACCTGATGGGTTCAAAACATGACAAAATTTTCATCCTCGACGTTCCATTGCCACAAAACTATCAACCAGCTAAAAAAGATTAATGTTTCTAAAACAGATCATTCGAAAAGGAACTAAGGTGTGCAGTACTCGCTGGACAAATACAAGCCGATGATATTAGCCTGTAGACACACTGAAATCATGAATTGAGAGAGGATGAAATTTATGGGACACTAAGTTTGGTATCCCAGTGACTGAACGGTCCCCAAGCTTGACTTGTAGCCGGAAGGTCCTCGAGCTTGAACCACAGTGAGTGTGTACTGGTGGAGAGTTCAAAACTAGGAAGAAACAGCTGTTCCATTGGTCCTACCCAACTAACATCTGCTCGAGATCATACTTGAGGTAAATCGAATCCTCACAAAATTTTGAAATCTAAGCTTCAATCTAAGTTTATTCAGCTTCATTTTAAGCCAACATAAGAGTATATTCAATCCGGAAAATAGAAGAGATAGAATCGGATGATTTAGCTAAGCGTAATCGCTTAATCAGGAAACTACTCGAGTACTACGGCGTACCCTAAATATTCATCAGCCTTATTCAACAGCTGTACGACAATGGCACATATCAAGTGATCCACAACGGAAAACTCAGCGAGGTGTTTGGGGTAAACACAGGAGGCAGACAAGGGTGCTTATTATCACCAATGATATTCCTAATTGTGGTGGACTGGATAAGCGTCAGACAGTGGAAAACGAGAAGACAGGGATATCCTGGACTGACATGAAGAACCTAGAAGACCTGGATTTCGCGCGTGGATGATTTATGTTTGATGTCACACAAAATCGAAGACTTACAAGCGAAAACCGACAAACTAGTCGAAGAAGCAGCCAGAGAAGACAGGACTGCAGATGAACAAAGATAAGACAGAGGTTATGAAAATAACCAACCAACAATAACAACATTAACATCCAGCGCCAATCACCATCAATGGGAGGGATTTGGAAGAGGTTACTTCATTCACTTATCAAGGTAGGGAGCATTGTCTCAACTACAGGCACATGGAACGGACGAGGATGTCAAATCGAGAATCGGGAAGGCGAGAAACACATTCATCAACCTGAAACCAATCTGGAAATCTTCGTCACTCCTCAACATCAACAACAAAATTCGGATTTTCAATACAAACGTCAAGTCAGTCAGTTCTTCTATTCGGATCAGAAACTTGACGGGTCACAAAGAATATTTCCAACAGCCTGTTGCAGACATTTACCAACAATTAACTGTCTTCGCTCTATACTGAGGATCAGATGGCCGGAAAGAATCACCAACAAGAAACTATGGGAACAAACAAAACAAGAACCGATCGCTCAACAAATATTCAGGAGAAAGTGGAGATGGATTGGACAGTCGCGGAGGAGGCCGCTGGGTGACATTGCGCGTCAGGCCAACGCTCGAGTGGAACCCGAAAGGGTGACATGGAGATCGTGTGAAGAGGAATTGAAACAGTATGGACTAACATGGATGCAGGTGAAAAGTACAGCAGAAGGCAGAAGCATGTGGAGACGAGTAGTTGAAGCCCTATGTTCCACTAGGAATCCAAGGGAACAATAACATAATAATAATTGTTTAAAAGGTATTCGAAATGTATTCATCTGATAATTAATATTTAATTATTTATTTATCCTCCAGTATACTCCAAGTTCAGTGGGCCAAGATACAATAAAAAAGAATAATTGTTATTTTCCTGATTACTACACACACAGAATGTGAAGCGCGTTAGGACAGCTAACCAACACTAGTTATCCTGTTAATCCCGCAATTACTGCTCAAAATAGACTGTCTATAGCATCAACCTTGGTCTTCTTCAACTTTAAATATATATTCAACACTCCCAAGTATATTGTGATAATCACAGAATATTCACAGCCATATAATTCATTAGAAAAGTATTTTTTTTAAAAAACCATGCTTAATTTAAACAAAGCACTAACAGATCAATAAAAAAACAATGACAACAAATAATCAAAATACATGCACAAAAGGAACCAAAGTTTACACATACACACGCACAAAAAATGGGATATGGGAAGGGGTAGGGGGGGTAAGGGGAGAGCTCACTTTCATTGCCAATGATATTGTATTAATTAATATGAAGATAAAAATGCAATATTCAAATGGTTGTGATGTGATGAACCACCAGATACGATATTGAAAATTCTCCTTTGGTATATACCGTTTCACTGGTCTGGCTTTCAGGGCGAATTCAATACACTTGCGCTAAACACAAACACACACACACCACACACGCGCGCAAAAGCAGACAGACATCAACAGAGGAAATAGAAAGAAATAATTATGTAATAGTGATATAGAAACAAAATAATAATAATCATGATAATAAACCAGAGTAGGAAGTAGAAAAATCGTCTAAGGAATGGCGATTTCGCTTTAGAAGTCAGCAAAGTGTGTGTTTGTCTAACAAGACCTCTTAATAATTTAAATTAATCTTTCTTCTTGTGGTATTTTAATAATTGTCTGTGGTTCCGGTTCTTTGAAAGCATTGGCTTTATTCTCCATTTGATTGGGGTGATATATACCATGAGCTGCCCGACGTGAATGCAGCCAACGATATAAGAAATAACCGCCTACAGCTAGCCCAGCAACACCGATTATCGGGACAATAATAGCAACAGCTAGTAGGCCAGGACTTAGACCAGTAGGACTGGATTGATTTGTATCTGTTGAATTTGTCGAGGAGGACGAGGAGGCTGAGGCTGACGATACATCACGTCTGTAACGACGTCGTCGTTGTGGTACACTCTCTGAATGATCATCGAGTGTTGTCTGCACACTTGGCATAATCGCTTCACAGTTAATTAAGGATAAACAAAAGTTTGGAATATTTTCCTGTAGACATGATGGAATCGTTGGGGAGGCTAGTTTTCCAATCACTTTAACACCATTATCAATAAATAGGCTGTTGAATAGTGTAAAAGTGAATACATGCATTGTGTTTGATGATGGCTTAATGACGGGTAATTCAATTTGATTTATACTCAATGAATTATTGATATACTGTAATATAGGCGTCAATAATGAGTTTGAAGAATAATACGGATACATTGAATTCCTCCTACTACTACTAGTCAACTGGAATACAGCCCATAATCTTTCATTCATCTCTTTCGATTCTATTGGTTGTAAATAAAAATTGAATAAATCCACTGTGGATGGAATCATAATAATTCCTGGATCGTTGATATACATCAATAAGCAAAAACTGTGTGTTTCTTTTAACTCCTCCATCATCGGTGATGGCACGGATGTGGGTGTAAGCGTCGGATACGACGACGTCATTATTCGGCGGTCATTTAATGGTAATTCTAGAGAAGTGACTGAAATTTGTGGTAATCCATTCAGCATTATTATTTCTTCATTATACTGTTGACACGAATATCTTGGTAGCAATAGAGTGTTGTATATTAGTAGTACTATTATCAAATACATATCTCCTTTTAAAACTTAAATAATACACATAGGTATATATGCGTGGAGAGGGAGAGAGAGAGGGAGAGATGTTTCACACCGGTGATTACGAGAGATTATGAAGTTCACCTTATTCCATCGTTAATACTCGTTTCTGTCTTTTATACTGTAATAAGATATTCCACAAATAATAATAATAATAATAATACTGAGAGTAGTAGTTCCATTTAATTATGAATAGCAGCAGTGATCACGGGTTAAAAATGAGCTCCTCTTTGATGACATAATCTTGATATTTATTTATTTATTTATATATGATAATCAATGTTGTACACGCATTTGTAGTAAAAACAGAAAAGATCGAAGATGACTGATTTTATTTACTACATATTTATACGTTAATGTATCAGCAATTTGATTGGTCAATTTTGGTAAGTAGGCCTTAGTTAGTGTGCTAAAGTGTGTGTGCATGTGCTTGTGTGTGTCAGGTGGCATATTGTGTAGGTGTGCATATTCTCTCTTTATCTCTCTCTCACTCACACACATACACACACTACATTGTTAAATCATCTTCGTTCATATGGTATAATATACTTCATTTAGTGTTGGCGTGTTGCGAAAATGCACGCACGCACACACCCACATACACTAACACCTACATATTGATATACTATATTGATATACGCTATACCTCAACAAGTACTGCAGGCAAGAGAGCACGAAACTAAGCTGCATTGCAAAATTAGGATGTGATTAATTTGCTCAGAGTGTGTGTGTGTATGTGTGTTATTGCGCGTATCTTCTAGCTACAGTCATAAGTAAGCGTTACATAAAAACGTGTAAACGAACACCATAACCGGTGGTGGGTGAGATAACCATCCAACCATGCATGCTTGGAAAGGTTAAACGAAATCACATAATTTATGCAGTGTATACCAGCTTTTTGTTTTTGGTAAAGAATAGGACAAAATATGAAGAGAAACCAAAAAATAGATTTTTAAGAAAAATATTTTATTGATCGCAAACTGTTTGTTTATATTTTCATCTAGGAGTTGGTAACTAACAGTGTAGAATCTAGGATGCATATTTCGTCCCATCTTGAGACTCATCAGTTAGATGTGCCTTCAGGGACTAGTGAGTCGTGTTGTTCCCTCACAAGGAGACTTGAACTGAGTGCCATTCGTTTCGTATGCCAAAGAGTTGTTGTTCACTAAAACACTCCGGTCACGAGAGATTACTCTTGTACAACAGGGATAAGTTATTGTTTTGCGTAAGTCAATTTTACTTTTCCCATTGATTGATTGAAGAGAAAAGTTTGGCTTCTGTAGCAGGTATAGCCAGATGATGAGTCTCCGGAAGGACGAAATGCGCATCCAGCATTTCAGTACTAGTCACCATCTACCAAATGATACCAGTGTTAATATTTGGATATTTTCGAAGTGCCCGTACTGGGAGCAAGCCGACATGTCACCGGGAAAAACAGAATTGATGTTAAACAAAATAATGTCTTCAAGAGTTTGTTTTTATAGGGATTTGTTCCAAGTTTAGCCACGCAGTGATATTTGTTACAGAAGCATTGAAAACGACCAGGGGATACTGGACAGTTGTTTCATTTTAGTGTGAGACACTTCAGCAGGACACACCCACTGACCAGGTTGAAGTTGGAGTTTACGGGCTGGCCATTGTGTCGGATCCTAGTGTCTGAATGCTCTACGAGCTTGCCCTGTAACCGGAAGGTCCTAGGTTCAAACTCCAGTGGGTGCGTAGTGCTGATGAGTCACAGACTAGAACGAAACAACTGTCTTGTACTCCCTGGTTGTGTTGTGTGATATCACTCCGTGATCAAGCTTCAGGTGGATGTATCTACTTGTGTTCCAGTGTGATGACTACCCAGCTGCTGACAATCAGACTCATTACATGCATGGCATTTAAAACACCGAGAGAATGTGATTCAACGAGGAATCAATAATTATTTCAAGAATGATTTTCTTCTAAGGAAGAAACTAAACTTTATTACCATAGTAACGCACAGTGTATGCATGAAAGTAGCCATATTTTCTATTTGCATACTGATTTGCTTTATTTTGATCAAAATGCACGATCACTTTAGAAAGTTTTGGAAAGGATGAAGGGGAAGTGAAATTTCAAAGTAGAATTTTGTATAAAAAATGCAGCAGTTCAATTTGCCACATCTCGTAATGAGAATTTCATCAATCGAACTGTGAAATTTGCAAATTTTAATGCATCCGTACCATTCAGTATGAAGTTTAGTCATTTCACCGAAAGTCTATCTCTCCGATTATTGATTCTTTTATTTTTTTATTTTATTATAGCTTGACTCCACACAGTGTTTTTGACACAAGCATGGAATTTTCAGCTTGTGATATCGGTAGCCCAAATTTTGCAGGCCGACCATTGATATTGGGTGTGAGTCGGTTGGGGATCGAACCCCGGACCGTGTGCATGGTCGGCGGGCGTCCTAACCGCTGTGCCACCGACGCAGAAAGCGAAGCGCATCGGTTGGCAAATCCAGCCATCTATGTGGCTAAAATCACTTGTGGAATACTTCATGGAATGATGTCAGGTTTTAGTTCGAATACTGTTAACTCTTTTCCAACTTAATCCTATGTTAGTTAACATTAATGGATATGGAAGGCGGTGGTTCAGCATGCCGGCAAAGTTAAACTTTATGCACCACTAACTACCAATAATCAGTGAATGACCTCGAACGCACCAATCACGCGAAGGAGACATTTTTGTGTAGGGAATACATATATTTATGAAATAATGCATAAGCACTGTAGTAAAGTGTTACAGAGGGTACTTTCCTCTCACATGTGATAAAAACAGCTCTCAGTTTTGGGTTGGATTATCAACAGAGTATAATTCCATTGTGGGTAAAATTTATTTTTGATAAAGTCTAACGGTGTTATACAGTAATATTTACTGGGCACTAAACTGTGCTCGAAGCGTCATCAGTAAATATTACTGTGAGAATTTATCAAAATAAATTTTACCCACAATGGAATTATACTCTACCGCCACAGTGCACAAGTTCTATTCTTAAATCAACAGATTAATTTAACCACATATTATGCATGTAATTAATTAGGTCTTCTAACAATAACAATAACCCTAATCATTCCTGAACCTATCCCTAACGTAAAATATCCCTAAACTAACTGTAATCTAACTCGAACCAACCCTAATGTAGTCACACTCCATTGGTAGTTAGTTAGTGGTGCTTAAAGTTTAATTTGGCCAGCATGCCTGACACATGTTGCAGCCATTTGAATCGACGCAGTTTCATAACCTCATCTAATGACTTACCCCTCTATATGTAGTTGTCTACACCTGTTCGTCAATGGTTCAGTGTTGTAGAACACTCACTAACCATGATTCCCAACCGACTCACTGTTAATTTTCACTTACTCGGTAGTAAGTCCGGTAAACAGGGTAGGCAGCAACCCTAAAGTGCAAAATAAATCCATCAATGCTACTGGAACTGCAAAGCTCCAGCTTAAAGCACTTGTAAGGGAAAATATTGTTTGGAAAATCCCGGCTTAACTATCTAATCACAATATTCACACTTATTTGGATGTTTCAACTAACTATGTAATCATGCGAAAAATGATGTCACATCCCACTGTATTTACCTATTTGAATGTACGTGTGGACACACATATATAGGGAGGACTTATCGATCTCTGCAAGTAAGGGCTGGCTTCAGAGCATATTCCTAAGTGGCTCCAGAAGCAAATAGAATCCCGAGAAACCACTAATGATGAGAACAGGAGACCTAGCTCCTCTATTGCGAAATATATTATAGAAACAGGACATAAAATTGACGTTAACAGAGCTTTTAAACCTATCTATAAAACGTGTTTGGGGTGTATCCTAGCTAACAATTAGAAAGTTTAAACCACCTTTATGCGTTCAAAAACAATTCGTCATCACATTAAACCACCTTCCTTGGTAAATTTTGTTTTGATAACAGCCAGGGTAGATGTACTATTACCTCTGCTATTTGGTTTAGTGGTCTTCATTGTTATTTTGACCGTGAATAAGTCCTTTTAACTTGACCTAAATGGTATATTTTCTCACCTCTTAACTCTTTATTAATTTCCTATGATAAGTCCGTGTGTGATCAGATTGTTCGAAATGTGTTGCGCAAATACATTACACACACGATTCAGACAAATTACGTCTTCTGATTGTTTTATGTAATCATTATTCGTTTTTATTCTAAACTGCATATCATTGTTCTAGTGTTTGCATATGATCACGTTGTCCTTACTATATGTCTCTGTCCCTATTTAATCTCTAATTTTAATGCTTCCCTTTGTGGTTGAGAGATATGTTAGTAATGTGTTGTTTTACGATGTGGATTTGTTTGAGTGAATCAATATCATTCTGACCTTGGACTGTCTAAAGAAAGAGTTGGTATTTGACTCCTGTTGACAGAATTTTCGATTCTACCCTTTTTCGGAATATCCTATACGATTCTGAGTACTCGTTTTCCTCGACTGAGGTAATTTTGATTTTTGGATGGTATTACTGGACACTTCAAACTGCGTATATCAATTTGAGTGTGTTTGTTGGAGAAAGCAAATACATACGTCCTACAAAAAAGCGATTGTCTACTCGCATGATGGAGCATTTACCAAAATGGCTGAAAACAGCTGAGTGCAAAGTGCCAAAATCCTCAATAACAAAACATCTTGTAGCCTATGGACATGATATCGACGCGGTCAAGTCATTCACTGTTATTGTCAGCAGACAAAGAAACAAGAAGATGCTTGCAATTGCAGAGGCTTGCGCAATGCGAGTTTATAAACCAGGTCTCTGTGTACAAAAGGAGATGGTCGTGACTCTGAATCTACCATGGTAATACTTTTTACTCATTATTCTACCTCTTATTATTATTATTCTTGATTAACTTAAAACTATCCTTTATCAGTAGGATTATCTTAACTCACTTCAACACTATTATAGCTATTACTATTGATATTACTCTGTTTGCAATTCTTTTTATGTTCTCTCATGACTAATTGTTTATCTAAGTGATGTAATTGAAGCGTAATGCAATTTATCTTAATTTTGATCTCCCATACTCTCTCTCCCTTTATCTATCTATTTGAACATGACCTGGAAAAACATTCGCACCTGTCTTTCTGCATGACTAATTCAATGTAGTTTGTTTACTTATCAGTCTTATATCTCCCAATGTAATTTGAAAAGTAGATATATATCCGTGTATGTAGAGTATTCAGCTGACGAGTTCTACCGAAATTTGACGAATTCATTAAATCCTGCTTTATTAACCTTTATTACTTGTTTTAAATTCGTATCGGAAAATAAATGTTTTCTATTAATGTTGTTGTTGTGCGTCGGTGGCATAGCGGTTAGGACGCTCGCCAACCATGCACATGGTCCGGGGATCGATCCCCGGCCGACTCACTCCTTTACCTCGATAGGCCAGAAATAATGCTGGTAAAGAGGGAAGGTTGGGCATGAGGCTAGTAACCCCATCCTGTAAGATGAACACCGCTACAGAAACTTCAAGCCACTAGCTTGAAGCCCTATGTTCCACTGGGGAACGTGAAGGAAAAAAATGTTGTTGTTGTTGAATAGAACCGCGCATAAAATTGTCAAAGAAAAATCATCTTTTAACTGTCTTTGGAGCATTTCGTAACTGTACGTTTCTGAAGGAAGTTTTGCACAGCTATACACAGCAGAACGCAAAGCTCACTTTTTGTCATAAGAAGAAAGGAAAGGAATGAAATGCTGCGTGACACAAGCGCGCAACAGACAGAGGGAGAAAGAAAGCGAGGGAAACCATATACCTATGTTCAAAGATGACTAGCCTCCTCATCTCCCCTGCTTTCGTCAACTAATGTACAATGTTCGTGTCTTCATTGAATGAATAACCGGATATATTTATATCGGAAAATCAATGAGCGATGTGCGTGTGTTTGTGTTTGTATTTGTCTGTGTGTACATGTGCGTGTTATTCCTGTATCATGTTCCTGTTGTACTTTCTTTTTGTTTTGTATGATACCTCACACCTTCTATTTAAAGATTTTCATTTAATTTATTCACTGACTAGTGAGTACAACATTATGCACAGTACCATCCCGTAGAAGTCAATAGAAATCAATAATATTTGTGCTACTGTATTATTTTTTGTTTTGTTTTCTATTACACAATTCAACATACTAGACAGTAAGTAATGCAAACTAAATAAAAAACTATAGTTTGTAAAGAAGAAACACACACGCACATACGCACCTACGCACAGACACAGATCACCTTTAGAAGATCTGTAATATATAAAGATATATCGATCAATTTCTTTCTGTTTTGTTGTGTGTGTGATGAACGTGTGCGTGTGCGTGCAGTTTTATGTTGTTTTTCTCTCTTTGGAAGTTTAATCAGATTTTGAAAGATGACGATTCTGGTAGAGTTACGTGGCCTGAGTTCACCAAATGCTCAAGAATTCAGCTAGTAATTGTCTTGCATTGTCTCTTTGCTAACCATGCCGTATAATGTTCAGAGATGTGCATAAAGTGCAGGCTTTCCAAAAGCAAAATCTCCGTATCTATTTCTTCCAAAAATGTAGGGCATATATTTTAATTGAATTTTAGATTTTCCTGTCGATTGATTGGACCAAAGTGCTCGGTGTCTCAGGTAGACATATCGGCTTCTTGTGCAGATGCTTCGACGATGTCTGGGCATTTAATTAGAATTTAATTTGATTTGTGGATGGTGACTATCATTTGAATCCACCAGGATGCGCATTTCGTCCTGTTCGGGACTCGTCAACTAACTGGATGTACCTGCATTTCTCAGTCTCTCAACCTGAGACCGAGCACTTGGGTCCAATCACTCGACGGGGAAATCTAAAATTCAATGAAATTAGTATGACCCGTTGCACAAGAGGCGGCTCTCGTGGCCCAAGTGGTCTAGTGGGTGACGCTTTGGAGGTTGAAACTATGGGCACTGGGTTCGAGCCTCGGTGGGAACATCATGACTCACTGAGAAATGCAGGTACATCCAGATGACGAACCCCAAACAGGAAGAAATGCACATCCTGGATTCTCCAGCTAGTCACCATCCACCAATTAAATACATAATCATATCAGTTTAGTGACTCAGTGGGTGAACACCATCCCTAACTGGGGATACAGGTGCATCCAGTTGACTTGTCTCAAAAATAGGACAAAATAATCAGGCTGAATTCTACTTCAAGTCGTCATCAAATAAATGAGACCAGTGTTCAATTCAGTTTACAATATGATCTAGATTAAAGACAACCTGTGAAGGGCGACGAAATTTGAATGGGTATTCATTATGCCGAGATGCCTTAATCTCACTTCCTTCGAAAGGTTTGATCAAATTTTATTTATCACTTTGAATGACTTTTCATATGGAAACGAAATGTTGAGTACACCAGATTTTCGACTACCGAACTATATACACACACCTGCGCTTTGTTTGCCATCGCTAGTCAGGTTGAATAGTATTTCCGAGTGTGTTTTACAATTGCACGTATAGTCAAAGTTGCTACTCAAAAAGATGCTGGATGCCCAATCTCCAATTTGAAAGTGATACTGAATTAGAAATTCTCCGTAAACGGCTTATGAAACCTCTCAGGAAGATATACTTCACCGCCAACCTACGAATAACAATCTCCTGCAAGAAACTACTCACCCAATACGTGAAAGACAAGCTGTTGCATTAGGCCACATCAACATGCATATACAAGAAAGCAGGGGTGTATATAGTTTAGTAACAGGGCATCTCATGGACTCAAGAAATATTCAGCTGCATTTGTAAAATCCTCCAAAGACATATACAATATCCAATCAAACCTTTCAAAGGAAATGAGACCAAGGTATTGAAATAATAGAGAAGATTTGTAGCTCAGGTGGATGATTTGCAATTAATAGTATTCTCTGAGCTGGTTGGTTTAGTTGCGAAGCTTTCGTCGTCCTTCTGGACAACATCCTCCTTCAGCTCAATATTTAGCGTAAAGTGAACTGATTTAAATTTCTTCATGAGTGATATAATTGCGTCTCCTGGTAACCATCTTTACATATGTATTGATCATTTTCTATTGACTTGGATTTTAAACTTTGTGGTCGCCTGATTTACTTTTTATTAGTTGGTATATTTGGTCTATATTAAGGTGTTTGTTAATTGCATATTCGTTTGAGTACCAGGCTTCTAGGAATTCCCTGACTGCACTTTTGGTGTTTCCTCTGTCTAAGATCTCGACATTATTCCAATCAAACTGATGTCCATAATTGTCTCTGTGCATTGATACTAAAGAATTTATGTATGGTGTCTTTTCACGGCTTTGTGTTCCTGGATTCTGATTTGAAGGGGAAGCCCACTTTGGCCGATGTAATGCCTGTTACAGTTCATGCATGCAATTTATTTTGTAAATGGTATTAACTATATCTCCTTTTTCTGTTGGATCGATCTTTTGGCTTGCATGATATCAAATTAAGCGACTTGACTGGCTTGTGCGCTATATCTATATCAAACGGTTTCAGTATTCTAGCTGTTATTTCAGAGATATTTCTCATTTATGGTAGGATGATGGTGGTTCCTTGTTGGTGTTATAATTCGATTTTAAACACATTTTGATGAAATTTTGTGGATAACCATTTTTTTTGAAGACCGTTTGTAGGTATCTGGGTACTAATAGGTACTAATGGACTTAACCCTAACACACTTCAGCGACTCAGGGATTGACTTGCTGCCAGAGAATAATCTCGTTGACTTAGAATATGCAGACGATATAGTCCTTCTAGACGATGACACTGACAAAATGCAGAGTCTACTGAACATCTTGAGCAACAATCTTCGTATGTTTGGCATGTGATTCGCCCCTGTAAAATGTAAGATGATGTTGCAGGATTGGACTATACCGACTCCTAGATTAGAAATAGGAAGTGAAGTGGTAGAGCACGTTGACCGCTTCACTTACTTGGGAAGTACCGTCAGCCAACGCCAACGGGTTGACCTCTGACGAAATCTCAGCACGAATACAAAGGGCTTGTTTTGCATATGCCAGTTTACGCCGTCTCTGGCGTAGACGTGATATCCGCCTGTCGACCAAAGGGCGTGTGTACTGCTCAACAGTCCGCTCAGTTCTACTTTATGGCTGTGAGACCTGGCCATTGAGAGCGGAAAACATGAAAAGCCTAGCTAGCTGTCTTTGATCATAGGTGTCTGCGTTCTATCTCCCGTGTGAAGTGGTATAACAGGGTGAGCAATATTGAGCTGGTTAGGCTTCGAGTGTTAGGTAAGGAGGGGAAATCAATAGACGAGACTGTGAAATCACATCGACTGAGATGGTTAGGACATGTGTTACGCATGCCTAGTCATCGCCTTCCTCGACGGGCAATGTTAGCTGACATAGAATGGGTCAGGCTGGAAAAGAGCTAGCGGCGGTCAAACGAAAACTTGGCACCTGTCAATGAAATCCACAACAGTTAGTCTAAGCCACGTAGGAAGATGTAGACTTCCTGACTGGTTGGGGTCCTCGAGACGGTGAAAACCAATGGTTGGAAACAATTGGTGACATGGCTCGAAATCGTTCTCAAAGGCTGGTGCAGATGCATCCACTCCTTGTGACTTATAATTTCCAATGAAACTGTTTTGTTCTTCGTTATTATTATTCATTTGTCTCACACCTCTGTTTACTGTCTCTATTATGCATTTCTCCTACTTTCTTCTCTTGCTTTGTGTGCTACAAGAAGGGAGTGTGGCGACTTGAACTGTCGCACATATGTGCAAAGTTCTGTGTCAAAAACCGACCGACCGACCGATCTGGGTATAATAAAGCTGACTCTTGTAGTGATCTAAAACGTTCATCTTCACAGACTATGTATTTCAAAAGAAATAAATACTCATCAAAAAAAAAAGAAAAGAAAAAAAAAGAGAAATAATTAGAAAAGTAAAATAGTACTCACCTGATTTTTGTCTAGTTCACAATTCCGGTATTCTTGTTCCCCTTCTTGTTGAAATGTGACAATAACAAAACCGACAAATATATTAATCATGAAAAAGGCTATCACAATTATATAGGCGACATAGAAGATGACAACAATCGGTCGATTATTATATACACTGCCATAGTCTTCAGCATATGAATCAATAGATCTGAAGAAAGAAAGAAAGAAAGAGGATGAAAGATAACAACCAAATGTGAAAAGCAGTAAAATGTGAGGCAATAAATAAATAAAGTAACAATAAACTGTTGAAGAAGTTCGAAGCCAGTATGTCAACAAAGGGACAGCATTTAGAGGTCCTCTGCAAGTCAACCAATGGGAAAGTCGAAATCGAGATTTTGAACAAATAATAGCTGATATCCACTGGCCAGAACTGACGAGGATATCAAAGCAGCAAGGATCGGGAAAGCAAGACAAGCTTTCATTACTCTCAATCTCTGTGTGGAGGTCAACAGCACTATTCAGTATGAAAAATAAGATCCAGATTTTCAACTCCAATGTAAAGTCAGCGCTACAATACGGATGGATCACAGACGTGGCGCCGCGCCACGTCACGAAGGGCACTTCGAACAAACTACAGACCTTCATCAATAGCTGTCTTCGCTCAATACTCAAGATCAGATGGCCAGAAAAGATCGGCAATAGGTATCTCTGGCAATCAGCAAACCAACCTAGCAGGAACCAACTGTGCAGTAAATAAGCAGGAAGAAATGGAAATGGACTGACCATACTCTGAGAAAACAACCCATAAAACACGGTTAGTAGTGAAGCAAGTAGACAGTAAGGACCAGTGAGAGGACGAAGCGTCGAGCAGCACGCTGTATTTTAGATTGTACTCCAAATTTATGTATATTTTACAATGAATCGTTTCAAACAAAAGCTGTGCACAATGATTCCATTTTATTATTACTGTTTCGTTTAGTTCCTAGAGAAACATAGGACTTCAGACACACGTCTACATTGCGTTCGCTTCTCAGTCAACGTTCTGACTTAGCCCCACGCCTGCCCACATGCTTTCATCTCATCTTCATATCACCTCCTCCATGTCACTCTCACAGTGACAACCATCTCGTCGCTTCCCATTAGCGTTCCACTCGAGAGAGAGAGAGCCTGGCGTGTGATGTGACTTGATGGTTTGTTTTCTCAGATGATATGATCCACTAATTTTGTCCAAAAAATACATTATTTTTATTCAATGTTTACGTCAATGGCCCTATACTAATTCACAGCACTTCGTTAAAATAATACAGGATTTACCAATCCAGTAGTTATACGTTGCCAAGGTGTGAAATGCTTTGCAGATAGTATAGACAATAGCTCAGTAAAGTCATGTATCGATTGATATGGGTAGGACATATGTTGCACATGCTGAGTCATCGTCTTCTTCATCCAGTACTGTTAGCTGGCATGGGATTAGATTGGAAACAAGTTAAGAGTGGTTAAATCAAAAATTTTCATCAGTCCGTGAAGTGGCCCAATTGGTCTAATGGATAACGCTTTGCCGTTTGAAACTATGGGCGTTGGGTTCGAGCCTTGGTGGGAACATCATCACTCAATGCGGAGTGCAGGTACACTCAGATGAAGAGTCCCAAATAGGGCAGAATGCACATCGTGGATTCCACTGCTAGTCACCATCCATAAATTAACTTTAATCCATGAAGTCATTGAATGTTATTTTCTAGTCACGTAGATAAGAATAGACTACCAGGTTGGGTGGATCTTTGAGGTGTTAAGATTCCCTGGTTCGATAGCGCAGATACAATCACACTTCATGAACTTTTAAGTCTATCATATTCTTATTGTTCTTTATGTAATTATTATTTTTCTTGCAGATTTACGCTTTTGATTGGATACTAGTCATTAACTAGTGTAATGTGTCTAGTCCTTTGTTTGGTGTAGACTGAATTCTACCAGTTAATTTTGCAATTTCGCCAACATGCTAGATGACTGGCCATCATAGTGCGCTATGAATTGTTGGTATTAGACGGTTGGAATCGTACAGGAGGTCAATTGCGAGCCTGAATAGCTAGCTCAGTGGTAACATCTCTGACTGGAGCAGTCACGGGGTGATGCGGGTTCGAGTCTCAGATGGGGTGGCATGATTTCCTTCTTCGAGGTTGTAGACAAGCCCTGCTGACTGACTGGTGAGTCTGTCAACTAGCACGAAACTCAGGTCAGTCAAGCAAGGCTTCCCTGCCGATTGCCTTCAACCATCTAATGCCAACATTTATGTTTACCAGTGTAGTTTATTTATCTTTGTTAACCTTAATGGTTGTGACTGCAAAGTTTGTCAAGCTGAACTGTTAGACAAAGTTCCTTGTAACCTTTTATTTCTGTCACTTCAAATGTTCGTTCATCTGGTAAGTTACTGTAGGTGCATTGTGATGTTTCAATAATTTGTACGGGCTAAAATCTTCGACGGCATAAAACTCCGTCAAGCATGTATGTATGTATGTAGTATGTAGTCCCATATTTATCAATGCATAACAATGGAAATTTAAGCAGTCGTTTGTTGTAGCGCAAAATCAACTCTCTTAATAAGCAATTGAAAATGAATACTATGCCAGCGTAAAAATTGTTTCCCGTAAAAATTAAATTAATTCAATTTGTCAAACATATAATTAGAGGAAGAAAATGAGACGAAACAGAAATAGACGAAAATGCATGAGATAGAAAGATAGTGTATGTTTGAGAGAGAAAGAGAGTAGTTAGCGTAAGATTAGTGAGGATTTCATTTTTAAAACTTGAAAACACTATATGAAAAAATGAATTTCAGCCCCATATGGCTGAATGTTCAAAGATACTTATTCTGATCACCTATCACCGTTCCGGATTCGATATTCAATGCAGTCATGGATATGCCCTCCTGAAGAGTCTCAAACTAGGGCGAAAACCACTATCCAATGTTCCTTGGTTTCACGATGTAGCCTACATTGAAATTAATTCAAGTTTAAAACCTAATATATACTCTCTTTTCTCGAGGATCTGAAAGATTTGCACTGAAGAGTCAATCAATGAAGGATTACAACACCTCCGAGGAACCTTGACAGAAAGTGGATTCCCACTCAGATTCATAGACAAGAATCTAAAACCAAGGAAAACACCTGAAAAGATCCAAGTTGCCCTCCAAAAGTTGCTGATATTGAATCTCGAATTGAAAAGTGATACCGAAGCAGAAATTCTCTGCAGATGGCTTTTGAAGTCCCTCGGTAAAATACACTTCGCCGCCAGTCTACGAAAAACATTCGCCTGCAAGAAACTACTCACCCAACACGTGAAAGACAAGCTGTCGCATTGGGCCACATCAGCGTGCATATACAAGTTCACTTGCTCGTGTGGAGCTGCGTATTATTGGCCGTACCATGCGTCCGCCAGTAAAACGCGAGCGGAAACACTATCCAGCATAGCTAGCAAAGGGAGAACGCGAAGGGGTATACAGTTCGATAACAGGACATCTGGTGAATTCTGAACATCCAGCCCCAAATGAAAAGTCCTTCAAAGCCATACATAAGATTTAATCCAACCTACACAGGGGAGTGAAATTAAGACATCTAGGAATAGGTGAGGCACTGGCGATCCAAAAGCTCAAGCCTATTCTAGGTGTCCAAAAGAAATACGTCCAACCGCTGTCCCTACCGTGGCTATCATGAAAAATCAGTCTTACCAATAATGATAATCCTATTACCTTTCTTGTCCAACCTTCCCGTTTGTTTGTCATATTTGCCTTATCCGCATTATTAGATTCAGTTACTGTTTTTATTTTTATATGTCCGAACCTCCTCCTACCCATTTTGTTAATACTAAATCCTTAACCCGTAATTATACAAACTGACTAGTTTTCTAGTAATCATATTCCTATTTTGTCTTTTCTACCCAATCATCCTGATTATTACACATTATAATTTTTAATTTAAACTTTGGCCTGAAATATTTCTAGAATAGTGCCACTACTTATTTATCTTCTGTTTATTACACTTAGTAATGACCTCTGACCAGAAATAATTCTGGAACTTTCCCACACACACGTTATATAAATACAAGAAAATGTACAGCCTAGTTGATGACTTCGTCGCAACGAAAACTTTCCTCGCTGCAACCGTCTTTTTTTAAAAATTCCTATGATCCAATGGACTCATACAAAAAACTTGGAGGATCTGGACTTCGCCGATGCCATACATGTCTGATTTCCCACAAACTGGAAGATATGCAAGCGAAAAGCAATAAGTTGGCAGAAGAATCATCAAAGACAGGACTTCAGGTGAACATAGAGAAAACAGAAGTGATGAAGATTCCTGGGCAACACCGCCACCACCACCAACAACAACAGACAAAAATCAGCATAAATGGGAGGAATCTGAAAGATACAACCTCCTTCACCTACTGACCAGGGAAGCATCGTTTCAACTACAGGCGGGCGGAACTGACGAGGATATCAAAGCAAGAATCGGAAAAGCAAGACAAGCTTTCACTACTCTCAAGTCTGTGTGGAGGTCAACAGCACTCAGCATCAAAAATAACATCCGGATTTTCAACTCCAATGTGAAGTCAGTCAGTGCTACTATACGGATCAGAGACTTGCACTGCGCGTCATTAAGAGCATCTCAAACAACCTACAGACCTTCATTAACAGTTGTCTTCGCTCAATACTCAAGATCAGATGGCCGGCCAGAAAAGATCAGCGACAGAGATCTCTGGCAGTGAGCGAACCAACACAGCAGGAACCGATTGTCAAACAAATCTGCAGGAAGAAATGGAGTTAGGTGGATTGGCCATTCTCTGAGAAAACAAACCATCAAGTGAGTGACATCACTAGACAAGCCATTGCTCGAGTGGAACCCAAAAGGGAAGCGGCGAGTTGGTCGTCAGTGCAAGGGTGACTTGGAGGAGGTGATGTGAAGAGGAGATGTAAACGTGTGGGCAGACATGGAGCCAGGTGAAGACTCTAGCAGAGAACAGAACGCAATGGAGACGCACAGTTGAAGCCTTATGTTCCTCTCGGAATTAAAGGAAACAATAATAATAATGTATATATTCCATAATTCACATCTCTAGAGAAAATCACAGATAGTCTAAAGCTTGTAAGATTACAAGACGTGAAGACATTTGGTCTCCTTAAAGCATCCCAAGGATCTTGACAACTACAATCTATTATTTTTGCACAGTGATGCAGTGAATTTTAAGACATTATCACATATTCTTCTTCCTACTTTTCTTCATGAATAGTACTCATTGGTAAATTGTATCGTTTCATGGATTTTAAGAAGTAACTTTATGACGAAGAAGAAAGTTAACAGGGATAGAAGTAAATTGAATATTCATATATGTATATTTATTACTTATTTATTCAGTAAAAGATCCTTAAACATGTAAACTATTATTATTATTATCATTTTTATGATCATGATTAAATGATAATATGAAATCTCTTGTTTATCAGTTCAACGACTATGCTTTTTTCCCCTTAAAAGCCTTAATATAATAATAATACTGTGACCTAGTTAAAAGGATATAATATATTGAAGAAGATAAAGGTGAGTGTTGGATGAGTGAGTGGACGATGCATTTAGTAGTAATCAGGAAGCAGTGAAGAGAAAAAACACGGTCACAAGGAGGGACATACAAGACAGAAGAGAAAGAGGAAAGGGGGGGGGGGAGAGACAAAGAGTGGAAACAATCACACAGAGAGATGATAAGCAGGAAACTTTCAGATAATATCTACATTTCATGTATTATTTACATGGTTTTTTTAAGTGTGTATGTGTATGTGTGCTTGTGCGTGTGCGTGCGTATGTCCCTCCCTTGTGTTTGTGTCCATCCATATTTAATGATGAATGGCTAACTGTGATTGAATTGATGATGAAAGAGAGAGGTTGCTTCATGCAAAATATAACTGATAACAAACAATAACAGAGAGTAAGAGTTTTGTAGAGAGTTTAGAGCAATGAATAGTTTATTATCTTAATTATTATTATTATTTGATGATTATGGGAGTTTCATCTCTAGGACTACCCACTATCTGTAAATAAGAAGCCATGACTACAATTCATGGGTGATATATTAAGCGAGTTAATTACGAAGAAATTAAGAAAATTGGTTCAAAGAACTTTTAATGCTGGCGAACTACACGTATTATTCTTTACACGACCGATGACGCTACCTCGACTGAAAGATGAAGTACCTAGACTAGCTGACCACTTTAAATTGTATCTATCAATTCAACTGTGCTTGTGGAGCGAGTTATGTTGGCCGTTGCTCTAGGAACTTGATTTTTCGTGCTCACTCGAGAACATATCCCACTATGGCTAAGTAAAGCTGTAGTTAAAACTATTAATAGCTCCATATTAGACCATCTGGTGGAAACCGGCCAGCCAAAAAGCCAGCGTAGAAGAATCCTTCTCTATAATACACCGGGTGCCTAACCAATTACCTAAATCATCGAAGCACCGCATGCTCCAAACAGCAGAAGCTATTGCAATTCGCCTCAAACAACCAGCGCTCTGTGTCCAAAAGAAACAAGTCCAGCCCCTTCTACTGCCATGGCCGGCCTTCAGTAGAGACTGTAAACTCATGAATTTGTACTATTACCTTTCCTAATTCTTCTGACATTCAGTTTATTTTATGTTGATGCTATTGAGATGTAATCCACTGGTATTACTATTATTGATTTGATGTTATTTAAACATTAATGTCGTTCATAAGACTAATTCATTCATTCATTCATTATAATGTGTATATATAATTGTAGAACCTGATTGTGAATTTATCGAAAAGAGTACTCTTTTTTCCGTGTCTACTCTTTTGAAAATTTTAATGGGCATTTTTAATCAGTTAAAATTAATTTTAAACAAAAGAATAGAATAAAGCATATTTGTAAATCCCAACAACTGCAGCAGCAACATCCACGGACAATCACCATCAACGGGAAATATTTGAAAGAGGCTACTTCATTCACTTATCTAGGCAGGGAGCATTGTCTCAAATACAGGAGGAACAGACGAACGAGGATGTCAAATCGAGAATCGGGAAGGCGAGAAACACTTTCATCAACCTCAAACCAATCTGGAAATCTTCGTCACTCCTCAGCATCAACAACAAAATTCAGATTTTCAATACAAACGTCAAGTCAGTCAGTTCTTCTATACGGATCAGAAACTTGGCGGGTCTCAACGAACATTTCCAACAGCCTGTTGCAGACCCGTATCATCAACTGTCCCCACTCTCTACTGAAGATCAGATGGCCTCCGGAAAGAATCACCAACAAGAAACTATGGGAACAAACAAAACAAGAACCAATCGCCCAACAAATATGCAGGAGAAAGTGGAGATGGATTGGACACTCGCTGAGGAGGCCGTTGGGTGATATCGCGCGTCAGGCCATAGCTCGAGTGGAACCCAAAAGAGAAGCAGCGAGTGGGACGTCAGAGTAAGGGTGACATGGAGGAGATCGTGTGAAGAGGAGTTGAAACAGTATGGACTAACATGGATGCAGGTGAAAAGTACAGCAGAAGACAGAAGCAAGTGGAGACGTGTAGTTGAAGCCCTATGTTCCACTAGGAACCCAAGGGAACAATAAAATAATAATAATATGTGTGTGTATTGGTGGTTCAGTGGTAGAACACTCGCCAGTCATGCCACACATGGTCAAAGGTTCGATCCCCGGCCAACACCCCCCTCCCGAGACCTCGATAAGTCTGTAGTAAAGCCTGTTAGGCAAGGAGGTTGGATGTGAGGCTAGCATAAAAAGAAAACCACTGCCAATGAAACTTCAAAGCTCTAGATTAAAGCCTTATGTTCCGCTCAGAACGTAAAGGTATCAAATCAATGAGATAAATTGCATAAATTATCAAACAGTATGAGGGTCATTCAATGTCTCAATGCTTACTTTTGCTTTTATTGAAGGGAGATGCTTCACCTCACTGGCACTTGTAAGCCTTTGATTAGCCTGTATCATTTTCCTCTCTGAGATACTAGAGAAGAATAACCTTATTTTTAAACTTTGCTTCTGTTATTTGATTAGCTATTGGTTTGATTTTAAGGAATGGGGTCACTAGCACCAAGCCCAACCTACCCTCTTTTTTAGGACTTAGAATTGGTTGGTAAACTGTTGAATTAATTCAACTGGCCGATATCATACATACTAGAAGATCTACATCCCGGAACCAACAAGTAAGGAGAATAATTGACCAATACGGGATTTCAGGTGAATATAGAGACGACAGATGTGATGGAGATAACCAGCAAACAACAGCAACATGCACCAATTACCCTAATTAGGAGAAATAGGAAGGAAGACACCTCTTCTTCACTTATCTAGACAGCGTCGTTTCAAATATAGGCTGCGGCACGGATAAGGATGTCGAATACAGGATCAGGAGATACAAAGTGGATTTTCAGTACTCTGAGATCAGAGTGGAAATCTATTGCACTGAGGATAAAGAAACAAGTTCAAATTTTCAACACTAATGTCAATTTAATGATTCTGTATGGTTTATAGACTTGATGCATGTGTCACGGAAAACATTTTCAACTGGATCTTGCAGACTTTCGTCAACAGCTGCCTTTGTTTGGTTCATTTACTGGAGATTGGTTGACAACAAGGAACTTTGTCAAAGAAAACACGAGGAACCTATTACCAACAAATATGTAGAAATTGATAAATTGCCAACACCTCCGCCATACACAAAAGCCGAAACCTTACTCCATTTGTTCCATTTGGCTTCACTCTGTAGGTGATCTTGAAAGATAACTAACTAAAGAGTTCAACAGCTGCCATCATGCCATCAAGTTCACGTCGGAATCAGAGATTAATTCGGAATTCCATTTTTCGGATGTTTTTCTATTGAGGAGATCTGATGGTTCTCTTCAAAAATCGATCTACAGGAAACCAACATAGAATGGTCAGTACACAAATTTCCATAGCTGGGTCCCTTTGAGAAGAAAGAGAAATCTGATCCATTCCTTATCCTCAAGAATAAGGAGTATATGTTCAAGTGACACAATCGATGAGGAACTGGGGAAACTCAGACAATTCCTCATGAAGAATGGATATCCTCCAAGATTTATCGAGAAAAACATGAAGCTAAGGTAAAAGCCTGAAACAATCCAGACGGTGCCGAAGAAACTGCTATTTATGAGTGTTGAATTTAAAGGTGATCCTGCAGCTGAGTTCCTGTAGAATCTCTTATGCAGATCACTGAGGAAAGCCTTCTTTATGGCTGAGCTACGTATCAGTTTCTACAGTCGACAAATGATCAATGGATGTGTGAAGGATAAACTGCCGCTTTGGGCCACCTCAATGTGTGCTTATAAATTCACCTGCTCGTGTGGAGCTAGTTATATTGGCCGCACAAAGCGCACGCTTTCCAAACGCATCTTTGAACATTATCCGGCATGGCTAGCAAATGGACAATGTAAGACAATTACGAGGTCAATTCTCGAACATTTGGTGAACTCAAGCCACGTAGCTCCACCAGAATCGTCTTTCAAGATCATCTACAAATATGTAGAAAGAAATGGGACTTGTAAGTTCGAGATCGTTGAGTGGCATCTGAAGCCAGCCCATAGCTCAAGTGGAGCCTGAATGGGAATAAGAGATTTGTGGAGAGGGGTTACAAGGGTGACATGAAGGAGATCGTGTCAGGAGGAAATGAGAGCTTATGGGCAATCGCGGAGCTAGCTACCGAGGACTACAGGGAACAGGATGAAATAACGATGTGCTGTTAAAGCCATGTATATCAAAGGAATAGTAATCATAATAATAATAAATATTCATCCTATATTTAGCTTTTATTATCCCTTGTAAATTTTCGAGAAAGATGTTTTTTCTCTCTTCTATCTCATTAACTCTGTTGACCTTAAACTTCAATTATAACATTAAGATAAAAGAGAAGTTTCCACTTTTTATTTGTTTCACTGTGTTCCTATGCTTTTCATTAGTGTCATTATTGCTGAATTATTGACCTACTTAGTTTGCTTCTTTTTTTTTCTCAATTTTTTTTTCAAGTGATGACTACTATTCGTTCTTTTTGTTTTGTTTATTTCAAAGCAGAGTATACACGGGATCTGTGTTAGCAGAATAATCGATCTAAAAATCTCTCCACATAAACAAACAATCTTATTCATAATAATATTGATACTGGTTTGAGATGATGATTAGCTGACATCAATCAGTCAAGGAATGATTAGAAAATCAGGGAATATTGGATAGTTAATTCTTCCTGGTTTGTGACTGTTCAGCACTAAACACTCGCGAGGGATTCGAACCCAGAACCTTCTAGTCATAAGGTGAGTTCATAGACTGTTCAGCCAATAGTCCGTGAGTTCCTACTTAAGCCAGTTCGCGATATAAAAGATGTAAAAGAATGTTAAGTGAAGCTGTTAATTCCTATGACTGTTGCAAAATTGATGATAGTGAAATAGAAACGAAGTCTGACGTTAAGTATCTTGCACTAATTCTTTCTTCTTCCCACGTCTTAGCGATTTCTAAAAGATTATTTCGTCTGACATTTTACATTAAAAAGTTAAGGCACTTAGGCATAACCCAACCCCTCCTCTTACAGTTTGTCAACTCCTGCATCTTACCTATTCTTCTTTACTGTTCAACCTTATTCTTTCCTGGATTGCTTAAAAAAGACTATGTCATACTTCGTAGAACTCTGAAGACTGTCAGTAGGGCGAGTGCGGGTATCTCATTGGGCCATATCGTTGACATTGTCACTGATAGGCATTTGAAGTCATGCAACAGATTCGCTAGAGGAATTTTGTCTGATTGTGAGCATCCACCACAGCTCCCGCAGCTCCAACCTTGTGCCTCCTCAGGTAAAACAAGAAGTCTTTTCAGAAGAATTTACGCACGTACGTCTAAGTATACAAATTCCACTATACCATATTTAGCACGTACTTTATGTGATGAAAATAGTGTCAGACATGAGCTAACTAACCATCTTAGCACTACTAAATAAACCATTTCCTTCACCCTAAAAGCATCAAACTTTATTGTTATTGTATTTCTTATGTTTATAATCCTCTCAGTTTTTTATTTTTGTTTATTTTTTCTCATAAGTGTGTACATCATTTAAGCTGTGTTATAACTGTTAATTTTGCCTTTCCCCTCACCATACTATATCAACAGAACATTAGATCCAATAATCTATAACATGCTAAAGTTTCCAAACTGAATCGACAATACTGTTTGAAACAAACTCACTGTTATTATTATTATTATATTTATTATTCTCATTTTGTACTTCGAATATTTTTGACTTTATACCGTAAATATGGACAAATTCCAGTGGTTAGTTTTATTTATACTTTGAGTAAATCAGATGCAATATTGTGACAAATGCTGAGAATTCCATTCTGTATTATAAGTACTCTTTTTGGAATAATGTAGATTATTATTATTATATGGTGCAGCCACCAGCCAGTGTGAACAGTGAGTGACTGTTCTCTAACCTGAGTTGCTGGAACCCACACCTAGTCACTACTTCCCACTATAACTCCAAGTAACTTCTTTCATTTGGGCCACTGTGTGCATACTGATGAAAAATCCCAAACGAGGACGAAACAGCCGTCCAGTATTCCCTGGTTTTGAGCAGGTTCCCTAATGGATGTCGGCTCATGATCAAACTTCATGCAAATTCATTCCTTACACACAAACTCTTGGAAATTAATCTGATGTTCACTGTCTACAGGACGAAGCTGTTTGGAGTTCTAGTGAGAAGCAATGACTAGTGGGTTCCATTAGGTTAGCAGTGAGAACAAATACTCACCACCGATGACAGTGGCTGGTTCCAGTCACACAAAAATCACGCAAAGGTATGAATGGGAATTCATGGGCCATTCGATCGGGTCCCAGTGACTGAGTGATTTAAGAGCTAGTCTTGTAATCGGGAGATCTTGGGTTCGAATTTCGGTAGGTGTGCACCCCTGAAGTGTGCGGAACTGCGACGAAACATCTGTGATCAAAACGAGACTAATAAAGTTCCTGGACCCCAACACTTGAGAATTTCGGTACTTATTTGAATATTTCAATTAGTTTGGTAATAAATAGCCTTTCCCCTGACATGTACATGATTGTTCTAACATTAGCATACCTCTTTTGAACTCAATCCTTACTGTTTGTCTTTAATTTGTTTGGTTGATCCTTATTTTTAATGCTTCTTTTCGTTGCTGTACAATGATTTTTAGTTATGTGTTGTCTTACGACTGTGAATTTCTTTGACTCAAGTTATTAGTTACGCCGCAGAGTGACTGCTTAACCTTGAACTGTCTGCGAGAAAATTGTGCTGTTGCTTTGTATTCTTGCAAAAAATGGAATATTCTCATTAACGCTAAATACATTTGAACTGTACAGCTGCTGGACGGCATCGTTAAGGTAATTTTGTATTTGTGATATGATATGAATATAACTTTGGACTATGCGTTGTTTGCGGAAGTTTGGCGAACTATACATGAAGAATACATTGATTAGTTACCGGCTTTCTGACTGAAACATTCGGATTTCGGTGGTTGTAGTCTGTGTTCACCTGCTTGTTAGATTGGCTTTATTTACGAACCGTACACTTTCGAGATTTTGTTATCAGTCCTTTCCATTCAAAGTTATTATTGTGATTGCTGTAACCAGGCAAGTGAGATTACAGGATCAATAAATGTGTCATCATGTCTTCTTATCACTGTGTCTTATTCACGGATATGTCCCGGCGAGCAAACTGGGCAAATGAAGCTGATTTTAACTGATTAAAAATGCCCATTAAAATTTTCAAAAGAGTAGACATGGAACAAAGAGTACTCTTTTCGATAACCCCTTCATCATCAGGCTCTACAGTTATATATACATTATAGTGAATAAATGAATTAGTGTTATGAACAACATTAATGCTGTTTAAATAACATCAAATCAATAACAGTAATACCAGTGGATTACATCTCAGTAGCATCAACATAAAATAAACTGAATGTCAGAAGAATTAGGAAAGGTAATAGTACAAATTCATGAGTTTATAGTCTCTACTGAAGACCGGCCATGGCAGTAGTAGGGGCTGGACTTGTTTCTTTTGAACACAGAGCACTGGTTGTTTGAGGCAAATTGCAATAGCCTCTGCTGTTTGGAGCAAGCGGTGATTCAACGATTTTGGTAGTTTGTTAGGCACTCGGTATATTATAGAGAAGGATTCTTCAATGCTGGCTGGTTTTGTGACCGGTTTGCACCAAATGGTCTAATATCGAGCTATTAATAGTTTTAACTACACCTTTACTTAGCCATAGTGGGATATGTTCTCGAGCACGAAAAATCATATGTCATATTCCCCTAAAATACAGTCAATATTTCATTCAGCAGAACATGATTTGTAGTCATTTTCTAGGTTTATAGATTACTTCATTTCTACAACTGCCTACCTAAGCAGTCGATGAATGATCTTTGAAATATGCTCAGAGATAATTCTATTTTCTTTAAAAAACAGATTAAACGCTTTTTATGAATTCCACTCGTTCGCTTTCCATCACGAACTAACCTCTGACTAGAGAGGGATCATTAAAAACCGACAAAGAGCACTAAACAGACAGTATTATTTCATACTCTATCTTTGAGACTCCTCATTGGTGGTCACTAATGACTCGTGCGGGGGATCGAACCTCAGACCTTCAGGTTGCCAGACAAAGCTCATTTACCATTCATTCAGCCCTATTTCGACGGGAACTCATTGATGCCTGAATTCTAACTAACTCTGTTAACTCCTGATATGATACTGTCTTCATCAATGTCTTCAATGGGCATCCATTTCATCTTGACATAGTAATCGATGATGAAGTTGCAAGAATGAATATTTATATTGTCTACACTTTCTAAAGGTAGTTTTATTCCAAATTTTGTTAGTATTTGTGTGTGTGTGTTTCAATGAGTACTGACCCTGATTTTAGTTGCAATATGAGGGACTAATTATAGTAAGTATTAGGCAAACTGTTTTTTTCCTTCAAGTTCCCCAGTGGAACATAGAGCTTCAAGCTAGTGGCTTGAAGTTTCTGTAGCAGTGCAGTCTGTTTTTACAGGATGGGGTTGCTAGCCTCATGCCCAACCTTCCCTCTTCACCAGCATTATTTCTGGCTTAGCAAGGTAAGGGAATGCGACGGCCGGGGATCGAACCCCAGACCACGTGCATGGTTGGCGAGCGCCTTAACAGCTGTGCCACCGACGAACAGGCATAATATGCTCTAGCAAAATTTATCCTACAGGAGAGAAGCGCATCACATCGACTCAACGTTGTTGCGCATAACACTGCGAAAAAACAATAAGTGTGGCAGATGAAACCAAATGAAATGAATGAAATATCCTGATTAACTTCAGAATTCCGAAGGGAATATAGTGTGAAAACATCTGTGCCATTATGAACACTTTTTTTAATTACGTTACCAAAAGACTGTCAGATCTCTGTTTAATATGCATCAATAAAAGCTTGGTTATACATTCATCAAATATTCATCAACCTTATTCATCAGCTGTACGACAACGGCACATGTCGGGTGGTCCACAACGGAAAACTCACCGAGGCGTTTGGAGTAAACACAAGAGTCAGACAAGGATGCTTATTATCACCAATGATATTCTTAATTGTGGTGGGGTGGATTATGAGTCAGACAGTGGGAAACGAGACGACAGGGATATCTTGGGCCAACGTGAAGAACCTAGAAGACCTGGATTTCGCGCGTGGATGATTTACGTTTGATGTCACACAAAATCGAAGACTTACAAGCGAAAACTGACAAACTGGTCGAAGAAGCAGCCAGAGAAGACAGGACTCCAGGTGAACATGGACAAGACGGAGGTTATGAAAATAACCAACAAACAAAAACAACATTAACATCCAGCGCCAATCACCATCAACCGGAGGGATTTGAAAGAGGTTACTTCATTCACTTATCTAGGTAGGGAGCATTGTCTCAACTACAGGCACATGGAACGGATGAGGATGTCAAATCGAGAATCGGGAGGGCAGGCGAGAAATACATTCATCAACCTGAAACCAATCTGGAAATCTTCGTCACTCCTCAGCATCAACAACAAAATGATTCGGATTTTCAATACAAATGTCAAGTCAGTCAGTTCTTCTATACGGATGGATCGGAAACTTGGCGGGTCACAAAGAATATTTCCAACAGCCTGTTGCAGACCTTTATCAACAACTGTCTTCACTCTGTACTGAAGATCAGATGGCCGGAAAGAATCACCAACAAGAAACCATGGGAACAAACGAAAGTAGGACCAATCACCCAATAAATATGCAGTAGAAAGTGGAGATGGATTGGACACTCGCTGAGGAGGACACTCGCTGGGTGACATCGCGCGTCAGGCCAACGCTCGAGTGGAACCCGAAAGGAAAGCGGCGAGTGGGACGTCGGTGCAAGGGTGACATGAAGGAGATCGTGTGAAGAGGAGTTGAAACAGTATGGACTAACATGGATGGAGGTGAAAAGTACAGCAGAAGACAGAAGCAAGTGAAGACGTGCAATTGAAGCCTTATGTTCCACTAGGAACCCGAAAGAACAACCATAATAATGATAATAAAAGTTCATCATTCGCTTTATGTTATTTTCAGATAGCAAAGTCAGGATCAAAATCATGGAAGACATCACAGTTTTTAGTCTATCAACCCTAACACTAATTCCACACCAATTCTGCTTCACCTAACGTTGAATATTATGAAAGACTAAGTATCTGCATGAATGATACTTGAACAATAGGGCGCAGCACGTCAGGTGTGAGAACAAATACTCGCCGAAGACATTGGCTAGCGGTTGCGCTATGTCGTGAGTTGGCAGAAGTTAGAAGTCATGGGCCATTGGATCGGGTCACAGTAGCTTAATGGTCTACGAGCTAGCTGACCTTGTAACCAGAAGGTCATGGGTTCGAACCTAGGTGGTGGGTGCGTACTGATGAAGAGTCCCAAACTAGGACGGGGGAAACAGCTGTCCAGTACTCCCCGGCAGGTTTTCCAATGGTTCTCTAACCGATATCTGCTCATAATGAAATTCTGTAACCAGACATACTTCAGTCAACCATGAGTACTGCGGCGTGGTTCGTGAGTTTAAAGAGTATTTGTATGTTTACAACAAATGATTTGGAACACCTTGAGGCGCATGAAACGTGTACGTACCGGGACAAAGACCATCACTGGTGTATTGAATTCACCTCAGTTTATATAGCTGAATCAGTTCAGACTATCTGACTTTTAATTAGCTACTTGGATGAAGTCACTTGTAAATTATACAGTGTGATATCATAATATTACAGTCAATAAATGAAATCGTCTACGTATGTGACTAATTACAATTTATGCGAACAATCAATAGGATGTTCTGCATATCGAATAATTACTGGTGAACCCAGAAGTGAGCATCCAGTAGTAATGCGAATAACTGAAACATATGAAATAATTAGATAATACCTTAGGTCATATGCTTATATGATTGGAAAAGCGTGAACAGGACTATCCTGCTATACACATAAATACAAGGAAGGAGAGATTTTAGTGGCGAATTCGCTTGGTGGTCGATACGGATATCATACAATGATTCCGAGTGAGGTTTCACAAGTAACAAATGGTCATTTACCTATTAAGTTCTATTAAATTGACAGCGTATACCAAGAAGTAATTTGGAAACTACTTCAACACTACGGCGTACAGTGCTCAAGTCTTTGTCAGCGTCATTCAACTGCTATATGACAATGCCACGTGTCAAGTGATCCACAACGGAAAAAGCTCAAGGAGGCGTTCGAAATGCATACAGGAGTAAGACAAGGCTGCCTGCCCATCATCACCGATGATATTCTTAATTGTGGCAGACTGGATTATGTGTCAATCTGTTGGGGGCGAGGAGTCAGGAATACGCTGGACGACCGATAAGAAGACTCTAGAAGATATGGATTTCGCAGATGATGTATGTCTAGTCACACAACCTCGAAGACTTGAATGCAGGCGAAAACCAACAAACTGGCTGAAGAGGCAGGCAGCAAAAATAAAACTGCAGTTGAACACAGAGAAGACGGAGGTGATGAAGATAACCAACCAATCAACCAACGGTAACAACAAGCACCAATCACCATCAACGGTAGAGATTCAACAGAGGTTGCCTCCTTCGCTTATCTAGCCAGGAAGCGTCGTTTCAACCACAGGCCGGTGGAACGGATGAAGATTTCAAAGTCAGAATCAGTAAGGCGAGATGCGCCTTCATCAACCTGAAACCAGTTTGGAAATCTTCCGCGCTTAGCATGAGGACCAAGATTCGCATTTTCAACACCACCGTGAAGTCGGTTCTTCTATACGGATCAGAAACTTGCACTGCGCTCGCGTCACGAAAAGGATTTCTAACAGCTTGTTGCAGACTTTCATCAACAGCTGCCTTCGCTGTCTCCATAAAGATCAAATGTCCAGAAAAAATAAGCAACAAGAAACTCTGCAGTGGAACAAACCAACAGGCGAGAGCCGACTGCTCAACAAATATGTAGGAGAAAGTGAAGATGGATCAAGCACAGATTGAGGAGGCCACCGAATTACATAGCATGCCAGGCCCTCGAGTGCAATCCCAATGGGAAGCGATGAGTGGGTCATCCTAGGGTGACATGGAGGAGATCGTGTGAGGAACAGATGAAAGAGTTTAGGTAATCGTGGAACCAGCTGAAGAGGACAGCAGAAAACAGAACGAAGTGTAGATGTGTTGCTGAAGCCCTATGTTCCACTCGGAACGCAAGGGAACAAATAATAATGAATTACTCTCCACATTATGTGTAACTGTGATCCCTGGGATCATACAGTAAATCTCTATTAGAGTATTTGATGTATTTGGTTTTTAAAGCTTACAATATTTGATCACTCTGTGCCTAACAGAAAGTGAAAAATTGGGACATTAATGAACCGACATCACCTAGGCTAACCGATGAAATCCATGAGGTATTGGACACCTGTTTCGTCTTAGTTGGGGCTCTCCAGTAGTACAGATCTATAACCCCACCCATTAGGGATAGAATGCAGGACCTTCAGGTTAATAGGTCATACCGTTGACTGTTCAACCACTGGAACAAAATCCAGTTTGCTAACTCGTGATGTAAGACACCAGAGCCAGCCAATGGGAATGCTACTCTTCACACCCAACCTGGTGAAGCCCGATGAATATGAATCGTCTCACTAAAACCTCATGCAACTTTATCCTGTCATCAGTCTTTAGTGAACAATAGATGAATTTTCAAGTGTTGGTTTATGGGCATTTGATTGATATGAAGAACTAAGTTTCTTAGGCGAGTTCCAGTGTGCCAGACAAATTGAAATATTTTGAAGTAATAATACCTATTGAACAGTGATTTTGCGGATATTTGAATCTTATCAAACCGAGAAAGTGTTAAACACATTGAGGTTTTATTGATAAAGAAATATCATTGAATGACAAAGAAAGGGTGCCATTTTATGGTAGATAACACCAGTACAACACTTCTTAATTCATATGTGTGCTAATTACGACTAACAGTTGAACTGTCAGTTTAACTTTTTGAAGTAATTGTTGTGTAAATATCCACAGTCTACAGCTGATAATAGTATTGTCTGCTATCCTAGTCTCCTTCTCTCCCTGTCACATGTTTACTGAACTTAACTCAGATTAAACATTTTACTGTACACGTTTAGCACTGTTTGGTATGTTTCTGTTTTAGTCTAAAGCGCAAATGTTTATTACCTATTGATGGTGAGTTAGTATGTGTATGTTAGTAGGTTCAACATTTCAGATATCGATCAAGTTTTTAGAGAAGTCAGCCATATTTTAACCACATATAAGCATAGACTCGATTATGGATAAGATTTTATTTTGATAAATCAAACAGTGTTGTTATACAGTAATCTTAACCGATGATAACGTTTCGAGCACAAACTATTGCCACTCATAATCATATCAAGTCCCTCACTAACACAACCTTCTTCTTTCATTTAAATACATGTATGTAATTAATGATTAGATATTTAAATAAAAGTCAGTGTGAGATAATGTACATTCAGAAATAATAATACGAGGAGATATCTGAGGCCCTACGTAGGATTCTTAATAAAGCAGGAATTAGGGTGGAATTCAAATCTACGAACTCACTCAGATAGAACAAGCTCTGTAGGCTAAAAGACCCGGTGGACCCAATTAATCAAAGTAATGTAGTTTAGAAAATACCTTGCAATGACTGTTAGTAGGTCAACTACATCGGTCAAACTAGTAGGTCGCCGGTAGTCAGATTGTCGGAACATAAGAATTTAGCTAAGGTAAGAATGGTTGACCCCGAGAAGATAAGTAATTTAGAAAAAAACTCAGCAATCGCATTGCATGCATTAACACACAACCACATAATAGAGTGGATGGGAGAGGGTTAAGATTCTAAGAAGTAATCTATGTAGGTGGAGAGAGATGCAGATTGATAACTGAATCCTCGTTCATTGAGTCTACACCCAACACATGTAACAGAAATGACTCAAAGCACATACCACAGATGTGGAAGATATTATTACCACCAGTCAGTCAAATCAGAGGAGGATAATAAATAATCTTAAAATTCTATTTCAATTCACGTACATCACAACATTCTAACAAGTTACTTATTTTGACTATAAAAACACTCGTCTTATTTCCCATCTGATTGTGATTGATCCATAACACTCATATTATTATTTCTGAATGTACATTATCCCATATTGATTTTTATTCCAATATCTAATTGATTCCACACATGTATATAAATGAAGGAAAAAGTTATGTGAGTAGTGACTTGACATGATTATGAGTTGCAATAATTTGTGCTCGAAATGTGGTCATCAGTTAATATTACTGTATAACAACACTGTTTGATTTATCAAAATAAAATCTTATCCATAGTGGAGTTACACTCTACCACAGTACCAATGTTTTATACCTATACCAATAAAGCATAGACTTGATTATCGTCAGTACTGACTGTGAGGACTGGACTACACCAACTTCTAGCTTAAAGACAGGGAGTGAATTGGTGAAGTGTTTAGACAACTTCACTTATTTGGGAAGTTGCTCCAACCCCAACAGACTAACTGCTGACAAATCTAAGCATGGACACCAAAGGTTCGTATGACATTTGTCAACTCATGTCATCTCAGGTATATTTGACCACAGATGTCTGCGTTCTATCTCTCGTTAAAGGTGGTATAATAGAGTGAGTAATGCTGAGGTTACACGTCGAGTGTTAGGTAAGCTTGGAAAAAGAAATCGATAAGGTTCTGAAGCTATATCGATTGAGGTAGCTAGGATATGTGTTACGCTTGCCTAGCCATCGGCTTCCTCGATGAGCTAGAGCTAGTGGTGGTCGAACCACAACATGGCTTCATCAGTCAACGAAATCCTTAACAGTTAGTTGGTTTGGGCCACTTAAGCAGATATAGACTTCCTGGTTGAGATCCTCGAGATTCTAAGAACCAAACCACCGAACCCAAATGGTTTTCCACGTTACTATTCTTTCTTCCAGACATTAAGGCTTATTATCCTTCTTTCAAATCCATTTTCTCTTCCTTTGTATGCTACATGGAGTAAAGCAAGTTGAACCGGTGCACTTCGGTGCATATTTCTATCTTGAAACCACTCAGTTGGTCAGTTAGTCAGCCAATCAGTGAAAATTAAGTAATATGTAGGCGAATAATAACAATCCCTTAAAAGGGGATTAAAATCTCCTTTAATAAAAAGAAATTTTAATTTATCATTAGAAGAAAAAACCCTAAAATAAATTAATTAAACCGTACACAGTAATATTTATATACGTATATATATTTACTTACCTATACAGTAGACCTGGCCAACCTTCAAATGTTGATACAGCAAATAGAGTAAGCATAGCATTGGGTACATTATCAAAATTCAGGGGATTATTTAACCATACACGTGCCAATACCACTGGTCGACTAATATCACCCAGTTCATATGTGATATATTGACCACTAGAGATACAAAAAAATGTTGAATTAATACAATAATAAGTATAGAAAAAATATTCCTTGTCACTTATGTAAGGAAGAAAGTTATAAAGGATATAACTAAAATAGGATCAGCAGTCTGATCTTCTCCCACTCTCAGAGTCGGAATTCAAACGACGACTACTACTGCTATTGTGTACCATGGATGTGTAATTCCAATTTGACAACACTCTTTACCGCCAAAAAGATGGTGTAGCTATGAGCAGTCCAATTAGCTCTGTTTTAGCAGATATATATATTCATGTCCAACCTTGAAAGAACAAAGTTGAAGCACATGCAATCGACGAAACAACTTTCTACTGTCGATATGTTGATGACACATTTATAGTGTGCAAAAATAAAAGTCATGCTTCACACTTAACTAAGATTATTCAATGATGCACACGCCAATATTGAGTTCACTATGGAACATGAAAGTGACGGAAAGTTTCACTCCCTCGACATCGCCATAGAACGCCTAGAAGACGGTAGTCTGTCTCATCATATTGTGTGGTTGCGTGTTAATGCATGCAGTGCGATTGCTGAGTTGTTTTTTCTAAATTACTTATCTTCGCGGGTGAGGTAAACCATTCTGACTACTCCTGATCTAGTAGTGTTACCCACGTAGTTGATGTAACTCACAGTCATTGCAAGTTATTTCATAAATTATATTATTTTGTCTAAGTGGGTTAAACGGGTCCTTGAACCTGCAGAGCTTGTCCTACCTGAGTGAGTTTGTAGGCTTAAATGCCCCCACTCTGATTCCTGCTATATTAAGAATCCTACTACGTAGGGAGAGTTTTAGATGTCCCCTACTTATTTGGTAAAACTGTAGATGCCTCATATTCTTTATTATCTATGTTATCACTATTAGTTTCACCAATATTTTTACTTCTCTTTTGACCTTCTTCAATCTTCTTAATGAATTTTATGAGATATTTATTAAGCACAAGTGGTGGCTCTACTATCTATCTCATTTCATCATTTAGGTTTTTTTTATTATACTACTTAGTGCTATTGCTCGCGTTTACAGACAGATAACGGATGAGATGAATCGAAGTCTAAATGTCTACTAGCATCCCTTCTCTTTTTTATAAACGCTAGTGTATAATTTACCTTCTTCTATTCGTTTGATTTTACAATCTAACAGAAAAAATTCTCCTTATTCATTTTCCAATTCAAATGTGAATTTTATTCCCTTTACTAGTGAGTGAGTTTATATCTGTGAAGAAACTGTAGAGAGAGATATGTTCTGTTTTAAATACTGCGAAGGTGTCACCCATAAATATATCTCCCCAAAAGTGTATTAAGGATTATATATTTCCCAGCTATCCATGAAGAAATAGCCTACAATTGGGGATATTGGTGATCCATCCCATCTCTGCACCTTCTTTTTGTCTATAATTGAATTCCTAGAATAATTTCCTCAATGACTAGCTCTGTCCTATGACTAAGTTCGGAATCAGAAGTTAGTTAGTTCTCTTTTAACTGCTTCTAAGGCCGCCATATTGACTGGTATATTAGAATAAAGACTAGTTATTAATTCAAAACTAACCATTGTTCCATTATTGCATTAATTGAATATCATTTAGTTTCTTTTTCATCTCATATGAATTAGTTAGCCTAAAGTTTGGACGATTTCTAATAGGATATAACATTAGAGCTAAGTGTTTTGATAATTATTCCTGAAATCAGCTATTGGTCGTATTGGGTAACCTAGTGTTTATTATTACGCCATATTTATTCTGTTAGAATTATTAGTTTTAAGCATCAAATTAAACCATTCCATCTCAACAAATGCCTCCTTCAAAGTAATCTACAGAGTCAAGAATAACCTACCAAAGGCAATACGGTTTCGCTGAAGCTCTGGCCATTCACTTAGAAAAACCAGAGCTGTGCATACAAAAGAGAATTACTCAACCACTTCTACTGTCTTGGTAACAACTTTCTTGATTTTGATGACTTAATTTTGTTTTTCTGCCTGTTTCTTTCATTGCTTATAATTCTTGTATTCATTTAGAACTCTTACGTAATTTTGTATTCTCTACCTTGTTCTTATGTGTATCCCGAGTAAAACTCAATCATCAATCTATTCATATTATGACGTAACCCCTTTTTAACAACTGATTGTGGCAACTCATCACCTTTGTTACTACCCTAATTTCAGTAACACCTAATTTTCTTGACCGATTTTGTATTACGTAACTCCAATTACCAATCTTCACCTGTTTAGTTAAAATAACCATAACCAATTATATTTTTGTTTGACAAACTTAATGTACACATACATACAGAATAACACATGTATATTTGCGAGTGTACAGCTAAGAAAATGAATTCGCCGAAAAGAGACTCTTCGCTGAACTACGTGTTTTGTTTTCATCAATGCCTGGATGGGAATTATCCATGAATTAAAACGTAGCATCAAATTAAACCATTTATTGATTATGAGCAATAAATTGTGCTCGAACCCGGCAGTGTGGGTGCGTCCCGCTGAAGGGTCTCAAACTAGGACGGGGGAAACAGCTGTCCAGTACTACCTGGCAGGTTTTCCAATAGTCCTCTAACTGATATCAGCTCATGATGAAATCCCCCAACCAACCAAACAAAAGTCCCCTACATAAACAATACTTCAAAATATCTTTCTTTATAATGAAAGGACAACTCTCAAGTTGCATCTGAGACTTAAACCTACTTGGTTCAGCGCTGATGACAGACTAATAAAGTAGAGCTGAAATGCAATGAACTTTTGTGAGAAATATGGAAACTAATGTCTTAACTGATTAAAAATGCCCATTAAAATTTTTTAAAAGAATAGACACGGAACAAAGAGTACTCTTTTCGATAAATCTATCATCAGGTTCTACAATTATATATGCATTATAATGAATGAATGAATTAGTCTTATGAACGACATTAATGCCGTTTAAATAACATCGAATCAGTAATATTGATAGATTACAGCTGAACAGCATCAACATAAAATAAACTGAATGTCGGAAGAATTAGGAAAGATAATAGTACAAATCCATGAGTTTATAGTCTCTACTGAGGGCCAGAGCAGTAGTAGTGGCTGGACTTGTTTCCTTTGATCACAGGGAACTGGTTGTTTGAGGCGAATCGCTCTGTGCTCTGTGTCCAAAAGAAACAAGTCACAGAGCACAGAGCGATTCGCCTCAAACAACCAGTTCCCTGTGATCAAAGGAAACAAGTCCAGCCACTACTACTGCTCTGGCCCTCAGTAGAGACTATAAACTCATGGATTTGTACTATTATCTTTCCTAATTCTTCCGACATTCAGTTTATTTTATGTTGATGCTGTTCAGCTGTAATCTATCAATATTACTGATTCGATGTTATTTAAACGGCATTAATGTCGTTCATAAGACTAATTCATTCATTCATTATAATGCATATATAATTGTAGAACCTGATGATAGATTTATCGAAAAGAGTACTCTTTGTTCCGTGTCTATTCTTTTGAAATAATGTCTTAACATTTCATCTTGTTATTTCCATACTTCTTTCAACTACCCATATCAGTATTGATCACTTGCCCTTGGACTACTGTAGGTCGATAAGATCTCTTGTTGTCTGTATGCATAGTGAAGGTGATTTAGGATTATTTCACGAACTAGTGAATTTTTTTTTGAGTATATTCCGGCTTTTATATCATTTTACAAAGATGTCAGCTTTTCAAGTGTATGATCAAGGGTAGTATTTGACCGATTGCAATTTATATTTAATTATAGCAGATGCCACCTAAAGAGCTGTTGAACAAAATTAACTAAATTGGATTCGGGGTCTTTACGTTACAAGGCATGCAAGTTACAATAATCCCATGGTGTCAGAGTGCAGTAGTCCCTAAGTTTTAATATTTGCAAATTTGCGCTATAAATAAGTTCTATCACTTACCAATGCCATCATTCAGTACCTTTCGTAAAACTAAACTTGTTAGACTCCATTGGTCATGATCTCTCACGAGAATTTCAAGAAATTCCACTGTCCAAATTTGATTTAAATGTGTTGGTTTGTAGGGATCTGGTTGGTATCAAACCAGATTACGAGCGGAAATCATTTAGAGTATTCTAGCCCAACTGGCTGAATGGTCAACATGCTTGGTTTAGTAACCTGAAGGTTGGGTTTCGATCCCAGAGGGAATCGTGGATGAGTACTGTTGGTGGCTCTATGTATCATGAATTGAGTGAAGTAAGAACTGATGGGCCATTGGATTCCGTCACAGTAGCTGAATGATCAACTAGCTTGCCTCGCAACTTGAAGCTCCTGGATTCTGTCCCTGATGCGTATGCGCTAATGAAGAATCCTCAATCGGGTCAAAACCCCCTGTTTAATACTTCCCGATCCTCATTGGTTCCCTGACTGATGTCAACTCGTAATCTAATTTGAAATTTCATTTAATTGCACACAACAACAACAACAACAAAAAATGTTTCAATCAGCAAACCTCATCCCCTTTTTTTCCACTTACCGACATTGACTTGGTACAAGACGTGAACTGTCTGTACATGAATGAAATTTACCAGCAAACAGCTGTACACCAATAACAGCAAACATGAATTCCAGCAGGAAAGTGACCATCATTATTTTACCGATACTTTTTACAGCGACTACAACACATTGGACAACATGCTGGATAAGAAAAAATGGGGCGGGGGAGGTGAAGAATGAGAAATAGAAAATAAGATTATTTGCACCAAATTATATATATATATATACATGGAGAACCTAGAAGACCTGGATTTCACGGATGACTTATGTCTGATGTCACACAAAATCGAAGACTTACAAGCGAAAACCGACAAATTGATCGAAGAAGCAGCAAAAACAGGACTCCAGGTAAACATAGACAAGACGGAGGTTATGAAAACAACCAACCAACCAACAACAACAGCAGCAGCAACATTCAGCGCCAATCACCATCAACGGGAGGCATTTGAAAGAGGTTACTTCATTCACTTATCCAGGTAGGGAGCATTGTCTCAACTACAGGCACATGGAACGGACGAGGATGTCAAATCGAGAATCGGGAAGGCGAGAAACACATTCATCAACCTGAAACCAATCTGGAAATCTTCGTCACTCAAATCAGCATCAACAACAACAAAATTCGGATTTTCAATACAAACGTCAAGTCAGTCAGTTCTTCTATACGGATGATCAGAAACTTGGCCAGCGGGTCACAAAGAATATTTCCAACAGCCTGTTGCAGACCTTTATCAACAACTAACTGTCTTCGTTCTATACTGAAGATCAGATGGCCGGAAAGAATCACCAACAAGAAGCTATGGGAACAAACAAAACAAGAACCAATCGCTCAACAAATATGCAGGAGAAAGTGGAGATGGATTGGATAGTCGCTGAGGAGGCCGCTGGGTGACATCGCGCGTCAGGCCAGTGCTCGAGTGGAACCCGAAAGGGAAGCGGCGAGTGGTTCGTCGGTGCAAGGGTGACATGGAGGAGATCGTGTGAAGAGGAGTTGAAACAGTATGGACTAACATGGATGAAGGTGAAAAGTGTAGCAGAAAACAGAAGCAAGTGGAGGCGTGTTGTTGAAACCCTATGTTTCACTAGGAACCCAAGGGAACAATAATAATAATGAATAATATATATGTATATAAGTAGTATAAATACAGTGAGCAGTTCTTAAACTCTTGGAAATTCGATGGCGTTAATAGATTTATGCAGATTCAGTTGACTTCAAGGGAAGATTTTAACAGAGGCTGAAATCATCTGAGAAAACCACTGGAGACGAAAAAGCACCAATTGTGTATTTGTCTTCCTCTGGAAAATCTCACCAGTACTCACCAACAGACCTGTAGAATCAACACACGTTAAGGCAGAGGGGCAAGTACTGCTATACAGCCAATGTATTCATTCCTTTAGTTCCGAGTGGAACATGAGGCTCCAAGCTTTTGAAATTTCGCTAACATTGGGCGGGATTGCTGGCCTGACTTCAGACTTCTGTCTTTTCCCTTGTTACTATCAGACTTGGCAACTAAAGGAGATTTGCGAGCGTTTCTACCGGAAAGTGAACTTTGACCACCTAGATGGTTGGGGAGCACCTTAGCCTTGAACTACCGACTCACTCTGTAGTTGTGTATAGAAACACTGTCGTTTAGTGTTATTAGTCAGCAGCTGTTTGCACAACCAACATATTGAACCCAACTCGTGGAAATAGGATCACTAGAACTCTGGATAACGTACTTTATAGTTATTTGCTTATAAATCAAATTCTTTATGAAAATATTTTATACGTTATAAGTTGAAATCCACAATTTTATAAAGACTGTAATCTAAGGTATTTTCCTACTTCAGACAATCATAAAGACACTATGATCTCGATAAGTGTTTAACGGTGGTGTTAGCGTTTTATTATGGTCAGATGCTTGATGCGAAAGACGTCAGTGGTCATAAACACCATGTTCTTCTTTATTTCTTTCTCTCAAGGTAGACAGATAAATGGCCTTTTAACCTTATAAGAATCACTTATTCAACTTCTCTGAATTAAAAGGATAATTCGAAAAAGTTTCGCATTAGGTGCGACTTCTTTAGGTACTATTTTAAACTTTTAAACAGAGGTTCATTAAGATTGAACTTAGTAGCCTAATAAGTGAATATCTTAAAATGGACATTCTAGGATAGAAATACAGTTCCTTAAACTTGTGAGATAGAATGAGACAGAATAAAAAGAAACGGCATATTTGTTTGAAAAAGATTAGAATTAAATCAGTTCAGCTGTCTGTCTACCAAGTGAGTTACACCACCAGACATTACGGTACTGAGAATTGAGTGTAACATTCATTGTGAAGGAATATAGCCCAGTAGTAATGACTTATTCAATTTTGCAGGAATAGACAGGCTGGTGAGTGACGCTTATTCACATAGAAGCTGTTCAAAACGTTTGGTTATTATAGTCAAATTCAATACAAGAATAATAGACATTCAGTAAATAGTCTGTTATCTAAACAACACAGAGAAGCCCTAAGAGAACTTAGAAGCAACGAAAGCTTAATTATTAAAAGGCGGATAAAGGTGACGGTATAGTTTTACTGGACAAAAGCGATTATGTTGAGAAAATTGGAAGGTATTTTGAGTGACCGAACTATTTCGCCTGTATATCTTCGAGTTTGTGTGACATTGCACATAAATCATCCATACGCGAGTCCAGATCTTCTAAAGTCTTCTTATCGGTGGTCCAGCGTATTCTTGTCTTCTCACTTTCAACGCACAGTCTGACGCATAATCCAGTCTACCAAAGTTAGGAATATCATCGTGGGTGGTAATAGTGGGCAGTCTTGTCTGACTTCAGTATTTTTACTTCATACACCTCACAGAGTTTTCCATTGTGGATCTTCTGTCTGACACATACTACTGCCATATAGCTGTTCAATGAGGTGGATAAAGATTTACACAGAAATCATTCCATCAGATGTGTGTGTTTGTGTGTGTATTTGATGTGTTAGGAAGCTTAGATTAAGTCATCTGTTAACTTTATTTGTCTACATATAAAAAGTACAAAAGTCTAATGAAGAAAAAGGTAAAAATGATTTCTACTAAGATTGTAAGCATGATCTATAAAGCGTGAAAGAATGAAGAGAAAAAGAAAAAAGAAAGAAGCTTTCTCTATGGTACAATGCACACTCACACTCACACACACAATGCCACACGTACATCATAGATTAGCGTGATGTAGCAACAATTAAGTACAAAAATAAAATCAATATTTGATAAATAGTTTTCTTTCAGAGTGTGATAGAGAACAAAAAAACATAACATAATTCAGACAAATGTGACAAATGTGACTTCATAATTAATTTTCTAAGAGGAAAAGAGCTACTAACTAGCAAAAGTTTCAAGTCTGATTACAAACTGACTTCAACTAGGTAAATCATTTAAAGGCTAGAGAGTACTGAACAGCTCTGCTATCCTAGTACTGATCATCCCATCTAGGATCGAACCTAGGACCTTCTGATTACAAGGTGACCTCGTTGACTACTATCCAGCCTCTGGGACGGAATCTGATCGCTCAGATTCTACCAAAAACTAACTAGTCATATTGTGAATGGCGTTTAAACTTGTAGTCCCAGTGGCTTAATGGTCTACGAACTCGCCTTGTAACCAGTAGGTCCTGAGTTCGAGCCCCAGGGGGTGAATACTGGTGAAGAGCCCTAAACTAAGGTGAAACGGCTGTCCATTACTCCCAGTGGTTTCTCAGTGGTTCGCTAACCAATGTCAGCTCATGAAGAAACTGAAATATTTCAAAGGAAAAAAATAGAATCTAGAGATAATGATGAGCTTACAAGTTTCAGTTTTCTTACAACATATTTAGTTTCACACAGGGAGGTGCAGACTACCTGACTGGGATTGCTTAAACGCTGAGAATCAATAACTGGCGACGTTTGATGGCATAGATCAAAAAGGCCGTTGTCAATGACGCAGATAAATTCACTATTTTATGATTTCTGTGATCATTTAATAAATCTTAATTACTCTTCAAGTCTTCATACATTTATTCCCCTTGATGAATTTGAATAAAGCAAGAACAACAGTGGTTTGTACAGAATAATGTGGCAACATATTCAACAATGCACATACAAATATTGAATTTACTATGGAACATGAAAATGATGGAAAGTTCCATTTCCTTGACATTGCCATGCAACGCCTAGAAGATGGCAGTCTCCAGAGGTCAATTTACCGAAAGCTGACATGGAACGGACAATACTTGCATTTTCATAGTTTTTGTGCAAATGGCTGTAAACGAGCACTAGTCAAGAGTCTGTACTATAAAGCGAGGAGAATATGCTCTATAGAGAAACTAGAGGAAGAATTTACGATTCCCGAAAAGGTGTTGAAAAACAACCGTCACCCTCAGAGATTTATTAACAAGTACGGAACGATGTGAAGGCTCAAACACCGAACAAATCACAGTGTTGAAAAGCCTCTCTTCGTTCAACCAGATTTTAAAGGTGCAAACATTGCAGCAATGGTCAACAGAAGACTGAGTACGTCACTAGCCACAGCCTATCCTGCAGCTAAGTTGGTTCCCGTCCGTCGAACAACATGTGTTTTGGTGTAATCAACAGTCCACAGATAGCCTTCTCATGTTAACTCCAACTGTGTATACAAATGTACATGTATCTGTGGGAGGAGTTACATTTGGAAGATAGAAAGAACGGCACACCTTCGATTTCTCGAAGATGTACCAGAAATCCTACGTCTCAAAGATACGAACATCTACAACAGTGCCATTACCAAGCAACTCCTTGATAAGGGTCATGAGGTGAAAATCACGAAATCCTTTAAAATTATCAATAGATAAATGAGATCGATTCTCCTCAATTTTGCCGAAGCAATTTCTATCAAACGCTTGAAACCAGATTTATGTATTCAGAAAGAAGCAGTTATTAGTCTTTCCTTGCTCTGCCTGGTAACTGGATGTCTTTATTCTCTCTTTCATTTGACATGTAATCTCTGACATTAACCTCACTCCTCTTGATACAGTGTATTTTGCTTGTTTGCAATTTCTATGATTTGAGCTAAACTCAGTACATTGTTACCTAACTTATTAATCACTCAGCATCTTACGCATTTCTCATCCTTATTGTGTAACTCGTTTAACACTGTATGCATGCATTTCCTTTTTTTAGACTGCTTGTGTAAAAACTATATAAGCCCAATTTTCTGAGCACTGTTCACTATTTGCGGAACTTTCTGTCAACTGATAACATTTAAAATTTGCAAGTGTGTTAAAACTTTTCTGTACACAAACCTCATAATTTATTTAGGCTATAAGCAGCTGATGAGAAGCCAACAAAATAAGCAATGATGGCAGCATATTATTCTGCACAAACCACTGTTGTTCTTGCTTTATTCATACTCTTCAAGTAATTATTCTCTCATCCAGAAGTTAACTCTTAGGTGTGTGTCATGCGAGATGTGTAGCAACTTGAACTGCTTGTTGTACTTTTTATGTTGTAAATTCAATTTTAAGTCTTTTCTATAAAAAAACAAATTCATTCAATTCTTCCCATTGAAAAATTTTGAATAAGGCGACAAGGACAAATGTGTACCAGGATAATATATGAGCTCATTTTTTTCTACTATTTCGAGGATTTTTCTCAACTGGCTGGCTACAAACTGAACAGTACAAAAATATAAACTATATGAAAGATTTTGAAGATACTTTTTCCACACAGAGACAAAGAGCGATTGGTGGGAATTAAGAGTAACATTAGTCCGGAATGTGGGAAGATGTTGCCTTCGTAATATACAAAGTGTGCATACTTTACCATGCTAACTCTTCTGTCCTGTTTAGAAAACCTTACTTACTTCGTCTAAATATGACTAACTCTATTTCCCACCCTCCTCCACTATTTTTCTGGCTATTTTATTAAGACATACTTTGTATGGTTACGTAACCTTTTATTTGTTATACTCTTTCTAGTCAAACTTTGTTTCTATCCACAGGAATTTCTTGAACTCTGTTTTCTTCTCTCCAAGAATAGAAAACATTTATTTCCCGATAGGAATATAAAACAACCAATAAAGCAGATTATTAAAGCAGGATTTAATGAATTCATCAAATTTCGGTAAAACTCATCAGCTGAATACTCTACATACACAGATATATACATATACACTTTTGAAATTACATTGGGAGATATGACTGATAAGCAAATAAACTACATTGAATTAGTCATACAGAAAGACAGGTGCGAGTGTTTTCCACGTCATCTTCAAATAGATAAGGGGAGAGAGAGTATGAGAGATCAAAATTAAGATAAATTGCATTACACTTCAGTTAAATCACTTAGATAAACAATTAGTCATTAGAGAATATAACAAGAATTGCAAACAGAGTAGAATCAGTAGTAATAGATATAATAACAATAATAATAATAGTGATGAAGTGAGTTAAGATAATCCTACTGATAAAGGATAGTTTTAAATGAATCAAGAATAATAATAATAAGGGGTAGAATAATAAGTAAAACGTATTACCATGGTAGATTCAGAGTGACGACCATCTCCTTTTGTACACAGAGACCTGGTTTATAAACTCGAATTACACAAGCCTCTGCAATTGCAAGCATCTTCCTGTTTCTTTGTCTGCTGACAATAACAGTGAATGACTTGACCGCGTCGATATCATGTCTGTAGTCCACAAGATGTTTTGTTATTGAGGATTTTGGCACTTTTCACTCAGCTGTTTTCAGCCATTTTGGCAAATGCTCCATTATGTGAGTAGACAATCGCCTTTCTGTACGACCTATGTATTTTCTTCCACAAAAACACTCAAATTGACATATGCAGTTTGAAGTGTCGAGGATTGGTGAGTGGTATTTCTCAGATTGTTGAAGCATTCGCTTAGTGGTGTTAAGGATAACAAGTTTTGCAGCATAATAAGTTCTCTTGATGGCTTTGTCTAGTCTTCGTTTGACTACCTCCTGTACATCATCTCCTTTCAACGGCAAACTGATACAGACAGGTTCCTTCGGAACTGTTTGGATAGTTTTGCAGGGGCTAATTTCTTTAGAGTATTTATTAATGAATTTCGCAGGATATCCATTCTTAGATAAAATATCCCTCAGAGATTTTATTTCATACTCAGTGGTACTGTCAGAACAAGTTTTTCGTGCTCTATTGAATAGTAATATAATTTTCTCTTATAATTATTCAATCCTTCTCACTCTTAACTATTTAACAACTTGCATCATTTCTAACTAATGTTACTCTTAGTTCGTACCAGTTATTCCCTGTCGTCGTGGCAAAAGTACGTTCAAATCTTTTATTTAATTTACATAGTTTTTGTATTGTTCAGGTTGTAGCCAGCTAGTTGAGGAGAATCCTCAAAATAATAAATAGTGAGCTCATATATTATCCTTGTACACATTTGTCCTTCTTGTCTTATTCGGCTTTCAGTTTTAGTTTCTTCTTCTTGTCATTAATGAATCAATCAAATTAACTTTTGGATTTTTTAAAAACACTTTTCTGCCACACCCTAATCTATTCATAATCAATGTTATGTCATAGCAAAGTTTTTTAAAATTTCTTTTCGTTCCCAGTGGAACATAGAGCTTCAGGCTACAGGTTTGAAGTTTCGGTAGCAGTTTTGTTTGTTTTTACGGGATTGGTTGGCTAGCTTCATGATCAACCTTCCCTCTTTACCAGTCTTATCACTGGTGTGATTTTGTTTCTATCACTGGCCGGTGATTGAACCACAAACCAGCTTCGTGGTTGTCTAGCATTCTACCGCTATGCTACCGACACACCGTCATAACATATATTTCTTGTGCATTCTTTTCAACGGCCTCTGCATTTCAATGGAGACTTCGTCAGGAGCACTGGATAGCTGTTTGATTCTCGTTTGGTTGTCTTTAAAAGTGTGCAGTCATGAACCCGTCTATTAGAGGTACACTCAACCAATGTCATCGATGCGCATCTGCTTTATCTTGACAAAGTAGACCCCACCAGCCATGAATTCCCAACCAATCCTTACTGATAAACTGGATATGAATAGCCAGATCTCGCGTTTTACTAAAGTTTGGATTCATTTCAATTTAGATTTTGTCACGACTCAACATCAGTCCTCATTTCGATCCCCAGTAAATTCATGAGCAGGCCCTGCTGAACAGTTCTGAAAGAGAATGAGACAGTTGTCCAGTGCTACTTCATGTTCAATGATTCGCAGACTGATGTTGTCTCATTAACGAACCTACATTGATCTTCAAGTATTGGTTTTTTTGTAGGGATTTTGTTTGATTGCATGGAGCATTTCATCATGAGCTGACATCAGTTGGAGAACCACTGGAAAACCTGGGAGTACTGGACAGCTGTTTCCCCCGTCATCAGTACGCACCCACCGGGGTTCGAACCCAGGACCTTTTGGTTACAAAGGCAGCCAGCTCGTAGACCATTAAGCCTCTATCACTTGATCCAATGGTCCTTGAATTCTAACCTCTGCCAATTCATGACATAGCGCGACCATTTCGCAATGTCTTTTTCGATGAGTCACTGCCTTATCTTCAACCTGCTGTACTCTACTGGTCACAGCTTCCAACTGGAACCCCAGGTTAACTGCCTGAATAGGGCCAGTCACTAGTGAGCATCAGATTAATTTCTAACTATTGGTGCTGGGTTCGAACCCCGCAGCGTGGGTGCGTACTGATGAAGAGTCCAAAACTAGGACGGAGGAAACAGCTGTCCAGTACTCCCCGGCAGGTTCTCCAGTGGATCTCTAACTGATGTCAGCTCATGTTGAAATCCTCCATGCTACATTGATTTGTAACCTACTCCCCAAGAAAATCGAGTAAAGCACGATTGCTTAACCAACAAAGAAACTAGCGAAATCTGTGATATACTCATAACCGTCAAGTTACTGGAAAGATTTTGAAATACTGAGGTACACCTTTTATAGATCAGGTGGATATTATTTAGTTGTTGTTGTTGGTTTTCTGAGGAACTGAACAATAATCGATTTTTATAATTGTAAAGCTTTCATTGTTTCTTTATTGGACAATTCATAGCGCATAGCATAGAAAATGAAAGCAATCAAGCACTATTCAACTCAAAGAAGAGAACGTATAATCTTGAAGCAATTAGTTAGTTATATAGGTTGACGCCTTTACAAGTGTAAGTAAGCAGAAGACAACAAACAGTACATCCGCCTTTTACACTTTCCAAAAAATAATATATACATCTATTGAAATGGCAAGCCATCTTAAACCTTACTATATATATATATATTTACATAATATATACTGTAATATAATTGATTTTCTTTGTTTATGCATGGCGTTGCCATGGCACGAAAGATATATATATATATATATATATATATACAAATATATGAAGCTAGAAAAGGGTTACTTTGGTGTATACACAAAGCAATCAATAGTGTTGATTGAGGTGACGATAGTAACTATACTGGAACTAGTAACGTTTGCTTATATAAACAGACAGAAAAACTTATGCAATGCTACTGAATGAGACAATTTTGTCATCTAGTACTACGTAAACACAAACACACACACACACACCCATAGAGCTATTGATTACTGCTCGGTTTTTGTTTCTTTTCTCCTCTGTTTTCGTCATAATTATCGTAGTGATTATCTTGCTACTACTACTACTACTACTATTGCTATTATTATTATTATTACTACTGGTATGGCTTTTTTTCTAATGTTACGTTAGGTAATGTTAAGTTGTGTTTATTGCTAACTGTATTTCTACGCTACATAAGGAATATTTCTATTGGATAGTTATGAATACTGCTCACTTATTCTTCCTCTCTCTCCCCCTCTCTTTCTGACTGTCTCTTGTATCTATTATGAGTATTCTTTTGATTCTACGGAAAAATTCTTTTGTTTTTTGTTTTCTCGTTTTGTCTGGAGAAAAGTATATCACATTAATTTATTGTTTGTTGGAGTTAGACAACAGAATGAATCAAAAGTGAGGTATATATATATGTATTTATATATATATTCAGTAGATATAAGGATCGATTTTTTATTGTGGACAGATATTATTATTGTTTCCTTTAATTCCTAGAGGAACATAGGGCTTCAGCCGCGCGTCTCCATTGCGTTCGGTTCTCTGCCAACGTTTTCACCTGGATCCACGTCTGCCCACATGCTTTCATCTCCTCTTCACATGACCTCCTCACCCAAGTCACCCTTGTACTGACGACCAACTCGCCGCTTCCCTTTCGGGTTCCACTCGAGCAATGGCTTGTCTAGTGATGTCACTTGATGGATTGTTTCCTCAAACAATGGCCAGCCAATCCACCTCCATTTCTTCCTGCCTATTCTCTTCACAATCGGTTCCTGCTGAGTTGGTTCGCTCATTGCCAGAGATCTCTGTTGCTGATCTTTTCTGGCCAGCCATCTGATCTTGAGTATTGAGTGAAGACAACTGTTAATGAAGGTCTGTAGTTTGTTTGAGATACTCTTTATGACGCGCAGTGCAAGTCTCTGATCCGTATAGCAGCACTGACTGACTTCACAGTGGAGTTGAAAATCCGGATCTTATTTTTCGATGCTGAGGAGTGCTGTTGACCTCCACACAGACTTGAGAGTAGTGGAAGCTTGTCTTGCTTTTCCGATCCTCGCTACTTTGATATCCTCGTCAGTTCCGCCTGTAGTTGAAACGATGCTTCCTAGGCAGGTAGGTAAAAGAGGTTGTTTCTTTCAGGTTCCTTCCATTTATGCTGATTGTTGTCTGTTGTTGTTGTTGCTGTTGGTGGTGTTGCCCAGGAATTTTCATTACCTCTGTCTTCTCTATGTTCACCTGAAGTCCTATCTTTGATGCTTCCTTTGCCAACTTGTTGCTTTTCGCTTGCATATCTTCCAGTTTGTGGTAAATCAGACATATATCGTCATGGGCGAAGTCCAGATCCTCCAGGTTTTCTGTGTGAGTGCATTTTATGTCTGTTTCCTAATTTCACACTGTTTGTCGCATTATCCAATCTACTGCAATCAGGAAAATCATTGGTGATAGTAGGCAGTCAGCTTGTCTTGCTCCTGTCTCCACTTCGAAGGATTCCGTAAGTTTCCCATTGTGGATTACTTGGCATGCAACATTGTCGTACAGCTGTTGGATGAGATGTATAATTGTCGGTGGCACCATTCTGGACCGACAGGCTAACCATATTATGACGATGTTGTTGAAAAATTTATTTTTCTGTAAATATAATTTACAAAAATTTGGAGATGACTTACAGTCCTTTTTTTCGACTCGTCAGGTGGATGTACATAGTTGCATCGTCAGTCAGAGATGGTCTTCCCTTGTGAGACTTGGAAGCAGTAGGCATCGCTTTTGAAAGTCAAGAATTACCCCCTAGATTATTGAGTTGTGATAGCCAGGTATTTTTTGTTTAAAAGGGGATTATTTCACGTTACTGATTAGTCTCACTCACTAGGAAGGGAGTAGATATATCCAGCTGAAGAGTCTTGATGTGGGATGAGATCAGGGCTCTGGATTCTCATGTCAGCCACCGTTAAACAATTAATTTTGAGTTTAGTTATCCAAAGTATAATATTGAAGTATACGTTAAAAGCGGGCGCATATATACTAATAATAACACTGGTTCATTTGGTCCTAAAATTTGGCGATTCTTCATCTTTATCACTTTGTAGTGCGCTATGGAGATTAATTTCAGTGATAATTTACAATATAGGTTGAGAGATGAATTAGCGTCAGTAAGAAAACCATTCGAAACCATAGGGAGGTGTAAAGACGATTCATTCTATTTAGCAACTCCTCAGCAGTAAACACCTATGAACTTAGCAGAGATAACTCTCAAGTAGCTTAGTTAATAATGCTCAGAAAATTACAATTATATGGTTTTACACAGGGAGATTGAGTAAGTCACTAGCCATAGTCTATCCGGCAGCTAAGTTGGTTCCCCTCTGTCGGACAACATGCTCTTTGATGCAATCAAAAGTCCACAGATAGCCTTCTCATCTTAATTCCAACTGAGTATACAAATTTCAATGCAGTGCGACAAAGGGGTAATCGAACCTTAAACTATAATCGCCGTTAGGTAGCATTCTACCAATTCGCCATACCTTCGGTTTATTACGGTTTGAAAAATCAATGGACGCCAAAAAGGCATAAAGTAACTGAAGGTTTCCTTAGATAAAATATGATTATTTTGAGAAAATCGGATCAATTAAGCAACGTGATTTAGTAAACAGGGTGGTGTGGATGAATGTTTCAGTAACTCATTATGCTGAATCATTGAAAAATCTGATAAAAGTGTTTAACATAATATGTGGGATTTGTCAGACAAAAGTGTTATCACAATTCGCTGTTGCTATTGTTGTTTTTGGTTTCACTCACAAAAATATGCGAATCCGTATGAATCATTCATCTTCTATCAGCCTACATCTTGTCATCATTTAAACCTTGAAATTCATCATTCTAAATACCTTTTTAGTAGCTTAATGCGTAAAACAGTAGACACCGCCTGCCTCTAAGTAATTAATCATAATATATATATTTCATTTTTGTTTTTAGTGATGACAGGGAGTTAATGCACTCAAGTGAGTATGGATGGATGCTATCTGTCACGTAGGCATAATTTGAAGAAATTTCAATAGCACTAATTTAATTGTTTGACAGACTTGAGGTGATAGATTTTATTACTGATATAGTGAGTGAGGCAGAATTAATAGTCAAATGGAAGCCTTAGAGGTGAGGGTGGTTGTCTAGGCAGGATTAGCAATAATCTATCTTCCAGTTACTATTATTATTATTGTTCCCTTGAGTTCCTAGTGGAACATAGGGCTTCAACTACACGTCTCCACTTGCTTCTGTCTTCTGCTGTACTTTTCACCTGCATCCATGTTATTCCAAACTGCTTCAGCTCCTCTTCACACGATTTCCTCCATCTCACCCTTGTACATCCCACTCGCCGCTTCTCCTTCGGGTTCCACTCGAACACTGGCCTGACGCGCGATGTCACCCAGTGGCCTCCTCAGCGAGTGTCCAATCCATCTCCACTTTCTCTTGCTTATTTGTTGGGCGATTGGTTCTTGTTTTGTTTTTTCCCATAGTTTCTTGTTGGTTCTTGTTCTTTCCGGCCATCTGATCTTCAGTATAGAACGAAGACAGTTGTTGATAAAGGTCTGCAACCTGTTACTATTATTAGTGGGTTAGAAACTCACTGTGAGCTATCTATCATAAATGACATCATTTCAGACAGTCTTCATTTGGCCGTTGGGAGATACAAGACAGTCATGTGTTGGATGGACGGAAATACACTAGAAGATGTGGACTTCGTGCATAGTTTATGTCTGGTGTCCTAAGAAACTCGAAGATCTATAGACGAAGACCATCAAGTTATTGGGAGAAGCAGTGAATAGAGGACTTCAAATGAAGATGGAGAAGACAGAGGTTATGGAGATACCCAATATCCAAGAACAAAAAGCATGGAACATAAACAGCAGGAGGAATCTGCAACAAAAGGCGTCTTTCTTCACTTATCTAGATAGGGTCAGAAGGGCAAGAGAGAAATTTATTATTTTGCGATCAGTGCAAATATCTACTACAATCAAGACAACCCATAAAATCCGAGTTTTCAGAACTGATGTCATGTCAGTGCTTTTACATTCTTGAGAGAATGTGCTTGTCACAAAACCAGTTTGAACACCCAGCTTCAGACTTCAGCTTACACTGAGCAACAGATGGCCAGAAAGGTATGACAACTGGGTACTCTGGAAACTAACTAACCAGAGACGTGTCCCTCAACAAATATGCTAAAAATATAAATCACTTGCCATTCAGGTCCTCGAGTTGAACCTGAATGAAAACAAGGAGTTGAGCTAGGGTCTTGGGGAGACATGATGGAAGTCAGGTGAAGAGCTGATGAGCAATTGTGGAGCAATTTGGAAGTGACTGAAATGAAAATATGCTGGTATATTCGCATTTTGCATACGAAACCCAAGGGAATATTACTGACAATATTACTCTGAGTGATATGAATGGTGATGCGTCCTGATAGACTGCAAGCAATAGGGACCTAATGCACCAGCCACAAATTCTCCAGCCACTGATCACAACTCCAACCACCACAAAAAGAAAAATGCCGTCAGGAAAAATAGGAAAGAAGACGCATAGATTTCACTGTCTCCAGCATCAGTTTAAACACTTGACAAAGGTGATATTTATGTGTTTTCAGTGATAATGACAAATACCAGATTCACTCATTTATCAACCGATGATAGTCGGGCCATCATAGAGACTGGCAAACACAAGTGGAGCGAAGGGTGTATAGTAACAACAAAATATAATTGTTTCAATGTTATAGGCTAATTTCAGACAAAAAAGGAGGAAGACAAAATGGGTGGTGGGGATAAAACACCAAGGTGAGTTAGTTTCAGTGGCCGTAAATATGAGTTATATAAGTATTATTTAGTCTCTGAATAAATGGCTTCAGTTTCAGTCAGTGCCTTTGGTTTTACTCAAAATCGTTTGAATTAATGAATGCTGGTAAGGTAATAATAATAATTTGCTTTATTCCAAAACGGTGCTTGTGATACAGAATGGAATTCTCAGCACTTTACTACAGTATTGCATCCAGTTAGTACATTATCAATAAATAGAATTCTACATAGATTAAGGAAACCACAGTTCCTTATTACAACAACACATTGGCATGTCGTTAGCAAAGCCAAAGTTGAATAGTTTTTGTTTATGTTAGAAAAGTAGGTGCTGTCATATTTACTGGCGTAAGCGGAAGAAAGAAACAAAGCAGCACATAACGAAAAGAGAGAGAGAGAGAAAAGGAAAAGAAAGATAGGAAATGTTGTACCCATAAATGATATTAGTTGGAAAGACGAGATCCAGTTGTTCTACTGACTATTTAATAAGTTATAAATCTCACGCCTAATGCTTTCTTTATCGCACAGAACACGAGCTAAGTAGGGTATGGTTGAGTTTTTGTACTTGCTAGTGAGAGCATATAGTTTTCTATATGGGCTTCTGGTTTCGCCTGATGAGATGCAAGGGCAGAGTTGTGACTGAAGAGGGTGGTGTGAGTTAGATAAAATGGATTTGGCCCATTTTCACATGATTCCATGTGCCTGTCAACCAGAATATTAACAAGCTGGTTAAGTGGCACGTTGCTTACCCTGCTGACAACCTTTAACATCCTGCGTAATATGTTATAGTCTTTCTTCAGTAGCCCGAGAAAAACTAAGGGGGAACAATAGAGAATAATAGGCAGAATGCAAGAGTTAACGAATCGTAAGAGTAAGGGTTGGGTTATTCCAGAATGTCTTAACTTCTTGATGTAGAAGGTAAGACGGAATATTTTCTTAGAAATCGCTAAGATATGAGACGACCAGGAGAGATCAGCAGATAGAATGACGCCTAAATATTTAATTTCCGATTTGGTTTCTATTTCAGTGCCGTCTATGTTGCATACCTCGTGAGAGCCAACCAGTTTGTTTAAGTCGGATTTATGCCTAAAGGTGAAATTGACTGTTTGGCATTTGGAGAGGTTTAGGGTAAGACCGTTTTCCTTGGACCACTGGCTGATTTCTGACAGAAAGCCATTAAGTTTAGAGCAGTCACTTTGACATTTGACAGGCAAAGATATAGTCAGGTCGTCAGCATATTTGACAAAATTAATGTCATTTGAAGATGGTAAGTCATGTAGAAAGAAAGAAAAGAGAAGTGGGGAGAGTACAGCACCTTGCGGGACACCAGCTTCAGTGAGCACAGCACGTAAATTTAATGAGTTATCCTTTTGAATTGGTTGTGTTCTCTGAGATGGTTGGCCATTTAATTGAGAAGCTTTCGTCGTCCTTCTAGGCAGCATCTTCAGCGCAGGTTTTAACATAAGATGGACTTATATCAGTTCTCCATGGATGATGTAATCTCATCTCCTGGTAACCATTATCATGACTAGTTGTTGACTTTTGTCTCTCTCTATTGATCATTTTTATTGACTAGGAATTTGAACTTTCTTGTCATCTGATGATTTACTTTTTATTAGCTGGTAAAAATTTGGTCTATAATAATGTGTAAAGTGAAGAACAGTCTGCCAAAGAGAATACCTGTCTGTCTTCTTTTGCATAACAGAAGCCCTAGCCGTTCATTTAGAAGAAACAGAACTATGCAGACAAAAGAAAATTACTTAACCACTTCTATCTACTATCATGGTGACAACTCTGTTGTTTTCACTTAGTTTCGTTTGCTTTTTTTCTGACTACTTAAAACTCTTGTACTCCTTTAAGACTCCTAAGTAACTCCGTATTTTATTTTGGTTCCCTATGAAGCCTGAGCACAACTCTTTCATCAAACTATTCATGTTATAACGTAAGCATTCTTTAACAATCGTTTGTGACAACTCATCACTTTTGTTACTACCCTCTTGTATCAACATCCAGTTCCTCTGAAGGTTTTTCGTACCACTTAACTCCATCAAAAAGCTCACTAATTTTCATCCCTTTAGTTACGAAAACCCTAAACAATTGTATTTTCTTTTGACAGATTTAATGTACACACACACACAAAAATAACCATATATAACTACGACTGCACAGCTGTGAAAATGAATTCGCCGAAAAGTTACTCTTAGCTGAACTACTGGTCTTCTCTCTAATGTGTTTGTTAATCGCTGGCGGATTCACTTGAGTACCAGGTTTCTAGGAATTCCCTGGCATCACTGTCTGGTGTTTCCTCTATTTAAAATTTCTACATTATCCCAGTCATCAAATTGCTGTCCGTAATTATCCACATGCATTGATACGAAAGAATATATATAGTGTCTTTTTACAGCCAATCTGTATTCTTGGATTCGGATACCAAAGGGACACTCACTTTCACCGATATCATGTTTATTGAAGTTCATGCAAATTATTTTGTAAATGGTATCAATTTTATCTTCTTTTTCTGTCCAGTACTCCCAGGTTTTCCAGTGGTTCTGTAACTGATGTCAGCTCATGATGAAATCTTCCATCCAATCAAACTGAATCCCTATAAAACCAATACTTGGAAATTTTTCTGTTAAATCTTTTGGTTTACACAACATCGATTGAGGTGATTATGCTGGCTGGCTTGTGTGTTATATCTATTTCAAATAGTCTTAATACTCCAGGTGTTATTTCAGAGATATTCCTGTTGTATAAATGGTAGGATGAATTCCCTTATGGCTTTAACGCTAGTTTGTTGTTGTCTTATTGCTCAACTAGTCTGCAACACGAGGCAATCCCTTCTTATTCCCTTTTTAAATGTCCAAATGTCTATCGTCATGTAATCGTTTGGTTTTGACATGAGTTTGTGAGAATATTTTTGATTGAACACTAGTCAGTAACTAGTGTTCAATCAAAAATATCCAATACAGTCCTACAGGAGGTCAGTCGCGAGCCTGAATAGCTCAGTGGTAACGTCTCTGACTGCAGCACTGGGTGATGCGGTTTCGAATCTCAGAAGGGACATCAGTTCCTTCAAGGTTGCAGATATGCCTTGCTGATGAGTGCCAACTAGCACGAAACCTAGGTCCAAGGCTTCCACTATCGATTGCCTCCAACCATCTAGTTTATGAGAATACATGCTTTGTGCTCATATATTTATGATTATTATAATTGTAAATGAAAAAAACGACTGACAACAGCTACCTCAAATATAAACCTTATACAGTATGCATTATCGCAGTTTTGAGATGTTTATATCGACAAGTAACATGAGAGAAAGTAGAAAATTTTTTAGCGATGGTATATACTACTAACTGATATGAGTAGTTGAAAACTAGGTCGATGTGATCTAAACACTGAAGAACAACAGTTTCGCTTATTTAAGGCCAAAGTTATCAGAGAGTCGAATCGCTTGAACAGCTACTCGGACGAGCTGGTAATACATTGAGTCATATTCAGAATTCATAAATGACACACTTCTAGTTGAGAATTCACCGAAGTGACCTTTGTAAGTCAAAAATACACAGATCACACCATGTGAAGTGTTTGATAGCAAACAGAGCGATCAAGAAATTCTGAATGGTTATGGGAATGCGACATAGCACTGGTTTTCACTTTGAACTGTGTGTGTGTGTGTATGATTTCAAAATCATGAATTTGAGGAAATTATGTACCTGTTCACTTCACTACTTATTAGTAATCAATGTATGATTAGTACGGATTACGTAGGAACTATTATCATTATTATTGTTTCTTTAATTCCTAGACGAACATAGGGCTTCAGCCGTACGTCTCCATTGCGTTCGATTCTCTGCTAGAGTCTTCATCTGGCTTCAAGTCTGCCCACACGTTTTCATCTCCTCTTCACATGACTTCCTTCATGTCATCTTTGCATTGACGACCAACTCGCCGCTTCCCGTTCGGGTTCCACTCGAGGGATGTTACTTAATGATTTGTTTTCTCAGAGTATGGCCAATCCAATCCATCTCCATTTCTTCCTGCTTATTTGTTGCTTAATCGGTTCCTGTTGAGTTGGTTCACTCCCTGAGATCCCTGTTGCTGATCTTTTCTTGCCGGCCATTTGATCATGAGTGGTATTGAGCAGAGACAGCTATTGACGAAGGTCTGTAGTTTGTTTGAGCTGCTCTTCATTACCCGCCAGGTCTCTGATTCTTTAACTGATTGGAATCCGTGGTCAAACTCATAAAAAATAAATCTAATCCTTACAAACCAACTATTGAAAATTAATTGTTCATGTTAATTATTTATGGGATTTTGTCTTGTTTCCTTATCTTGTATTCATTTATCTACTGAAAAGATATTTTTTTAAAATTAGTTACAATATTCAATTAGCAGTGTGACTTTGTTTTCATCAGCTTTACAGTCTTATAATCCCTCAGTTATGACTAATTACCAGGTTCCTCCAGAGGAAAAATATGATGATACATTTTTTTGTTTTTATCACAGTGACGCAATTTAATTTAATCTGTCCAGTTTTCAACAGTAATCTAACACTGCGTCCAACTGTCTTCTATCTCGTTTACTTGATTCTACTAAATCAAATGCTACTATGGATAGCGGTGGAACAGTGTGGTCTGGCAGCTCAACACTACGACAACTGGATCACGGGTTGGGAGTTAGCTTCATCTGCCTAGGTTTCTGTAGACTGATAATATTGTGGTGAGAGCTGGCTGCTAGCCGAAGTTGGTAGACAGTAACTGACGTCAGTGTTTATGTCCCCAATGTTGGTGGTGAGAAAATGAGAACAAAGGCTTTGCGTCGGCGGATACAGTTAGCATATGGATGATCTGACACAGCCACAAAGAGATGTAAGGTTAACTTTCTGTGAGAAACAACCAATCAAAGGACTGTATTTTCTACTAACAATAATCTACAATAATGTACATTAAAATCTATAAATATGTGTTGATTTTCCTTAATAAACGATCTGTTACCTGACCCTTGTCTTCTGTTGTTACAATATGACTACCCCTCACATGATAGATGTCAACTCAACATCATCAACAGCAGCAGCAGTGTGGAAATGCAAGTGGTTGTTGACAGACATAAAAACACCACTGTTTTGCCTCATTTCAGTAATTTGTATTACATTTGCAAAATCTCCGTATCTATTTCTAAAGTTTGGTTTGTAAGGGTTTATTATGTTTTTACGAGTTGGTCACGGACTGATATCAGTTAGAGAACCAGTGAAAACCAGCACTGGAGTACTGGACAGCTGCTGTTTCATCCTAGTTTTGGAGTCATCTATTTCTTCCATAAATGTAGGGCATATATTTTAATTGAATTTTAGATTTTCCCGTCGATTGATTGGACCGAAGTGCTTGCTCGGTGTCTCAGGTTGACATATCGGCTTCTTGTGCAGATGCTTCGATGATGTCTGGGCATTTAATTAGAATTTAATTTGATTTATGGATGGTGACTAGCATTGGAATCCACCAGGATGCGCATTTCGTCCTGTTTGGGACTCGTCAACTAACTGGATGTACCTGCATTTCTCAGTCTCTCAACCTGAGACCGAGCACTTGGGTCCAATCAATCGACGGGAAAATCTAAAATTCAATTACATAATTAATATGACCTGTTGTACAAGAGGTGGTTAGCTGTCGTAGCCCAAGTGGTCTAGTGAATAACGCTCTGACGTTTGAAACTATGGGCACTGGGTTCGAGCCTCGGTGGGAACATCATCACTCACTGACTGGGGAATGCAGGTACATCCACAGATGACGAGTCCCAAATAGGACGAAATGCGCATCCTGGATTCCGCTGCTAGTCACCATCCACCAGTTAAATACTAATTAAATGTAGGGTTCATAGTTGTAGGATTCTGCTAGCATTAAGAAATTTGGTAGTCTGAATGTCTATGTAGTATAATCAGGACAAAAATGTCTACTAAGCCAATAAATGTTTTCAGTAAATTCTTCTTCAGGTTGTACACTTATGATAACATGAATATTAGAATACAAATAGCCAGTAGACGAAAATGATGAAAATTATATCAGAAACTATAATGCGACGCACAAGTATATGAGTAGTATTCAGTTGATTAAGATGAAATTTGAAAAGATAATTAAGTAAAAGATGTAAGTTTCAAAGCGGGAAGTCTCAGTTATATTCAGTGGTATGAGGAGAAATTTGAGTACTAATCGTATTGATTTGCAAGGATTTAGTTGGTCACATGATTGGTCACAAGCTGACACTAGTTAGAGAACTATTGGAAGATCAACTGGGAGTACTGAACAGCTGTTTCGTTTTATTATGGGACTCTTCATCAGCACGCACCGGCTGGGATTTGGACACACGACCTTCCGGTTACAAGGTGAGACCATTAAAGACCCTGGAACCCGACCCAACGACCCACGAATTCCAACTTCTGCCAAGTCACGTAAGAGAATAGTTACTCACCTATGACACTAGATGGTAGTTGTGCTGTACATATCCCGAATTGACAGAATTTGGAATTCATTGGTCACAGTGGATTCAATTTCAGTGGCTAAATGGTTCACAGGCCCGCTACTTAACCGGAAGGTCCTGTGTTCTAACTCCAGTGAGCGTGTACCGCCGAAAAGTTCCAAACTTCCAGTTTGTTTTCCAATGTTCCTCTAACTGATATCCACCAATGACGAAACCTGCAAACAATCAAATCTCTGGAAAGCCGTACTTGATAATTATAACTATTAGCATTAGCATTCTTCATTTGACCAAAAGTTTATTCTCTTCGTCTACCACATAACATATTCGGTTACTTGACTTTATGTTGCTTCTATTATCACCCAACTCTTTTTTTTAAACTCCATTATGGATAAGATTTTATTTTGATAAATCACACAGTGTTACACAGTAATATCAACTGATGACCATGTTTTGAGCACAAACTACTGCTCATAATCATATCAAGTTTCTCACACAACTTTTTCCTTCATTTATATACATGTGTGGAATTGACTAGATATTTAAATAAAACCAATATAGGATAATGTATATTCAGAAATAATAATAATATGAGTGTTATTGATCACATACAATCAGATGGGAAATACGACGAGTGTTTTTATAGGCATAATAAGCAATTTTTTAGAATGTTGTGGTGTGCTTGAATTGGAATAAAATTTTAAGATTATTTAATATCCTTCTCTGACTTGACTGACTGATGGTTATAATATCTTCCATATTTCTGGTATTTGCTTTGAGTCATTCCTATTGCATGTGTTGGGTGTAGACTCAATGAACCAGGATTAAGTAATCAATCTCTCTCTCCACCTACATAGATTACTTCTTAGAATCTTAACCCTCTCCCACCCTACTGTGTGGTTATGTGTTAATGCATGTAGTGAAATTGCTGAGCTTTTTTCTGAATTACTTATTTTCTCGGGGTCAACCATAATTACTTTGGCTAAATTCTTATGTTCCTACAGTCTCATTACCCCCGATCTACTAGTTTGACCTATGTAAGTAGTTGACCTAACTCACAGTCATTGCACGGTATTTTGTAAATTATATTATTTTGTTTAATTGGGTCCACCGGGTCTTTTAGCCTACAGAGCTTGCCCTGAGTGAGTTTGTAGGTTTGACTGCCACCCTAATTCCTGCTTTATTTAGAATCCTACGTAGGGTCTCAGATGTCCCCTCCTTATGTGGTATAACAGTAGATGACTTATATTCTCTCTTATTTGTGTTATCATCACTAGTTTCATAATTATTTTTATTTGGCTTTTGACTTTTTTCGATCTTCCTAATGAATTTTATGGGATAGTTATTCAACACCAACGCCTCTTCTATGTGTTTTATTTCATCATTTAGGTCTTTTCTTGTGCTACTTAGAGCTACTGCTCGGTTTGTTAAACACTTAACTAAGTCTGCCTTAACAGTTAATGGATGAGATGAAGTGAAATTTAAATATCTATTAGATGAATGCGTTGGTTTTTTATAAACGCTAGTGTGTAGTTTACCTTCTTCTATTCGCTTTATTTTACAATCTAACATAGCTACTTCTCCTTGATTTTTATTCCAATATCTAATTGATTCCACACATGTATATAAATGAAGCCAAAAGTCATGCGAGTAACTTGATATGATTATGAGTGGCAATAGTTTGTGCTTGAAACGTGATCATCAGTAAATATTACTGTATAACACAACACTGTGTGATTTATCAAAATAAAATCTTATCCATAATGGAGTTACACTCTACCACGGCAGTGCCCAAGTTTTATACTTATATCTATTTTTTTTAAACAATGTGTTTCTTTTCTCTCTCATATTTCGCAATCTCTACATTCTTAGCTGAGTAATTTTCAAATCTTTAGTTTCACTGTGATCAATCTTCACTAATCCAAAATAATTTGATAATGTGAACAATATTCTAACGTGAGTTTTCGTTATTTCGCTTGACAGAGTGAGTGACTGTACAAATACACACACACACACTCACACACACAAATTTTAATTATACATAATTGCTACCGTGTAGCTAAATGGATGAAATATCGTCAGAAAAGAGTCTTTCCTCCAATGAATTTATTTGCTCTGATTTCAAAGTGTGTCAAAATATGATGAACTAATCATCTAACTTTTTACTTGGCTTATGAAATTTATGACAAAGATTAATTGGATGAATACATACAAAAACGTTTCATAGCATCAATATTTTTAAATAAGAATAGTAAATAACAAAGAATACTACTGATTACTACTTTGAGTAATATTCAAATTTTCAAGTATTGATTATGTAGGGATTTTGTTTGATTGCATGGAGGATTTCATCATGAGCTGGCATCAGTTAGATAACGCACTGCTCGCTGGTGACTGGCCCTATTCAGGCAGTGACCTGGGCTTCTAGTGGGAAGCCGTGACCAGCAGGGTACAGCAAGTCGAAGATGAGGCAGTAACTCATCGAAGAAGAAGACATTGCGAAATGGTCGCGCTATGTCATGAATTGGTAGAAGTTAGAATTCATGGACTGGCCATTAGATCGGGTCCCAGTGGCTCATTGGTCTACGAGCTCGCCTTGTAACCAGAAGGTCCTGGGTTCAAACCCCTGTGGGGGTGCTGCTGAAGAGCCCCAAACCAGGACGAAATAGCTGTCCAGTACTCCTTGCAGGTTTTCCAGGGGTTCTCTAACTGATGTCAGCTCATGGTGAAATCCTCCATTTAATATTCAAATGACCAAATTGTAAATGGGGATGTGATTGCTAGACAGTATTATAATACTGAAACCAACTGTGTTTTGAGGAGAATATAGGGCCTCAAGTTTTTTCAAATTTTGTTACCAATAGTGTTATTTATTTTCACGGGATAGGTTACCAGCCACATACCCATCAACCTTCTTTTACAGGCTTACTAGCAGATAGGTGAAATTTAGAAGTGTGTTGCCCAGGAATCGAGATAAGGACTCCTCGTATGAAAGTTGAGGTTGCGTGCCCACTTTCAAAAAGAAGTAATGTATCATATTTGATTATTCGGAAACTGGTTAAATACATTAAAAAGTAGGAGAAAGTCAATATATATATTTATATAATCGATCGGAGCATATTTGAAAATAATACGGTATCAGAGCTACGGTTATACACATTTAAAAATGAATATGCATGACGAGAAGTTTCAACTACGGGCGATGGCACAGATGACGGTGTCAAAGGAAGACTTGTTAAGGTAAGACAGACCGCCATCACTACCATGAAATCAGTTTGCATAAAAAACAAAATTCGGATGTTCAATACCACTGTTGAGTCAGTTACTTCTTATGGATGGATCAAAAAGTCAGTTTCAACAGGTCACTTTCGACTCTTATCAACAGCTGCCCACTTCGCTTTATATTGAAGATCAAATGGCCAGGAAGAATTAGCATTAAGAAACTCTGAGAACAAACCACCTGAGAACCTATTGCTCAACAAATTAAAATCCCGAAGGAAATAGAGTAGCATCGTGCGCCAGATTTCAAATGGAAAATGACGATTGGGTGACGTGGAGGAGATCGTGTGAGAAAGATATGACAGACTATGGATAATTGTGGAGCCAGATAAAGAGGCAAAAAGTGGAGACGTCCTGTTGAAGCCCTACGTTCCACTTGGAAAAAGGTGTTTATTCAGTGTAACACGCTTAATTTATTATCAAAGAGTAGGGTAAATTAAAGTATAACAACTTACTTTCAGGCCTTTTGCACGATTAATTGCTCTCAATGGACGTAAAACACGTGAAACACGAAGAATTTTCACCACAGATATTGTATCAATACTGAAATAGTAATTGTACACAAAAAGAATAAAATAGAATGTAGCAAAAAAAAGGTCGAAGAAAGTACTTAGACATTTGATACCATTACATACTTGTATAAAATCTGATGAACAACATCTTGTATGGAATGATCAACAACATCGAATGCGGAAAAAAAGAATACAACACATCGTTATTACAAAAATTCAGTTGACAGAAATTCTTGCACTTGCGTTTCGCACTTATCGGCACTTGTCAGTAAAGCGTATTATCTATTCATAAAGGTTCTTATGCGAGTCACGTAGAGACATGTAATCACTTTATGACTATAGTAGAATCAACCAATCCAAGGGTTTATGTAAGTGTAGAACTTAGGCACTGCGTGCAGTAGAATGTAATTCCATATTCGATAAGTTTATTTTTATTATCACACAGTGACGCTGATGTATTATCGCCTGGATGACAAGGTTTCGAGAATAAATTATTGCCACTCATCATCATATCAATTTAGTCACACGTTTTCGCAATTTGTCTTACATGTATATTTTCTCTTTTTTTCGGTCTCTCCAGGTTGCCTTTGTTGTGTGTTACCACTTTCCATGTCTCCGGCATGGGCGTTGCGTCGCGCCAATCCGATTGCACGTGTGAGGGGTTGACTCGATGACCAAAGTTTCTGTGATTAACCTCTCTGTCTCTCCACCTAACTGTATTACTTTTTAATACTCTCGTTCTGTCCAACCCATCCTATTTTGTTGAACTTAGGAATCGACTTGTTACCAGGGAAAAGTCTTATGCACTTAGAATATGCAGATGACATAGTCCTGTTAGGGGAGGATGCTGACAAAATGCAGAGTTTTCTGAACACCTTGAGCGGCAATCTTCGTATGTTTGGCATGCGATTCGCCCCTGTAAAATTTAAGATGCTGCTACAGGGATGACTAGACTACGTCAACTACTAGCTTAGTGATAGGGAGTGAAGTGATAGAACATGTTGACCACTTCACCTATTTGGGAAGTTGTATTAGCACTAACGGACTGATTGGTGACGAAATTTCAGCACGGATCCAAAAAGCTCGAGCAGCTTTCGCTAACTTAGACCGTCTCTGTCGTAGGCGTGACATCTGGCTATCAACCAATGGACTGTGTACTACTCAGCAGTTCGCTCCATCCTTCTCTATGGCTCTGAAACATGGCCAATACGAGTTGAAGACATGAAAAGGTTGACTGTTTTTGATCATAGATGTCTACGATCTCTTTCTCACGTTAGGAGGAGGTATAATAAGGTAAGTAATGTTGACGTTAGGCGTAGAGTGTTGGGCAAAGAGGGAAAATCACTCGAAGAGGCTATAAAGTTACATAGATTGAGATGGCTAGGTTACACGCTGCGCATGCCTAACCATCGCCTCCCCCGACGAGCATTACTAGCTGATATAGGTGCAGGTTGGAAAAGAGTAAGTGGTGGCCAAACAAAAACATGGCATCAATCCATGAAATCCTTGACAGTTAAACTGAGTCAGGTAGGGAGATGTAGCCTTCCGGGTTGGGGCCCTCGGGACTCTAAGAATCAATGTCTGGAGACAATAGGTGACATGGCTGAAAATCGTTGTCAATGGCTTACGCAGATGTATTCAGTCTCTGTAATCTTTCATATTCCTTTCTACCATTACTCATTCTGTTTCACTCTTACACTTGTCAAAACTCTATTGATTCTCTTCATCACTCATTTTCTTGTCTACCTTTGTGTGCTATTTGGAACGTGGCAAATCGAACTGTTGCACTTCGGTGCCAAGTTCTATGTTGAATCCAGACAGAGAAATCCTGTTTTGTGATTACATGCAAGTGAATGTTGTGCGATGGCTGAGCTCTGTTTTTATAGATTATTTAACCTACCAGGGTCAATTATTCTATGTCTAGCAAAATGTTTATCTGCCAATAATCTATTTGACCCTGATCTACTGGTTTGACAGCCTATGTAATTGACCCCACTCACATTCATGACATGGTATTTGATGAATTATATTATTTTGTCTAATTGGATGGATCTATTGTATCCTTAAGCTGACAAAGTTTATCTCTCAGAGAGTTGGTTGGTTGGTTGGTTTAAATGCCACCCTAATTCCGGTGTCACTGAGAATTCTACTTAAGATCTCTGACGTCATTTCTTTATACGACAGTGATACAGTGTTACGTGCAATCAGAATGACGCAGCTTAACGCCTACTCTGGAGATATGGAGAGCTGCAACACACAACAAAGGCAAGTTGGAGAGACAGAAAGAGGGAATATATATATGTAAGACAAATTGCGAAAATATGTGACTAAACTGATATGAATATGAGTGGCAATAATTTATGCTCGAAACCTTGTCATCCAGTTGTTGATACAGCATCATCACTGTGCCATAATTAAAATAAACTTATCTAATATGGAATTCAAGAGTTACTCATAAATATCAAGAAGTAACTGAATATTTCACGAAGTACATAAAGCATCGTAAATAGGGTAAGTAATCTAAGGGTTAGCAAAGGCTGAAATGTATTATTCTCTGTATGCAAGGGAATGACATGCATATTAATGTGAAAGGCATGCATTTTATTATTTATAGAATCCTTTTTAAGTCATTGCTCTAACTTTTTACAATTTACAATTATACAGCGAGGGACACATTTACAGAAGTCAATTTTTCTCATGGAAACATGAAAGCAAAAGGCTTGATGATGTAGGAAAATATATACAAACACTCTTTATTTTATTTTATTTTACTATAGCTTGATTCCACACAGTATTTTGATGCAAGTATGCAATTTTCAGCATGTGATATCGGTAGCCCAAATTTAGCAGGTCGACCATTTGATATCAGGTATACGTCAGCCGGGGTGTGAACCCCGGACTATGTGTATGGTTGGAGAGCGTCCTAACCGCTGTGTCACCGATGCACATTCTTCACTAGGAATTGTTGATGTGACGAAAGAATCACTTTCGTTTATGAGAATGTAAACATATACCGGTTTCACCACGGAGTGATAAAGGTCAGAGAAGCATTGAATAAATAGGAAGTACTCAACAACTGTTTCGTCCCAGTTTGGGACTCGTCGACGGTATGCACCCACCACAGGGGTTCAAATGCAGAAGCTTCCAGCCACTGAGAGTCGACTCAGTTGCCATTCCATGAATTCTAAGTACCACCAACTTTATGATTTTAGCACAATCACCAGCCGATGTCATCTGAGTATTAGTCTTCACACCAACATTTCTCACTGTGAAACTATTTGTTCCATATTAGTATGTTTATTAGATGGATCACACAGTGAAACAGTATTATTTACTGGATGACGTTTTGAACACAATTCATCATTGTTCATAATCATATCAGTTGTAATCACACGACTTTGACACTTGAGTTTTATAGCTTTCTTTGTTTTCCCCTATTTCTCCTAGGGGTAGTAGAATTTTCCAGATATCTGGGACAGGTGATGAATCATTCCTATTACATGTATTTGCAGTTGATTCGATAAACAAAGCTTCTGTTATCAATCTCTCCCTCCCTCCAGCCTGTGACATTAGATTTTAAAACTGTCATCCCATCCCGTGCTATTGTGTGGTTGTGTGTAACTGCATGTAGTGCTATAGCTGAACTATTCTCTAGATTTCTTATCTGATTCGGGTCAACTAATATAGATTTTGCTAGGTATTTATGTTCGGCTAGTCTGACTGTCCCTGTTCTACTAGTTTGACCTATGTATTTGACCCGACAATCATTCCGATAGGGTATTAGATAAACTAAATTGTTTTGTCTTAAAGGCTCCACTGGCAGGATCCCTTAACTGACAAAGCTTGTTTTGAATTGAGTTTGTGGGTTTGAATGCCAGCCACTTTTATTCCTGCCTTGTTAAGAACTCTGCGTAAGGTTTCCAAGGTTCCTTACTTGTATGGAATTAGTACTGATGATTTAGATTCCTTATTGTTGGTGTCTTCATTAATATTATTATTACTATCACTATCGCTACTATTATTATTTATTTTATTTTTACATTTCCTTACATATTTCCTGACTAATTTCTCCGGGTAATTATTAAGTTTCAAGGCTTCTTTTATGTGTATCAGTTCCTGCATTTACACACAACCATACAATAGGATGGGATAGGATGACAGTTTTAAAATCTAATGTCACAGGGTATAGGGAGAGATTGATTACAGAAGCTTTGTTTATCGAATCAACTGAGACTGGATAAGTGTAATAGGAATGATTCAACACCTGTCCACTCGGATATCTGGAAAATTCTACAACCCCTACGACGACCACTCGGAGAGAATAAAGAAAACTATAAAACTCAAGTTTCAAAGTCGTGTGATCATAATTGATGTGATTATGAGCAATTAATATTTTTCGAAACTTTGTCATCCAGTAAATAATACTGTTTCACTGTGTGATATATCTAATAAACAAACTAATATGGAATTACTTACTACCACAGTGCCCAAGTTTTACACATATATTAAAACTATCTGTTGTCTACTAACTAGTAAAAATCGAGGCAAAAACTGAACACTAACTAGTCTACTTTTTATAACTGCAATTCGAATGTACATTGCATACAGGCAGGTGATGAAGACAATCGAGATTATCCACATACATCTGAAAATTATGCATGCAGAAAACAATAGATGTCATTTATCTTTTCACTGCTATGGACTATTTGAATGGCTATTATTCTAGATTTCATTTTCGCTCATATATTTATATATATGATTATGCTTGGGGATATTGTGATTGTAGACAAATCATGAAATGATATTATTTTATCATGAAATTTATGCAGGGGAAGGCAATAAAAGATGATTTATTATTGTAATTGATTAATATTCTTATTGTTATTATTGCCTTAGTCCACTTTTGTTGATATCATGAAAGGATGCTGATAAGGCTATGTGAAGCATGAATATACATATACAAGGTGCAGATAGGATGAAAGCAAAGCTCAATAGAGGTCTAACACAGCTCATTTTATATCGGTACTTTAGGTTTACTGGTCAGAATTATTATTATTATTGTTTATAACTATTCCTTTGAGTTCAGAAGTATTCCTTTTATTATTATTGTTCCCTTGGGTTCCTAGTAGAACATAGGGCTTCAGCTGCACATCTCCACTTGCTTCTGTCTTCTGCTGTACTTTTCACCTGCATCCATGTTAGTTCATACTGTTTCAACTCCTCTCCACACGATCTCCTCCATGTAACCCGTGCACTGACGTCCCACTCGCCGCTTCCCTTTCGAGTTCCACTCGAGCACTGGCCTGTTGCGCGGCCTCCTCAGCGAGTGTCCAATCCATCTCCACCTTTTCCTGCATATTTGTTGGGCGATCGGTTCTTCGCCCAACTAATGGGCAATCATAGAGTTAGATAACGAGGACTTCGGAGAAGAGAGTGAAATGGAGATGTGTTTTTGATTTTCTATGTTCCATTAACCTCGCCTAGATTACTAGTTCTCTAGTTTTCAAGCCGGCCTCAAGTTCGGATAAAGAGGGAGGATTGGGGCGTGGTGCTAGCAACTACACCCCGAAAACTTAACCAAATCGCTACAGAAACTTCAGAGCATAAATATATTAAAAATATCAACAATAACCTTATTTTTCGCTGGAATCGGGGAAGTGAAATGACGCAGGCTGGTGAAAGCCTTCGGGAAGCCAGTCAGCCGATGTGCCTCCTTTCGATGAAAGCAAAAATAAGGATGGGGACGTGGAATGTTCGTACAATGTAGGAAGCTGGAAAGGCTGCCCAGGTAGCCGCAGAAATGAGAAGTTATGGAATAGAAGTGTTGGGAATCTGCGAGAGCAGATGCAGCGGATGTGGAAGGTGCCAACTATCAACTGGAGAGACAGTAATCTATTCTGGTCACCCAGAGGACAACCACGAATACAACGACGGATTGGCCATCATGATGTCACCAACAGCAGCCAAAGCTCTCATGCAGTGGGAACCAATCTCCTCCAGAATAATGATAGCTAGGTTCAACTCAAAAGGAAGGTAGGTTACAATCATTCAATGCTATGCGCTTACAAACGTCTCAGAACAAGAGAAGGAGGAAGATTTCTACAGACAACTACAAACAGTAATGGACAACGTCCCAAAGAGCGATATCAAAATCCTGATGGGTGATATGAATGCGAAACTGGGACGAGACTATACAGGAAGAGAACTCACGATGAGTCGTGAGGCCCTCGGTGAAATGAACGACAATAGTGAACTCTTCTCAGACTTCTGCACCTTCAATGATTTGGTGATTGGTGGCAGTGTATTCAAACACAAGGATATACACAAGGCGACATGGATTTCACCAGTTGAGTTCAGAATGGAACATAGAAAATCAACAGCACGTCTCCATTTCACTCTCTTCTCAGAAGTCTTCGTTATCTGACTCTATGATTGCCCATTAGCTCTCCTCTCCTTCTCATATGATCTCTTCAGTGTTACTCTTGGATACACGCCCGACTTGTCATTTCCCTTTAGGGTTGCAGTTGACAGCCTGGAATGTGATTTCACTAAACGCTTTTCACAGTGTGTGTGCATGTGCTTGTGTGTGTGTGTCCAACACATCTTCCTTTCCGTCTGCACATTTATTTTACAATAGCCTAGTGACTAGTTTACTGCCAGAGTTCCTTGTTCTTTGATTTTCCTTTATAACAATCCATCTAATCTTCAGTATCGAGTCACCCATTCAGAAGGTTTCAACGCTAATTTCAGAATAATGAAGGCCTATGGTGCCTTTCTGATTCTGTTTGGCTTCGACATCCTCATCTCTGCCGCCTAGTGTGGAAACCATACTGTCTAGGTAAAAGAAAGACGTGACTTCCTTCAGATGTTGTGGTTGTTGGATGTTGGGTATCTCCATCCCCTTGTTTTGTCTATGTGTAACTGAAGTCCTGTGTTGGCTGCTTCTTCTGCCTGTAGACCTTCGACCTTGTGTGGCATTAAGCGTAAATCTTTTCCTTTTCTCTCTCTTCTTTTTCCGTTATGTGCTGCTTTGTCTCTTTCTCTCGCTTACGCCTGTTAATAAGACAGCTCCCACTTTTCTAACACCTTCAAACACTGTTTCAGCTTTACCTTTGCTACTGACATGCCAATTTATTGTTGTAATAATGAACTGTTGGTTTCCTCAATCTATGTAGAATTCTATTTATTGATAATGTACTAACTGGATGCAATACTGCAGTAAAAATGCTGAGAATTCCATTCTGTATCACAAGTACTGTTTTGGAATACAGCAAATTATTATTATTATTATCTGCAAAGTCTAGATCACCCAGTATCCTTCCGCTTCAGACTATCTGTAGTCTGATCTAATCCATGACAATCAGAAATGCCATCGGTGATAGTAGACAGACTTGTCTTACTCATGTCTTCACTTCAAAGACTTTATTGAGCTTTCCGTCTTCAAGCTAATCAGAATCATACCTTCTAAAATCTTTACAAATGCAACTGCTAACTTATTAAACAGACTAAGTGGTCTACATTAACATACAAACACACAATTAATAGTGTTCTCTGAGTTGGTTGGTTTAGTTGCGGAGCTTTCGTCGTCCTTTTGGACAACATCTTCAGCGCAATATTTAGCACAAAGTGAAATGATTTAAATTTATTCATGAGATATAGAATTGCGTCTCCTGGTAACCATCTTTACATATACATTGATCATTTTTCTATTGACTTGGATTTTAAAATTTCTGGTCACTTGATTTACCTTTTTATTATTTGGCATATTTCGTCTATATTAACGTGTTTGTTAATTGCATATTCATTTGAGTAACAGGCTTCTAGGAATTCCCGACTGCACTTTTGGTGTTTCCTCTGTCTAAGATCTCGATATTATTCCAATCAAACTGATGACCATAATTATCTATATGCATTGATATGAAACAATATATATATCGTGTCTTTTCACGGCTGATTTGTGTTCCTGGATTCTGATTTGAAGGGGACGCCCAATTTGGCCGATGTAATGCCTGTTACAGTTCATGCATGCAATTTATTTTGTAAGTGGTATTAATTAATTTTATCTCCTTTTTCTGTTGGATCTTTCTGTTTGCATCATATCGAATTAAGTGATTGTGCTGGTTGGCTTGTGCGCTATATCTATATCAAACGGTTTCAGTATTCTAGCTGTTATTTCACAGATATTTCTCATGTATGGTAGAATGAATTTTCTTGTGGTCTTAGATGATGGTTTCCTGTTGAAGAAACTTAAATTCTCATGAATCAATTTAAATCATTTCACTTTGTGCTAAATATTGCGCTGAAGATGTTGCCCAGAAGGACGACGAAAGCTCCACAATTAAACCAACCAACTCAGAGAACACTATTAATTGCAAATCATCCACCTGAGCTACAAATCTTCTCTATTATTTACAAACACACACACCTACACACCTACACATGGACATCAAAATATAGTACAACATGAAATTATAGACAACAATTATATACACATATATATGTACAGATTTTTATATTAATACAGATAACAACACTTATTTAATTCTACCATTTTTACTATTGTATCTATTTATGTTATTATTATACACAACACCTAATACATGACTTACTCAATTGGATAAGAGATAATCGAGGTAAGGACTACCATAAAGTCTAGCATATTATTTGCACTTCGACAAAATGCACCCTTATGTAATACCAAACCATAGGTGATTATCTAATAGAGAAGGATTATAATACATACACATATATATATATATATAGATATTATAGCATACAGTTTAATGAAAAATAACTTATAGACAAAAATGCATTACTTACAACATACTATGTGGGTTAAATATTTATGCAAAAAGGGGTAAATTTAGTCTAAGAATTTCTGAAGGTTACAGGATTTCATCATGAGCTGACATCGGTTAGAGAACCATTGAAAAACCTGGGGGTACTGGAAAGCCATTTCGTCCTAGTTGAGGAATCTTCAACGGCACGCACCCACCGGGATGCCTGAAGTTTCCAGCATGGATGTGTGTATGTGTATGTGGGTTTGTGTGAAGCAAACCAAGTCGACAGATGAAGATTCAGTTTGACGCTGCTGTTGTTGTTGTTGTTGCTGTCATTTGAAATTTGTGTTGTAGGCTATGAGCCACACTCTTAACGTCTGATGTCTGATGTAGCTACTCAAATGGTCGGGCTGAATTAGCCTTTGCAGGACTCGAATCCGGGGATAACCTACTGAGTGCATAAGTGAATGATCTGGGTCTACACGAATGTGATAAAGCTAAAGCAAATCTTCGCTATGGTAATATGCATACTATGGCTATCCACAGAGTTCTTCGTTGGTATTTGAGTCTCTATGTATTACGACAAGACCATCTTGTGATGAGATGTGTTACAGTTGTCAGTTTGCTCACGAAAATTAAGCTCAAATGTGGAGAACCAGATGAGAAGAAACAGTAAACATTTGAGCCAACGTGAACCTCTGTTAAGAATTAATATGAGCTATATAACCAGTGAACAGCACTGAGAACAGGACGGCTGTTTCGTCCGAGTTTAGTATCCTTCAGAAGTGAGTACCGATGACTCCACCGGAGATCGAACCCGGGACCTTTAGGTTACAAGACCAGTTCATAATTTTCAACCTAATGAATAAATCTGTCACCAAATACCTTTGTGTCATCCGAAATAAGAATAGAAAACGGATGATTTAGAAACAGTCACGCTAATGTATAAATCGAACAAAAAACACAGAGATGAGGAATACAAGGCAAGCATGCAGATACTAGTCATGATATTCAGCAGACAAAAACGTCTTTCCAAGGAACTTCCAGGCAGCAATCTCGCAAAACAAAATAGATTTGAACAAATTAAACATTTAAAATGAAAGACGGTGATACGGCTGATGGCCTTGCTACCACTTGAAGTACATAGAAGTGGGAACCTGTGTCAAATCTAGATGTCACTGTGATAGAGAGTGAAATTGTTTCTTAGGTCACGTGACGAAATGAACTAGAAACACACTTGTCACAATTACAGCATTTAAATGTCTCAAATAGCATCTTTATTAATTCGTCAATGTAAGTGAAATATGTATTTTAAAAAGTTCTTATTGGAAATTCAAAGAGTATTTAAGTATTTCGGTGACATTTGAAACTACTTGACGGTACAGATATATAACTTCTTTTGGAATTTGTCTCTGAGGTGATTTTATTAGTTGAGATGAGTTGAGCTCAGTTGATTCAATCTGGATACATTGTTAATGAGCAGGAGCTTAAATGAAGGAAACAGCCACTATTTGTTTAGATCCTTTCGGATCGATTACTGTCTATGGTTCAGTGGATGAGTACTCGCCAACCATGCACAAAGTCCAGGAATTGAATACTTTTGGTTTTCATGGGAAACTATATTGACTTCTTGCCTTAAAAGTGCACAATTTGCAAATGATGAATTAGAAGAGTACAACCACACTGTGGTATTATATATATATATATTATTGTTCCCTTGGGTTCCTAGTGTAAAATACGGCTTCAACTACATGTCTCCACTTGCTTCTGTCTTCTGCCGTACCTTTACCCTGCATCCATGTTAATCCATACTGTTTCAGTTCCTCTTCACACGATCACCTCCATGTCACTATTGGGGGTCCCACTCGCCACTTCCCTTTCGGGTTCCACTTGAGCAATGGCCTGACGCACGATGTCACCCAGCGGTCTCCTCAGCGAGTGTTCAATCCATCTCCACTTTCTTTTGCATATTTGTCCAGCGATTGGTTCTGGTTTTGTTCGTTCCCATAGTTTCTTGTTGGTTCTTGTTCTTTACGGCCATCTGATCTTCAGTATAGAACGAAGACAGCTGTTGATAAAGGTCTGCAACAGGCTGTTGAAAATATTCTTGGTGACCCGTCAAGTTTCTGATCCGTACGTATAGAAGAACTGACTGACTTGACGTTTGTATTGAAAATCCGAATTTTGTTGTTGAGTGTTGCTGAGTGACGAAGATTTCGAGATTAGTTTCAGGTTGATGAATGTGTTTCTCACCTCCCCGATTCTCGATTTGACGTCCTTGTCTGTTCCTCCTGTATTTGAGACAATGCTCCCTAGATAAGTGAATGAAGTAACCTCTTTCCAATCCCTCCCGTTGATGGTGATTGGTGCTGGATGTTGCTGCTGCTGTTGTTACTGTTGGTTGGTTGGTTGTTTTCATAACCTCCGTCTTGTCTATGTTCACCTGGAGTCCTGTCTTTGTTGCTTCTTCGACCAGTTTGTCGGTTTTCGCTTGTAAGTCTTCGATTTTGTGTGATAACGTGGTATACTCAAAAATATTATACCAAGTTCACCGAAATGCTCATCTTGAAGAATGCAATCCTAAGATAAGGTTGAGTCGTCTCCTGTTATATTCTACCACTGTCTACTCCTGAATTTTCTAGGAATAAAATAAGACTGATATAGAAAATTCAATCATCTTTTGGTTTCATACAATGATTCCCTTTTATAAATTTGAATAAAAAAAGAAGAAACATTGGCGCGCAGAATAATCTGGATCCGTTTTATTTCGTCGCTTCTCATCAGCTGCGTACAGCCTGAATTATTTAAGAAAAAAAAATAAAAAGTGTACAATTTTAACAAACTTTTATCCATTAGCGAGCATATTGTCAGAGCGTCATAGTGAAATAAGGCGTTGCGAATTACAAGGTGTCTAAAGTTTTATGACATATATATATTTCTTGTTAGAGAGAAATTTCTTGATCCAGTCAAAGATTGACAAGCACCCCTCACATGTTACCTCCGACTGTGTATACCAATTCACATGTATATGCGGGAGCAGTTACATTGGGAGAACAGAGAGGAAGGCCTACGTCAGATTCTGCGAACATGTACCAATGAGCCTCCGGTTAAAGGGACCGAATTGTTTAAGCTCTTCAATCGCCAAACACCTGATTGACACAGGACACCGAGTAGATGTGCTGGAATCATTAAAAATAATTAACAGACAAAGTACCATAAGTCTTCTCAGGTTTTCTGAAGCTGTAGCAATAAAACTATTGAAGCCTGAATAATGTGTCCAAAAAGAATCCGTTGTTGGACTTCAATTACCCAGGTGACTCACATCTTAGTAACTGTTTTTTTTTATAATTTTGTTAATTTATCTTTTCATCCCCCCTTTATTTTTCGCTTGACTCTCTCAGTAGATAATTCTTCTTGATCTTTTGAGTTCTGCTCACCGCATTACATTGTCAACTTCTCATCTGACCTCTTGTTCACCGAAATTTTGATCTCTTATCTAATTACGTAACCATTACTCGTTGTCTTTTGTTACAACCCCAACAGCACAACCGCTCACTAGCGACTTGCCCTATTCAGGTAGGTAGTTACCTGGGGTTCCAGCGAGAAGTCGTGACCAGTAGGGTGCAGCAGGTCGGGTGTGAGGACAAATACTCGCCGAAGACATTGGCTAGGGGTCGCGCTATGTCGTGAATTGGCATAAGTTAGAATTCATGAGCTGGCCATATGATCAGGTCCCAGTGGCTTAATGGTATACGAGCTCGCTAGCCTTGTAACCAGAAGGTCCTCGATTTGAACCCTGGCGGTGGGTGCGTACTGATGAAGAGTCCCAAACTAGGACGAGGGAAACGGCTGTCCAGTACTCTCAGGTTTTTCCAGTGGTTCTCTAACTAATATCAGCTCATGATGAAAATCCTGTAATTTCGTAACACTTTAGACACCTTGTAATTGGCAGTGCCTTATTTCACTATGACGCTCTGACAATATGCTCGCTAATGGATAAAAGTTTGTTAAAATTGTACACTTTTTATTTTTATTTTATTAAATAATTCAGGCTGTACGCAGCTGATGAGAAGCGACGAAATAAAACGGATCCAGATTATTCTGCGCGCCAATGTTTCTTCTTTCTTTGTTCACATCTTTTGGTTGTTTCTTCAACTACTATTTTATCAACACTCAAATAGTTATCATAAGAAAAACATGTCATCAGGAATTCCCATCTACTAATATCAATTTAACTAACCTTCAAGGTGATTTCTACCGTGAAGACTGATGTGAAAAAGTAATCGAAGTAGTTCAAAATCTGTTAAAAAGAAAAAGAAAAAAACACAAAATGATATGAAACATTTCTGTTGTAAGGGTAGGCAGGATTTGGTCACTGTGCTGTAGAATGTAATTCAGTGGTATTAGATAAGTTTATTTGATAAAACATACAGTAAGTGATACAGTGTCTTAATAGCTGGGTAACGTTTCCAGTTATTCGATGGCTGGAGGTGATCAGCAGGAAGCCCCCCATTTAAGTTCCGTGCTTATTGACAATGTTGATATTTTTAGTATTTTTAATATATTTATGCTCTGAAGTTTCTGTAGCAATTTGGTTAAGTTTTGAGGGTCGATTTGCTAACAACACGCCCCAACTCTCCCTCTTTATCCGAGCTTGGGACAGGCTAGAAAACTAGCGAGCTAGTAATCTAGGCGATCAGAAACTTGGTATGTCACAAAGAATATTTCCAACAGGCCACTGCAGACCTTTATCAACAATTGTCTTCGTTCTATACTCAAGATCAGATGGCCGCCGGAAAGAATCACCAACAAGAATCTATGGGAACAAACAAAACAACAAATATGCAAAAGAAAGTGGAGATGGATTGGACAGTCGCTGAGGAAGCCACTGGGTGACATCGCGCGTCAGGCCATCGCTCGAGTGGAACCCGAAAGGGAAGTGGCGAGTGGGACGTCAGTGCAAGGGTAACATGGAGGAGATCGTGTGATGAGGAGCTGAAAGGGTATGGACTAACATGGATGCAACTGAAAAGTACAGCAGAAGACAGAAGTAAGTGGAGACGTGTAGTTGAAGCCCTATGTTTCACTAGGAACCCAAGGGAACAATAATAATTATTATTATTATTGACAATGACCAGTCAGCAAGGCATATCTGCAATCTTGAAGGAACTAAGGTCCTTTCCGAGATTCGAACCCGTGTCACTCAGAGTTCTGCATTCACAGACGCAACCACTGAGCTGTTAAGACTCGCGATTGACCTCCTGTGGGTGACTCTATTGGAAACTTTGATTGGACGCTTCTAGTTCTTGAGTTGGTACAAACTGGATTCTATCAGTCAACTTTAGAATATGGTCAACATTTCAGGTGGCTCACCATCATGTTGTCAAACAAAGTGACTACACGCATGCTACTAGTTACCAGCTCGTGTTCAATCAAAAAATATGTTTCCAGTACAATTTATTGCTCACAATTTCATATATTAGTATATTCCCATGACTTTGTGACTTGCTTCAAACAGTTTCTATCTAATACAACTAACTATTCATATATCTGGTATAGTTGTTGCGTCATCCCTACTACATATATTCTAGATTAATTCAATAAAACATAGATCGATAGATAGATAGATTCAGTTAATAACCTATCCCTTCATCTAATACATATCGCCTTTCAATACTTTCACTCTATCCCTCACCGCCAACTCCTACCCACACCCTTCACGCCCCCATCTCGTTGCGTGATTACATACAAGTGCATGCATCGTAATTGCCTAGGAATGACGTCAGGCAAGTTATGTATACATGGAAAATAGGATTGAAATACAAGAGACAGAGAGAGATTAGGGGTTAGGAAATCATGTAAATACACTGATTGATATATAAGATTATAGTATGAGCAATATACATCTCATCTAACAGTTGTATGACAACGCTGCATGCCAAGTAATCCACAACGGGAAGCTCACGGAATCCTTCGAAGTGAAGACAGGAGTAAGACAGGGTTGCCTACTATCGCCAATGATTTTCCTGATTGCAGTAGATTGGATAATGCGACAGACAGTGGGCAATGAGGAAACAGGCATAAAATGGACTCACACAAAAACGACTTGGAGGACCTGGACTTCGCCGATGATATATGTCTGATTTCCCACAAACTCGAAGATATGCAAGTGAAAAGTAACAAGTTGGCAGAAGAAGCATCAAAGATAGGACTCCAGGTGAACATAGAGAATACGGAGGTGATGAAGATTCCTGGCCAACACCAACAGCCACAGCAACAACAACAGACAGCAATCAGCATAAATGGAAGGAACCTGAAAGAAACAACCTCTTTTACCTACCTGCCTAGGAAGCATTGTTTCAACTACAGGCGGAACTGACGAGGATATCAAAGCACGGATCGGGAAAGCAAGGCAAGCTTTCATTACTCTCAAGTCTGTGTGGAGGTCAACAGCATTCAGCGTCAAAAATAAGATCCGGATTTTCAACTCCAATGTGAAGTCAGTCAGTACTACTATACGGATCAGAGACTTGGCGTGTCACAAAGAGCACCTCAAACAAGCTACAGACCTTCATTAACAGATGTCTTCGCTCAATACTCAAAATCAGATGGCCGGAAAGGATCAGCAACAAAGATCTCTGGGAGCGAACCAACCAGGAACTGATTGTGAAACAAATAGGCACGAAGAAATGGAGATGGATTGGCCATACTCTGAGGAAACAATGCATCAAGTGACATCACTAGACAAGCCATTGTTCGAGTGGAACCCGAAAGGGAAGCGACGAGTTGGTCGTCAGTGCAAGGGTGAATTGGAGGAGATCATGTGAAGAGGAGATGAAAACGTGTGGGCAGACTTGGAGCCAGATGAAAACTCTAGCAGAGAACCGAACGCAATGGAGACGCACGGCTGAAGCCCTATGTTCCTCTAGGAATTAAAGGAAATAATAATAATAATGAGCAATAATCACTACTCCAAATAAACGTCATCCGGTTAGTAGTATTTATACTACTGTATCACTCGCTCTACACATAAACTTATCTCACAGGAAAGAAACAACAACAGCAGGACACAGAAAGTACAACAAAGTGAAAAATCACATAACTAGGTAAGCAGTGGTTCCTCTGGGAAAACGACAACAGCAACAAACCAATGCATAACAATTAGCTAAAATCTCATAATTGAAATACACCCACGAGACAGAGTAATGATTATTATTATTATTATGGCAATGCAGGATAAGATTTATGTAGGTAGAATGTAATATTTTTATTTGCAGAAAAAAGCACACAACCCAAATGCAATTGACATTTAGATAAATCATAAATCTTAAAATTGATTTCATATTCTTTCTAAATTGGGTTTTATTCATCCATGATTCAGGTATCAGACGTGTTTTGTATTGGGTTGTCAGTTGTTAATTAGATTTTGCATCACAGTTGTAGTCTTCTTCTTCTTCAGGTGTTTTACTTTTCAGAGGCTTCTCCACCAAAAGAAACGTGACTGTGAATACTACTCAGACCATATCATGAGTAGTATAAGTGTCAGTAGGAAGTTGAACTCCTGTAAGGGATTGTAGCTTACAATCTCTATCACAGCTTCATCATTTATAAGACGATAAAGGGTCAGTTCTACTATGTCAGCTTACGTAAAATTTACTACGCAATTATTATTATTATTGTTCCCTTGAGTTCCTAGTGGAACGTAGGGCTTCAACTGCACGTCTCCACTTCCTTCTGTCTTCTACTGTACTTTTCACCTGCATCCATGTTAGTCCATACTGGTTCAACTTCTCTTCACACGACCTCCTCCATGTCACCCTTGCACTAAGGTCCCACTCGCCGCTTCCCTTTCGGGTTCCACTCGAGCGTTGGTCTGACGCGCGATGTCACCCAGCGACCTCCTCAGCGAGTGTCCAATCCATCTCCACTTTCTCCTGCATATTTGTTGAGCGATTGGTTCTGGTTTTGTTGTTTCTCATAGTTTCTTGTTGGTGATTCTTTCCGGCCATCTGATCTTCAGTACAGAGCGAAGACAGCTGTTGCTGATGTTGCTGCTGCCGTTGTTGTTGTTTGTTGGTTATTTTCATAACCTCCGTCTTGTCTATGTTCACCTGGAGTCCTGTCTTTGCTGATTCTTTGACCAGTTTTTCGGTTTTCGCTGGTAAGCCTTCGATTTTGTGTGACATCAAACACAAGCCATCGGCAAAATCCAGGTCTTCTATGTGCTTCATGTTGGTACTACTGATATTTTTTCTGGCGTGTCTATCAGTGTAGTAAATTATTTTCAAGATATTTTTATTTGATGGATTAAGAGGGAAACACTACTGGCAAAATCGAGTGAGTAGTATTGTGTATTTGTTTCATTTTTCTGTCCTCTTTTTGGTTAAAGTGAAAAAAGCATTTCAGTAGTTATTTTGGTTCCTGATGTATATGTGATCTAGAAATACAAACGACAGCAACAACAGGCATAAAACTGCCATTGGACACGTATCCTGCAACAAAATCAGAGTTCTTGAATGCAATCAAGTTGCTGAAGTCTGCGAAGGCAGCAGGACTAGATCGGAATCAGTGAAATGTTATCCACCGGTCACAACGGATATGCTGATGCCAGTGCTGCTGAATGTTTTGGAGGAAGGAAAAGTACCCAGCGACTTACCTGATTACGTGCAGATGAAGCGTCTAACGGGTCTTCGGCTGCAAGCATAGCACTACTGACCAATATGCATACAAGGACAATATTATTGAAATAATTATGATTGCAAACTTCATGGCAGGCTACACGAAATCTGATTTTTTTTAAGAAAAGAATTGTAACAAAAAGAAGAAAAAAAACAGAATAACGGCAAGAAAACAAACGATTAGAAAATTACAAAGCATAACGTAAGGTATTTTGAAATCTGAATGAGTTCACAATTATTATGAGATTTTCAAGCATTGGTTTTATAGGGATTTAGTTTGATTGCATGTAGGATTTCATCATGAGCCGACATCAGTTAGAGAACCACTGGAAAACCATCTGAGAGTACTGCACAGCTGTTTCGTCCTAGTTTGAGACTATTCAGCAATATGCACCCGCCGGGGTTTGAATCCAGGACCTTCTGGTTACAAGGCGAGCTCATAGATCATTGAGCCACTGGGGCCCTATACAGGCAGTTAACCTGGGGTACTAGTGAGAAACCATGACCAGTAGGGTACAGCAAGTTGAAGATGAGGCAGTAACTCATCGAAGAAGACATTGCGAAATGGTCGCGCTATGTCGTGAATTGGCAGAAGTTAGAATTCGTGGACGTGCCATTTGGTCGGGTCCCAGTGGCTCAATGGTCTACGAGCTCGCCTTTTAACCAGAAGGTCCTGGGTTCGAACCCGGCTGCGTACTGATGAAGAGTCACAAACTAGGAAGAAACAGCTATCCAGTACTGTCAAGTTTTCCAGTGGTTCTCTAACTGACGTCAGCTCATGATGAAATCCTATTATGAGATTAACCAGTGGTCGTGCTCATTGTCGGAGTGTTGAATTTTAGTCTCCAGTGTGAAGAAGACTTGCGTGAACTGATTCACTCTTGTGATTTTTGTAATATCGGCAGCAATGTAGTAGGAAATAAATCGAATATTACCTGCTGTAGTATCGATTTCTACTTCAGGTTTTCTTAGTCGTCTAAAATCTTGCTGATGCCTAAGAAAATCATTCGTGTGGCCTATTATATAAAGAAGTTGAAAATCTCTGACCCAACTCAAATTCTTCTCTTACAATTTAGTCATTCATGAATTCCACCCACCCTTCTGTATTGTTCCCCCTTATCTTTTTCTGGGCTTTTTAAAAAGGACTGTATTATATTGCATAGGGCTTTGAAGGCGGTAAACTAGGGTTAGTGGTTTGGCTTTAAATCAACTAACTCGCTTATTTAATTCAATTTAGACTTTTCCCATCGACTGCTGATTGGACCTAAGTACTCGGTTTATACAGATGCTTCGACGATGACTGCTCATGTAACCTGAAGTCATTTGGTATATGGTGACTAGCAGTGGAATCCAGGATGTACAATTTGTCCGATTACAGATTCCTCACCTAGATGTACCTGCATTTCTCTGTACCTAGCTAGCTCTCGTAGCCTAGTGGATAACGCTTTTGTGTATGAAAGTAAGGGCTCTGGGTTTGAGCCTCGGTAGGAACACCATGACTCACAGGTGAATACAGGCACACCTAGTGATGAGTCCCAAATTGGACGAAATGCCCATCCTGGATTCCATTGCTAGTCACGATCAACCAACCGCCGTCAACTAACTGATACTGTGTTCATGATTAACATTTTAATTCTTGCAAGTAATTTCGTTGAATAGTGAACATCCTCTTTATTTTTATCTGTCCCCTTATATCTCTTCGGGTAGAACCAGAAGAAATTTCGTAAGAATTAAAGCTTGTAAGGCTAAATGCAAAATTTCAACCATTCCTTTTTTCGGCGTGGGTGCAAATAAACAGCAACTTATTTGTAGCACTATTATTACACATAAGATTTTCTCATTAGCTTCAGTTTCTGCTGTTTTATTATTTTCATCACAGATGAAGAGTTGCAAACTAGGGCGAAACAGCTGTCCAGTACTCCCAGATGGTTCACCCGTGGTTCTCTAACTGATGTCAGATGGTGATCAATCCTGTAGCCAATCAAACCCCTACAAACTAACACTTGATAATGATCTATTCTGTTTTCCATCCAAATCACACAAACGTGTCTTCTCTCACCTCTACAGTAAATTTCAACGGAGATGCTACTCACAAGACAATCTAAGCAAACTCAGATGCATGTTTTTTTTTTGATTTACAGCTTGATTCCACACCGTATTTTCAGTACAAGTGTGGAATTTTCAGCATGGATATCGGTTGCCCAAATTCAGGCATACCATAGATATCGGGTGTGCGCCGGCAGGGGATTGAACCCCGGACCATGTGCATGGTCGGCGAGAGTCCTAACCACTGTGCCACCGACGTTGATAGATACTAACTGGGACCTATTTACAGAACAAACATTAAATGACACAATCACAAACACCACAGATTATCTTAAATTCTGTTTGGAAATATGTTGTCCTAAAGAAACATTATTCACTCGTTTTGACCGTTTCTCTTCTCCATATATCAAAAAGCTCCGTAGAGATAAAGAACTGTTGTTCAAAACAAATGATAAGTCAGGTGTAAAAAAGCTAAATCCTCTGATAAAACTCGAAATGCACAGACTAAATGTTTTATACAACCAAAGATTCTTGTCATGTAAAACCCCTTCTAGTTTATGGAAACTTTTTAAAGAAATAACTAACGGTAAGCGGTGTAATTCTGTCCAATCTCTTAATGTTAATAATCTTAATAAGTCTTTCATACGCTCCTCTGACGATATCCTTCCTAATGATACAAATCACATAGACAATAATTTTAATGGTTTTAATACCCTTGATGTGCTTAAATGTCTCCGTTCTCTTAAGCCTTCCCAAAGCCTTGGTCCTGATGGCGTACCCGCCATTGTCCTCAGGAACTGTGCTGATATTTTGTGTTACTCTCTTACTAATATTTTTAATGCTTCCTTTTCCAGTAATGTTCTACCTTCTGCATGGAAAAACATTAAAATTGTCCCTATACCAAAACAATCTTCTGGTACCGATAGTAAATTTAGGCCTATTGCAATTACTTCTCCTTTTTTAAAATTGATGGAAAAACTACTTTTACTTCGTCTTGAACCTTCATTGAAAGCTTTTAATGACCCTAAGCAATTTGCATATAAACATGGTAGAAGTACCTTGGATGCTGCAGTTGTCTTATATCATAATGTTGTTTCTTGTTTAGACAAAGGTGCCAAATATGTTCGTGGTGCTTTCCTAGACTACACATCTGCGTTTGACTCTGTACCTAGGGGCCTTTTATTAAATAAGCTCTCCTTGATGCACACAGCATCCTGGGCTAAGAGTTGGTTGCATTCTTATTTTTCTGATAGAATGCAGTATACTGCATATAATGGCAAATCTTCTTCTGCTTTGCTTACAAAAGCCGGTGTTCCTCAAGGTGCCGTCCTCTCTCCCTTTCTTTTTTCTTTCTTCCTACATGACCTGCCACATTTAAACGAAACCAATTTTGTCAAATATGCTGATGATCTGGCTGTATCACTGCCTATCACTTCTGAGTCTGACTGCTCCAAACTTAATAGCTTTCTGTTGGACATCAGCATGTGGTCTAAGTCAAATGGTCTTATGTTAAATCCTTCCAAATGTCAGGCAGTTAACTTTACCTTCAAGCATCGACGTGACATACATGAACTAGTTAGTTCCCATGATGCCTGTAGCATAGATGGCACAGAAATTGAAACCAAGTCAAGCATTAAATACTTTGGATTAGTTCTTTCCTCTGACCTTTCATGGTCATCCCACATTTTATTGATCTCTAAGAAAATGTTTCGTCTTACCTTCTACATTAAAAAGTTAAGACAACAAGGTATCAACCAACCTTTAGTTCTGCAATTTTTAAACTCCTATATTTTACCTATTGTACTCTATTGTTCTCCACTAATCTTTCCTGGGCTTCTTAAAAAAGACTGTCATATTACGAAGGGTATTAAATGCTGTGAGTATGGCTTGTGGTTTGCCACTGCGTGAGCTCGCCAATACTATAGTCGAGAGACACGTAAATTCCTGTACAAATCGGGCAAAGGCCGTACTGTCAGACCCTCTGCACCCTCTTTATTCACAACTATCCCCTTGTATCTCATCAGGTAGAACGAGAAGTCAATATAAGAAATTATATGCTCGTACCACTAAGTACAAAAATTCTACAATACCGTATTTAGCCCGTATTTTATGTGATGAAGACACTGTTAGACGTGAAACATATAAGTTACTATGTAATTAGCATAGTGAATCGACCCTTTCATTGTTCATCTTTCTGTAATTCTATGGTGTCACCCTTTCTATCATTTAATTATAACAACTTTGCTATTTTTATTTTAGTTGTTATTACTATTATTACTATAATTTTATATTTTTCTCCTTATCCTATACTATAATTGCTACATAGCTCCTATAAAAACGTTTTGTTATCATTATTATGTATTAATTATTCCGTTTATCTTTTTTTTCTGTTTGTTGTTGTCGTTTTTGAGTAAATTAGATGCAATACTGTACTGAATGCTGAAAATTCCTTGCTGTATCATTATTACTGTTTTTGGAATAAAGCAAAATTATTATTATTATTATTAGACAAACATTTCATTGTTACTTCAATAAGCCAATTACATCTTCTAATCGTAACCCGTCTTTTTTCATTCCTTAGCTTTTTGGCTGGGATATACAGGTTCAAACTTATGATTTAAAGTTTCATTGACAGTGGTGTTCCATTTTACGGGATAGCAATACTAGACTGACGCCTACCCCCCCTCACCCCCTCACCTCTTTTCCGGGCTTACTACCTGGCTTAACAACGTTAAGGAATGCATCAGCCAAGAACTGAACGTGGGTGACGCTACATTTGAACCGCTGCTGCGCCAAGATAATATGAGTTAGAATATCTGAGCATCTATCCCAGTACTGCCTGCATGCTAAGCCAGAAAGAGCTGTATCATAGTTGGGAGGGGGTGATGGTGTACCACCACTTAACCTCTAGCGCATCATAACCCGTACTTATATGCATTTTAACATAGTCTCCAATTCACTGGTGTGTATTTTGCCAAAGTGGAGAATGCAGACTCTAGCAGATGATTGAATCGTGGTTCAAATCGAAAAGAAACTGCGACACATGACCCTTGCAAAATTGATGATACTGATATAGAAACCAAGTCTGAAGTTAAGTATCTTGGTTTAATTCTCTCTTCTGACCTATCCTGGTCCTCTCATGTCTTAGCGATTTCTAAAAGAATATTTCGTTTGACTTTTTACATTAAGAAGTTAAGGCATTCAGGCATAACTCAACCACTCCTCTTACAGTTTATCAACTCGTGTATTTTACCTATTCTTCTTTACTGTTCACCCTTATTCTTTCCCCTGAATTGCTTAAAAAAGACTATGTCATACTTCGTAGAACTCTGAACACTGTCAGTCAGCTGGGTGAGTGGTATCCCATTGGGCCATATCGTTGGCATTGTCACTGATAGGCACTTGATGTCATGCAACAAATTCGCTAAAGGAATTTTGTCAGACTCTAAGCACCCACTCTACCCACAGCTTCAACCTTGTATCTCCTTCTCAGGTGAAACAAGAAGTCTTTTCAGAAGAATTTGTGCACGTACGTCTAAGTATAAAAATTCCACTATACTATACTTAGCACGTACTTTATGTGATGAAAACAGTGTTAGGTATGGACTAACTAGCCTTCTTTGCGCTACTAAATAAACCATTTCCTTTACCCTTAAAGCATCATTCTTTATTGTTATCGTATTTCTTATATTTATAATCCTCTCAATTTTTTCGTTTTGTTTATTTTATTTTTCATAAGTGTGGACATAATTTTAGGTTGTATTATAACTGTTAATTTTGTATTTCCCCTCACTATTATACTATATCAACAGAACATTAGACCCAATAATCTATAACATGCTAAAGTTTCCAAACTGAATCGACAATACTGTTTGAAACAAGCTCACTGTTATTAGTATTTATTATTATTATTATATCTAATAATTATGTCGTTAATGTGGACAAATTCCTCCGATTAATTTTTGTTTTAATTTTTAATTTTATATACACTTTAAGTAAATCAGATGCAATATTGTGACAAATGCTGAGAATTCCATTCTGTATTATAAGTACTGTTTTTGGAATAAAGTAGATTATTATTATTATTATTACCGTTGATAATTAGTCTACCTGAAGATCCTGTCCAAAGAGTGAATACTTTTCAATAAAACATGATGGCAATACTTTCTTACCGTATATAAACAACACATTATACAAAATGAAGCAAAAATTATTATCATTATTATTATCTTCATCGCATAAGCCATTCCCCCCCCCCCCCAAAAAAAATGAATTGTCTACAAAAATCCAATAAGATATTGAAATGTATGCCCTAAAGGTAGATACATTTACTTCCTTACTTACTGATAACTTTATTGCCTTGTTACAGACTGACTGAGTTTATGAAATCATGTGATTAGTTTTCGTTTATATATGAATGTATATATATATATATATACATTGGATGGATAAAGTCTGTCAGTGTTGTTTACTCCGCCCATCCACATGTAACTTTGATTATGAATATGCCTATAATTCTGCCTCACAGTCATTTATATTGCTGTAAGATCAAACTCCTACACTAATAGACATATAATAATAATAATATAAGTTCAGATGTGATGTGCATGTGTAAAAAAAGCAAAGAACTAATAAAAATTATTTGCTGTTTGGGAAAAAAACCCACTATTATTATTATTAAGCACCTGTTTGCCTGTTTAGTTTATTTTAAAAGTTTGATTTAAATAGGGAGACATTTTTAATATATGTGTAAAATTTGGGCACTGTGGTAGTAAGTAATTCCATATTAGTTTGTTTATTTGATATATGACACAGTGAAACAGTATTATTTACTGGATGACGACGCCTTCCGAACAAAATTTATTGTTCATAATCGTATCAATTGTGACCACACGACTTTGACACTTGAGTTTTATAGCTTTCTTTGTTCTCTCCTATTTTTCGTCGGATGGGTAGTAGAATTTTCCAGATATCTGGGCGGACAGGTGTTGAATCATTCCTATTACATGTATTTGCAGTTGATTCGATTAACAAAGCTTCTGTTATCAATCTCTTCCTCCACCCTGTGACATTAGATTTAAAAACTGTCATTCTATCACATCTATCCTATTGAATCGTTGTGTGTAACTGCAGGAACTAATACACATAAAAGAAGCCTTGAAACTTAATAATTACCCGGAGAAATTAGTCAGAAAATATGTAAGGAAATGTAAAAATAAAATAAATAATAATAGTAGCGATAGCGATAATAACAATAATAGTGATTATAATAATATTAATGAGGACACCAACAATAAGGAATCTAAATTATCAGTAGTAATTCCATACGAGGAAAGAACCTCAGAAGCCTCACAGAGGTTCTTTCCTCGTATGGAATTACTACTGATAATTTAGATTCCTTATTGTTGGTGTCCTCATCTAATATTATTATAATCACTATTATTGTTATTATCGCTATCGCTACTATTATTATTTATTTTATTTTACATTACAATAATTTTTCTGACTAATTTCTCCGGGTAATTATTAGTTTCAAGGCTTCTTTTATGTGTATTAGTTCATGCAGTTACACACAAACATACAATAGGATAGATGTGATAGAATGACAGTTTTTAAATCTAATGTCACAGGGTGGAGGAAGAGATTGATAACAGAAGCTTTGTTAATCGAATCAACTGCAAATAGGAATGATTCAACACCTGTCCAGCCAGGAATCTGGAAAATTCTACTACCCCTACGACGACAAATAGGAGAGAATAAAGAAAACTATAAAACTCAAGTGTCAAAGTCGTGTGATTATAATTGATATGATTATGAACAATAAATTTTGTTCGAAAGGCGTCGTCATCCAGTAAATAATACTGTTTCACTGTGTGATATATCAAATAAACAGACATTTTTAATCTTATATAATCAATCAATCAGTAAGGGAATTGAAAATAATTTCGACAAAGAAGTGACTATTGTGGTGTAGTAGCCTGGTGGATTAGACAATTGGCATTTTAAGCGATAGGTGTTGGCTAGGTTCTAGTGCCAGTCGGTACACTATCATTCAATAGGGATGCAGGTAGGTAAGTCTAGCTAACGAGTTCATGAAATTAACGGGTAGCGAACGCTTACCAAATAAAATATAATTTAGGATTGCTTGTTAATTAATCTGCGATAGAAGAGTGATAAGAGGATTAAAGCTAACCATTCGCCTTTATTACTCTCTGTGTATTCTTTTCAGCAGGTTATAAAATCAAAACCTAAGTTCCTTTGGGTTCCAAGTGGAACATAGGACTTCAGCAAAACATCTCCACATTGTTCTCTTCTCTGTGGCCCTCTTCACCGATAACGCAATCGCCGATTCTCATTTGGATTCCACTTGAGCCATGGCCTGCATTGTACGCGATGTCATTCGATGGCCTCCTTAAAGTATGCCCATATTTGTTGAGCCATCGACTCTTGGTTGGTCTGTTACCATAGATTTTTTTGCTTATTCTTTCTGGCCGGCTAGCCATCTATTCTTCAGTATGGAGCCAGCGAAGTCGGCAGCTGTTGATAAATATCCGTTACTTGTTGGAAATACATTTCGTGACATACAATTCAATTTTTCTGACCCATATACAAGAACAGACTGACTGACTGAACATCTGTGTTGAAAATCTGAATTTTGTTCTTTATGTTGGCTGGCTGGGTGCAGAAGATTTCCAAACTGGTTTCAGGTTGATTAAAGTGTATCTTGCCTTTCCAATTCTGGCTGGTTTTTACATCTTCATCCGTTCCGCCGGCCTGTGTTTGGAACAATGTTTCCTGGCTCGATAAGTGAAGGAAGTAACTTCTGTCAAATCTCTCCCATCGATGATGACTGGTGCTGTTGTTGTTAGTAGGTTATCTTCATCACCTCCATCCTCCTTATGTTCACCTAGAGTCCTATCTTCACTGCCCACTCTTGCCTGTAGGTTTTTCAGTTAGTGTAACATTAAACATAAGTTATCGGCAAAATCCAGATCATCTAGAGTCTTCTTATCAGTCCGGTGTATTCCTAAAAGAGATTATTGTCTCAACTACGGGAAGAACGGACGAGGATGTCAAATCGAGAATCGTGAAGGCGAGAAACACATTCATCAACCTGAAACCAATCTGAAAATCTTCGTCACTCAGCTTCAACAACAACAAAATTCGGATTTTCAATATAAACGCCAAGTCAGTTCTTCTATACGTACGGATCAGAAACTTGGCAGGTCACAAAGAATATTTCCAACAGCCTGTTGCAGACCTTTATCAACAGCTGTCTTCGTTCTATACTGAAGATCAGATAGCCAGAAGGAATCACCAACAAGAAACTATGGGAACGAACAAAACAAGAACCAATCGCTCAACAAATATGCAGGAGAAGGTGGAGATGGATTGGACACTCGCTGAGGAGGCCGCTGGGTGACATCGCGCGTCAGGCCATCGCTCGAGTGGAACATGAAAGGGAAGTGGCGAGTGGTTCGTCGGTGCAAGGGTGACATGGAGGAGATCGTGTGAACAGGAACTGAAACAGTATGGACTAACATGGATGCAGTTGAAAAGTACAGCAGAAGACAGAAGCAAGTGGAGACGTTTAGTTGAAGCCCTATGTTCCACTAGGAACCCAAGGGAACAACAATAATATAATAAATGACCGGTGCTGATGAATTAGGACGCAGCTCCGTGTCTAACACTATCAATGAAGAAGAGATCACTAAAATATTTCACTATTAATATCAGTAGCAATCAATCAATCACTCAACAGTCAAAAAGTGAATTTCAATACTTACGGATTAGTTGGACTAAAGATGAAAAATGAAGATGCATTCGGTATTGGTTTTATTTTCTTTGTTGAACTCATCTCTGAATGACGTCGAGAATTCGAGGCATCTTTTGCATCTTTATCATCAACACTTTCATCTATATGTTCATTGTTGCCATCAGTTTCATCTCCAGGTTGATTGTTTTCAGTTTCATTGGCTTTACGTTTCTCATCTATACATATTTTTGATCAGTGTAAATAAAAGAGAAATAATAATAATGATAATAATAAGGGTGACACATGTTATTTATGGCTTAGGTCTTGTTAGTAAATCAGAAGACTTCCAGGTAAATATGTTAATAAACAATAATATCAGTAGAGTATTATACTTAGTCATCTTGTGATGTAGGGGGTTATGGCTGGGAGGCTGGATCAAAATTTGGACCACAACAGGATGAGGATCAGTAACCTGAGAACTACTAGTCTGGCTTCTGAATTTACAGTTTACAGTCTGTTACCAGTTTACCCATGCAGCTGTCCAGAATTCAGTTCTCTCAGCTGAAGTAATCTGAGCAGATTGCTGATAAGCTCGGTTTAAGACGGGTGAAACAGCTGTCAGGTATTTAGACCACTTGAATCTGGCTGACTAGTAAGCAACAGTAATTAATGTCAGAGGTGTCACACTACTCACCAGTGAATCAGTAGTATATAACACTGAAACGACTGAGCTATCAGATTCAACTGACTATGACGTCACTTTTTTATAAAGACTGTTCAGTAGAAGACACTGTACTTCTAGCCTTAGTACATTCTTCTCTGATTTGGAATCAATCAAATACGTATATGTCTTCAGCGCGGAAGAAAACTTTGTATGTGAATCTAAATTTCAGAGGAGATTTGGCAGCTGATATCCTGAACAGAAGAATATCCAGCTCTTCAAAGAAAACCTTCCCTACAGTAACACTAAGAGTGACTTTTTCTAGCCGTCCAATACTTCGAAACAAAGCTAAGGACGAACTCTCGCATACGACCAATTCAATGTGCACATACCAGTTCACCTGCTCGTGCGGAGCTAGGTACATTGCATTGTTGTATGCGCGTCCTTTCAAAACGGGTTAGAGAAGATTACCCAGCATGGCTGGAAAAAGGAGACACCGGTTCAATCAGAAGTGCCATTATTGAACATTTCTTGATCAACACCTCCCACAACATCTCAACTGATCCATTCAAAGTAATTTACGAAGCCAACGGAAACTTACCACAAGTAGTGTGTTTCCGACTTCTCTGTACTGCAGAAGCCCCCGCAATATGCATTGAAAAGCCGGAGCTGTGTGTTCAAAAGAAATTAGTTCAACCTCTACAACTACCATGGTCCTAGTTCGGTATGTTCCCTTAGCCGCCGTTTTTATTCATTCGCTGTATGTGTGATTCTTCTTCTCTATGTCTAAATTCAATTTATCCCGTATTTTTCCAGTTATAAGAGCAGTTATTTTAAATTTTTTTTCCATGCTTTTCCTGTTCACATTTATAATTCGTTTAAAATAACTATTATATCCCAATCCTGTGTAATTTTGGTTTCTAAGGCTCTCGTAATCTGTATTCACACTTCCTAACTTCCATTTCAAGTTGAAAATTATTATTTTAATTTGTTTTCATGCCCATTTTTTGTGTAACGCAAACTGTTTCCAGTTTGTGTAATTTTGTTTCTAAGCCTCTCATAAAAACCATATCTAGTTGAAAATAATTGTCCCCTTTTTTTCGCCTTCATAATTATGTGGAATCAAGTAAAAATTGGTTCTATGTAAAATTATGTATAACAAGTGCGATTGTACAGCTTTTGAAAATAGTATAAACAAACAAAAGATCACCATCTTTGCTGAACTTCGTGTTCTCTTCTTTCAAATATATATATGTCACATCTCAGATATATCGTATTTATATGAAAGCAGTTTCAGATGGCAGCCTAGTGTATTTGTTCAGCTTTAAATGGCTTCATCAAAATCTGTCAGCTTATTTCTCAATCTGATCGCTAAACACGTGAACAGCAAACAACACTATTCTGTTGTACAGTGAGAATGCTTTTGAAGTTAGATATTAGGAAATAGCTTCTTTGTTGCTGCATGCTTTGGTTTTATGCTGAATTTCTAATCTTTTGTCTTTACCGGTTGATTGATTGGACTGAGATGTTAGGGTCTCTGCTGAAACGTCGCCTAATAGTACGGATGCTTTGACGATGTCTTACTACTCACATGATTTCAACCGAATCCCTACAAACCAATACTTCAATATCAATGAAATGGTCACTGGCGACTGGCCCTATTCAGGTAGGTAGTTACCTGGGGTTCCAGTGGGAAGTCGTGACCAGTAGGGTGCAGCAGGTTGGGTGTGAGGACAAATACTCGCCGAAGACATTGGCTAGCGGTTGCGCTATATCGTGAATTGGTAGAAGTTAGAATTCATAAACTGGTCATTGGATCAGGTCTCAGTGGCTTAATGGTCTACGAGCTCGCCTTGTAACCAGAAGTTCCTGGATTCGAACCCCGGTGGGCGCGTACTGATGAAGAGTCCCAAGCTAGGACGAAACGGCTGTCCAGTACTCCCTGGCAGGTTTTCTAATGGTTTTCTAACCAATGTCAGCTCATGATGAAATCCTGTAATCACATGATTTCATTTGATGAATTCCAGGATGTGCGTACTTCGTCACGATCCATCGAATGACGTCGTCTTAATCGTCAGATATCGTCGAATCATCCTTACCGAGGACTAGCGTGTCAACATAACCTGAACATTCCTGTTCAGTCAATCAAGCGTTAAAATAAAAGTGACTCAGACAAATAATAGCTGACACTTGTCAGATAAGAGGCGGTTCTCGCGTCTCGGAGATTTAGTGGACAATGCCTTGGCGTTCGCAACAATGGGTGCACGTTTCAAGTCTCAGTGAGTCCTATGGGTGCATCCCCAGCTGACTAGTCCCAAACAGTTTAACATGCATAACAGATACAGTGTTTGTAATTCTCTGATCTTTCGGAAACACAGAAATTTATTTGTAACGAAGGTAAATTATTGATAAAGTTTCTGACACTGTCAATAATTAACTCTCTTAATTTTTTGAATCTAATTTCCATTGAGATTCTAGGTTAGCTATACAGATTAGCGCAAACACCACATGTTGTACGCTACATACACAACTGGCGTAAAATGGTTTCGCCATACTCTGACTGCACTATCATTGACAAGATACAAACATTGGAAAAAAAATTGATTGAGTAGTTTTCTTTATAGTCTCACCTCTGTCAAACATGGATCGGTCAATTTCAGTGTCTTCATTGATTGGATCCAGGCTACACGAAATCAAAGACAAAAAAAGAGTGTTATTAGAAACGGTCAATTAAAAACCATAATGAAAAAAAGATACGCTTTAGTCGAACAAGCATTTGCTTACACCTCTGTAATCCTTTGCATGATTATGATAAAAAAGAGAAAAAATGCTTTAAACAGTGCCATAGCCAGGCATCTCCTCGACAGGGGTCATGAGGTGGACGTCAAAAAGTTGTTCAAAATTATCAATAGGCAAAAGAGCTCAATTCTCCTCAAGTTTGCTGAAGCCATTTCCATCAAGCGCCTGAAACCTGATTTATGCGTCCAGAAAAAGGAGGTTATCGATCTTTCTTTGTCCTGGTAACTGGATATTTTCATCTCTCTTTCATCTAAATGCGTAATGCTGAAAGGTTTCCATTGTGTATGATGGTTATTGTTCGGAATAGTGTTTAATATTACATATATATTTGTATATATTATTGCTGCACGCATATATTGATCGGCTGATTTTTGTTTGAAATGAACTCTGTGCAAGTATGTTAAAATTGTTTTTGTAGATATATTTAATAATGTCTTTGCCCTGTAAGCAGCTGACGAGAAGGCCACGAAATAGCAATGATGGTACCATTTTATTCTGCTAAATCTGTAGTTCTTGCTTTGTTCAAATATGATAAAAACCACGTACTAATCTCTTGAAAGCATGCCAATAAGAAGACAAATATTCCTCTAGTCAAAGAGAGAGAAAGAAACGGACAGATGTTGAAGCCTATAAAATTCTTCAGATATGCTTTTATCATATCACATTTAATTGGTAACTAGGCTATAATCAGAATCATTTACATAATCGTCAGTGTAGGTGCCCTGCCGACTGAATCCTGTCAGTCAAGCTTGCAATGCAGTCATTAGTGTCAAAGAAATTCATCACCGCAGTGCACTTTTTCGAATTAATGTTACACCTCTAGGAGCGTAGAGCATTCCCTTCGATAACTTACTCATTTGGGTTCTACAGTTATGCATAACAATGAAAATTATTCTCTAGCTGAAGATGAGACAGTAACTCATCGAAGAAGAAATTGCGAAATGGTCGTACTATGTCGTGAATTGGCAGAATATAGAATTCAAGGATCATTGGATTGGGTCCCAGTGGCTGAATGGTCTACGAGCTCGCCTTGTAACTAGAAGGTCCTGGGTTTGAATCCCGCAGTGTGGGTGCGTACTGATGAACAGCCCCAAACTAGGACGAAACAGCTGTCCAGTACTCCTTGCAGGTTTTCCAGTGGTTCTCTAGCTGATGTCAGCTCATGATGAAATCCTCCATGTATTCTCTAGCTATTAGGTGTATATGTAAGAGGAAGTTATCGAAAAGAATATTGTTTGCTCAGACTTTCTTCGTCTTCCAAAAGGTATAAATGGGGATTTTCGTATTAGTGTAAAAGAGAATAGGCATTCTGCAGAGTTACCATTTTCAGCGATATCATATGAAGATGTACAACCGCATATATATATACAGTAAAATTTCTTCGCAACAAAATGAATATTTCCAAAGATCTTTCATCAGAACTGTAAATATCGCATAACAAATTACATAATGTAGAAACCATTAATCGAGTAGCAATGGCCGAATTCAGCTGACGGCGTTGAGTGTAACTCAACTAAAATTGAACAATGGTCAAGTTAATAACAGTGGTAATAGGTAGTAGAGATATAATAGGAGGCGAGCGAGAAAAATAAAACAGTTAAGAAACCAAAAACAAAAAATTGCATATTTCGTGTTTAGACAGATCAGGTGCATTGTAGATTTAATTACTGAACGAACTTCTTTTGTATGTAGAGTTGAGGGTTTAACATGTGAATCGCCATTACTTATATCCAATTCTTATGATTAGATAATATCATTGATAGTGCATTAATAACGATACTCATAATATAGACCGAGTAGAGATCTGATTATAACCTTCAAACCTCTACAGAATGACTATAGATTTGATATATCTACCTATCAGCTCTAAAACCCTCACGCAACATTACAGGAGAGTTTGAAAGTCAGGAAGTTATGTTATTTTACAGTCCAGTTAACGGTTAAAGATGGTAGCCTAGGTGAAATCATGTACATCTTATCTTCAGCATACCATCTGCACAGATCTTCCGTGTTGTGCTACTTCTGACCTTCACACTGTATTTCTTTGTGTTCCTTTCACATCTCCCATGTATCTCTGAAATGCTGTATCATTTGCTTCTTCTGAATATCAAATCTATCTCCCGGTTATTTGATGTTTTTATGCCAAAGATTGTCTCGTCATATACTACTACAAATCTTATCAGCAGCACACACCAAAATACTGCTTCTCGCATCGTGTCCTTGGCCCCTACAACTAACTAATTAACTAACTAACTAACCTCCAAGAGAAATGTTGTCGACTCTTTTAAGAAGCAGCTAGACAAGCATAGATACACTCTAAAAAGGTATGAATCTAAAATTTGAAAGTTCTCATAACTAAGCCGTAATGAGGCATTTAAATCATATAAATAAATATTCTTTTTGTGTGAAAATAACAAATGAAATTATTCAGTTAAAATAACATTTTGTATGCATTGGAGAAGTTCATAAGTTTATAAAACATATCAATCTTTGATTTCTAAACTTTCTACAATCAGAAATGCATACATTTGTGCTAGTCATACGACTTTTTCTCAAAACACATCTTTTGAGTACTGTGTAGAGTAGAAATTCATCATAAGAATAAAAACGGTTGCCATATGTAATTATATAGTTATCTTTACAAGATTGTTAGAAATAAGATCATTTTACACAGTCTATAAGATAACAAAAGGATTATGCTTGTTAATCATAACCTCGCCTAATTTACTAGCTCACTGGTTTTCTAGCCGGTCCCAAGCCCGTGTAAAGAGGAAGGGTTGGGCCTGGGGCCAGTAACCCTACACCACTAAATCTATCAAACTGCTAGAGAAACTTCAACGCACAGAAAATATATTAAAAATACAAAAATTCAAATAATAATCTTAACTTCGCCGGAATCAGAGAGGCAAAATGACACAGAGAGCTGGTCAGCCGATGTGTCTTGTCTCGATGAAAGCCGGAATAAGAATAGCGAAGTGGAATGTACGCACAATGTACGAGGCTGGCTGCGAAGGCTGCCCAAAGAAATTCAGCAGCAAAATCAACACTGACATTAAGTACGATCAAAAACACGTATTCCGAAAACATGGGCCTCAAGAATTGTCATTCCATAAAGAGCAGAGACGTCAGACGATATCAGAAGAGTACTCAATAAGCTCGATATCAGAGTTTTCTTCAAAATATCAGACACGCTTCAAAGCAACCTTGTCCATATAAAAGACCAAATCCATAAAAGATTCTCCGTCTAATTGTGTCTATAAAATAAAATGCAAGTTTGGAATATGAAGCGATAAACATCGGCCAAACATCTCCAGATAGAAATCAAAATCAGAAGAAATGAACACACTAGACGCGACTTTGTCCGACCACTGATAAATCCAGTTGAAGTAGAAAAGCCTTAAAAATCATCAGCCATAGATCTGTCTACACGCTACAGAATCAGGCCACAAAATTGTTTTCGACAATATTGAAATAATCAAGAAAAAGCATTTCAGAAATTACAAAGAACGTCTCATATCAACAAGAAGCACTTCATGTCATCAAGTGGAATCCAAATTGTCTGAATAGTCTGAATGATGGACTAAAACAGAATTTGACGTGGTTACAACACCCCCTCCCCACCCCATGAAATGACAAAATCAACACGGATGTGGTAGCTTGATGAATTTGCGCACAAAAAGGCAGTTGAATAAGATTATAAGTCAACGGGCGGAAGAACTCAGTGATAATGGCTTATACATTTTCATCTCTCTTCAGTGTTACAAATTTACCTCGTTATTCAGAGCTAATAAATAGGAAACTCATGGCAGGTAACGCTTCCTGTTGACTAGGTTGTTTTAACACAAAATACCTCAGTGTTAATTATGTTAGATGTCTAATTTTATGTGAATAAAATAATGCTAACATGTTAAAATTAAATGATAATAATAATAATGATAATAATCCGGATTAAAATTGTCGAAAACAGAAAACTAATTATTCTTATTCTAACCTAGATGTGTTTTTTTTTCATTAAGTCTAAAGAAAAAAAACTGTATGTTCCTGTAAGGGGTATCAAGAAGATAGAAATACATTGCGCCAAAAATGAAGGCTTTAGAAGATTTAGACTCCGTGGACGATTTACGCCTAATGTCACACACAGACTTAAAAATCTACAGGTGGTGAAAAGCAACAACTTGGCAGAGGATGAAGACAGTGGAGACAGGAGATTCAGATGAACATACAGAAGATAGAGTTGATGAAGATGTTTGACCAGCAACAACAACTAATCACTATCAGCAAGAGAAATGTAAAGGAGGTTGACTCTTTCACTTGTCAGCATGCTTTCAACTAAAAACCTCACGGATAATCATGTCAGTCAAAAGCAGAGGGGGAAAGGTGAGATAGACCTTTATTAGTCTTAAATCAGTCTGGAGACCTACTACAGGGATTTCGAATATCATGAAAAGCATTTCGAACTGGCTGTTATCAACAGCCACCTTCTCTCTATACTGAAGATCAGATGTCCAGACGGATAGGAAAAGCAAAACGGAACTCTGACAGCTACCTAATCAAGAACTTACCACCTAGCAAACATGCAGAAGTAAATGGAAATGTGTTGGACATGCACTGAGGAAACCGTTAAGTAACATTTTACCCTAGGCATGCTCTCCAGTAGAGTCCGAACAGAAGGCGACGAGTTGGGTTTAAGTTTGATATTGACATGGAGAAGATCATGTGAGTAGAAGGCGAAAGCTTACAAGCAATCGTGAGCCTAGCTACGGGGGATTTCAGAGAGAAGAGTGAAATGGAGATATTTTTTTGAAGCCATATGTCCCACTAAGATCCTAAGGAAATGATCATAGTAAGAATGATCTTGTTAGCAGAAACCATTGTAAATAACAAAACTGGTCATTTTAAACGAAGCAAGGAAGGAAAATATTTGCAAAATGAAAACACAACTCTTTTGTTGCCTTATTTCACAGGTCTTCTTCAACTGAAAACAGTCTAAAAATGACACAGATTCTATTCCATATAAATGTATATAACATACTTCAAAATTACATTTTATGCAATGAACATCCTTAACAAGTTTAACGATGCGCATTCAGCAATAAACTTTACCATAGAGAAAGAAAGTAATGACAGTATCTCATTCCTAGACGTCTTTCTCACCAGGAAAGAAGATGGCACACTGAGAAGGAAAGTGTATAGAAAGCCTACAACAACAGGTCAGTACACTCATTTTTTGAGAGTCAGTATAGCAACAGTTTCGTAAAAACCAATGTTCATAAAACTGCAGATCCTCGGTGAAAACATCAGCTAAATAACAAGACAGCGCCAAAAGAATGCAGTTGAAGAGCTTATTATTCAGCAGAGGTACGTTGTCTCTTCACTACCATCCTAAATCTACGTTCGTGAAATAAGCATAAAGTACCTAAATTTGCCTCCTATATGTGTATCTACCAGTTTGACTGCAGCTGTGGAGCCAGCTACATTGGGTGTACAATTAGACAGGTTCGTCATCGTATTTCCGAACATCATCCAACATGGTTAAGCAAGGGACAAACAAGATATATTCGTAGCTCACCTTGTAGACAGTGTGCATAAGGTTGATGTTAATACAGCATTTAAAATTATCTATCGTATTCCTACTAATCATAATTTTGCTCTACGAGTTCGTCTTCTACAGACAGCTGAAGCAATAGGAATCCACCTGAAGAAGCCAAACCTGTGTGTTCAGAAGAAATTTGTACAGCCACTTTCTTTGCATTGGCCATCGTTACATGACTGTAGAAACCGGACTATTTCGCCCCCCTCCACCTAAATTTTAAAAATTCTGACCATTTCATCTTTAATTACGTGTTATCCTTATAAAATTAATTTATTCTATCCATTTCTACCTTTTAAATGTGTATTGATTTTCTTCGTTTATTATCAACCCATTGACATTTTGACACTGACTAATTATTGTTAACAAACATATCTGTGCCACTTGATTGGTAAACTGTTGTGTATTGTATTAAAAATACTATATATATATATATATATATATATATATATCAGAGTAGAGCCAGAGATGAGAATCTAATTGAAAAGTAAATATTTCTTCGCTCAATCTTTCTGTTTTCCAAAGAATATTTAACGATACTTAGAACATTAATGGAACAAGAGGTAAAGCCACAAGATTGTTACTAAATGAGCAGCCAGAATTATTATTACAGTATTATTATTCAGTTGGGTTCAAAGTGGGACATAATGCTTCAACAAAACATCTCCGCTTTCTTCTATTTTCTGCCATTCTCTTCAGCTGGGTCCATGATTGACCGTAATCTCTCACCTCCTCCTCCCCAAACGATCTCCTCCATGTCGCCATCACACTGACAACCCACTCGTCGCTTCCAGTTCGTATTCCACTAGAGCCATGGCCTGCACTGCGTGCCATTTCATTCGACGGCCTCCTCATTGTGTGTCTGATCCATCTGCATTTTCACCTACATAATTGTTGAGCAGTCGTCTCTTCATTGGTTTATCCAAGGCCACAATTTCTTGTCGTTAATTCTTTCTGGCCGCCCGGCCATTTGATCTGCAGTATGGAGCCTGAAGAGCCAGCTGTTGATAAATATCCGTAACTTGTTGGAAATACTTTTCGTGACATACAGTTCAATTTTCTGACCCATATACAAGAACTGACTGACTGACTGAACATCTTTATGCTATCTGGCTGGGTTTAGAATATTTCCAAACTGGTTCCAGGTTGATTAAGGTATATCTCCCCATTCCAATTCTGGTTGGCTTTCGCATCTTCATCCGTTCCGCCGGCCTGTGTCTGAAACAATGTTTCCTGGCTGGATAAGTGAAGGAAGTAACTTCTGTCAAATCTATCCGGTTGATGATGACTGGTGCTGGTTGTTGTTACTGTCGCTGTTGGTTGGTTATCTTCATGACCTCCGTCTTGTCTATGTTCACCTAGAGTTCTGTTTTCACTGCCCCCCTCTTCTGCCAGTATGTCGGTTCTCGCCTGTAAGTCTTCGACTTTATGTGACATTAGAAATAAATCATCCACACACGAAATTCACATCCTCTAGAGTCTTCTTATCGGTGGTCCATAGTATTCCTGTCTCCTCGCCCCCCCATGTGTGGTGTTCCGTATAATCCAACCAGTCCACCACAATTAAGAATATCATTGGTGATAATAAGCAGACAGCCTTGTGTATTACTCCTGTATTCACATAATCTAATAAGAGCTTTGAGAGGATGATGCAATGAGTGTGAAATCACTCAAGCCATCAAAATAATGATCAATATAATGTGGTAGTTTTGATGAATTCACGTTTTGCAGAATTATTATTATTGCTTAATCGGGGTTTCGACCCAATCTATGTGATTAACCTTAAACTAGATCTGTTCTTATTGTGTAATAATTCTTTGTGACCTGACAATCTATATGCAATCTGCAGGATTTTCACTTCTAATCTACTTAATTGTTTGTTGTGTAACAACAGTTTCGTGAGTGCTCCTACCTATCTTATGTTGTTGTTTGTTTTTTTAACTCAAATTTTCAGTCATATGACAGGTAAATTAACTCAAATATAAGAAGTGAATTTAGACAGAGTGTGGTAGAGTAAAGGTCCACTGCAGAATAATTCTATTTAATATAAGGCAAACAGTGATACAGTAAGTTTTTTCGCCATACATCAGTGCGTGTTTTATTGAAAATAAAATGATTCTATGAAAAATCAACGCTGGTAATGTGACGATCACCTACTAGTATGTATTCATCATTCTTGTTCCATAAATGTCTTCTTTAAGGTATTGTTTTAAATACTCACATCTAATCAAGCTAATTTATTTTTAATATTTAGGCAATGAGGAGTTAATTTTCAAGTATTGGTTTTGTAGGGGTTTTGTTTGATTGCATGGAGGATTTCATCATGAGCTGGCATCAGTTAGAGAAACACTGGAAAACCTGCTAGGGAGTTATGGACAGCTGTTTCGTCCTAGTTTGAGACTCTTCTGACTGGCCCTGTTAAGGCAGTTAACCTGGGGTTCTAGTGAGAAGCCGTGACTAGTTGGGTACAGCAGGTTGAAGATGTGGCAGTAACTCATCAAAAAAACATTGCGAAATAGTGGCGCTATGTCGTGAATTGGCAGAAGGTAGAATTCAAGGACCACTGGATTGGGTCCCGGTGGCTCAATAGTCTACGAGCTCGCTTTGTAACCAGAAGGTCCTGGGTTCGAACCCCACAGCGTGGGTGCGTACTGATGAAGAGTCCCAAACTAGGACGAAACAGCTGTCCAGTACTTCCAGCTGGTTTTCCAGTGGTTCTCTAACTGATGTCAGCTCATGATGAAATCCTCCATGCAATGAGGAGTTAAGACAAAAAGCACGAGAAATAAGAGAAAAATGAGCTGTATTCATTCTGCTGAGATATTCACTTATTCTGTTTTTTCTAAAAAATAAACGAAATTGGATTTTTGAATTAAGATATGTACTGTAACGATATTTAGTAAGCATATTGGCGGGGGAGGGGAATCTGGATTTCCCGGGTGATTTATGTTCAATGTTACACAGACTTGAATATCTGAAGGCGAAAACCAACAAACTGGTAGAAGAGGCAGGCAGTGGCGATAGGGTTTCAGGTAAAGATGAAAGTTTTTACGAGTTGATCACGGATTGATATCAGTTAGAGAACCATTGGAAACCAGTACCGGAGTACTGGACAGCCAGCTGTTTCATCCCGCTAATTTGGGAATCATCGGCAGTACGCACCCACCAACAGTGTCCGAACCCAAGACCTCTCGGTTACAAGGCAAGCTCGTATACCATTCAGTCACCACTGGGACCCGATTTAATGGCCAGTGCATGAATTCTAACTTCTACCAATTCGTGATTTAGCGTGACCCGCAACCGTTATCGTTGCTGGGACATTCATCCACACACGTTATATCTAGTTGGACCTCACTGGTCACGGGCTTGCCTTGTAACCGGAAGGTCCTGGGTTCGAATCCCAGTGAGTGCGTACTGTCAATGATTCCCAAGACTAGGATGAAACAGCTGTCCAGTACTCCCTGGTTTTCAGTGATTCTGTAACTGATATCAGTCCGTGATGAACTCGTTAGAACATAACTAACCCTTACACACCAAACTATAGAAGATGAAAGTGATGAAGATAACCAACGAACCAACAACAATAAGCACGAATCACTATTAACAGGCGAAAGTTGAAAAATAGCACGTCCTTCACTTATCTAGTAAGTAGCATTTCAGCTTCAGGCGACAGCACAAAAGACAGGGTCAGAAAGGTAAGACAGACCTTTATCACTCTGAAGTTAGTTTGGAAATCTTGTACAGACAATCACAATAAAGAACAGAATCTGGATTTTCAACAAAAATATCTTGCCTGTCGCTTCCTCTATGTGCGTGGGAAACTTGGAGCGTCATACTTTTATGAACATCTGCCCTAGCTTGATATTGAAGATAAAATGGCCAGAAAGAAATAGCAACAAGAAACTCTGGCTGGGAACAAACTACCTAAGAACCTATCGCTTAACAAACTGGAGATGGATCGGGTACACGACGAGGAGACTGTCAAATAATATCGCGGGGAAGCTGAATGCGAAAGGACTAGTTAGGTGTTTATCCCAGCATAACATGAAGGAGATGAAAGAAAGCCTGTGGGCAATCGTAGAGACCGCAGAGAAGAAGACCAAGCAGAAGATATACATTTGGAGCCGTATGTTCCACTCATAACTGAAGGGAACAGTGGGGATCTGTAGCAGAGACCGATAAATTAATAGTCCAGCGATTTACTAGTCTGAGCAGTGAGAGTTAACTGCACATTAGGTTATGACGTTTCATATTAATTACAGTTTTCCAAGGCAGAACAATTTCAAACAGTCGCATTATCAATTAACAACAAACTAATGTCTCCTTCTAACTCAGTATGGGTGGGATTGACAGCAGGAGACTAAGCTGGACAGTTAGTTGGATGATAAATGGACGGTAATAAGGTATAATTCCTTCATAGGACAGAAGTTAGACATTGGTTATTGTGATCTCAGTGAAGTAACCATCCTGCTGCTATGCAAATTTTAATTTCACCTTCAATCAACTCTCGACATATATACATAGGTTTTATTATAAGGGAGTAGCAGCAACATCCAGCGCCAATCACCATCAACAGGACGGATTTGAAAGAGGTTACTTCATTCACTTATCTAGGGAGCATTGTCTCAACTACAAGGGGAACGGACGAGGATGTCAAATCGAGAATCGCCAAGGCAAGAAACACATTCATCAACCTGAAACCAATCTGGAAATCTTCGTCACTCCTCAGCATCAACAACAACAAAATTCGGATTTTCAATACAAACGTCAAGTCAGTTCTTCTATACGTACGGATCAGAAACTTGACGGGTCACAAAGAATATTTCCAACAGCCTGTTGCAGACCTTTATCAACAACTGTCTTCGTCGCTCTATACACTGAAGATCAGATGGCCGGGAAGAATCACCAACAAGAAACTATGGGAACAAACAAAACAAGAACCAATCGCCCAACAAATATGCAGGAGAAAGTGGAGATGGATTGGACACTCACTGAGGAAGCCGCTGGGTGACATCGCGCGTCAGGCCATTGCTCGAGTGGAACCCGAAAGGTAAGCGGCGAGTGGTTCGTCGGTCCAAGGGTGACATGGGGGAGATCGTGTGAAGAGGAGTTGAAACAGTATAGACTAACATGGATACAGGTGAAAAGTACAGCAGAAGACAGAAGCAAGTGGAGACGTGTAGTTGAAGCCCTATGTTCCACTAGGAACCCAAGGGAACAATAATAATAAAATAAAATTAGTACGAATGATATTTACTCGAATGGTAAAAAATAGTTGTACCCGAGAGTCGTGCAAAAAAAAGAAAGATCAAAAGTAGTCTTAGGATATGTTTTTAAGTCCCAAGAAAGATAAATGCAGGATGATAAATAAATCTACGAACAATTCACAGTAATTCGCTATAAGTAACCATCAGGAAAATATATATATGAACAGATGGTCAGGTTTATCCAGTGTTTTACTGCAAGATTCATAGAGTGTTTATTTTTTTTTAATATTTCTGTTGACATAGCACATGAAGATAAGTAGGCAGGCGCTTTTGTTTTAAAAACTACAGTATATATATATATATATATATATATATAGGCTGAATGAGTTTTACCAGAAACACTGTTCAACAATTCAGCATTTAGTTATCTGGTGAAGTTAACGACAGTAAGGGTGACCTATATATATTAGCGCTCTTATCTAAATAACCCTGTTCAGAAGATATAATCTCATTTTAGGAAAAAATTGCAAATAAAGCAGAAAGAGAAGACGTTTAGATAAAAAACAAACAACAGAAGCAATATTATTGCTGGATTATCTCTACTTTCTTTCGTTAATATTATTAAATAACTAAGAATTGAATTGTAAATCAACTAATTTGTTGAAATTTAATCATGAGTTGATATCGGTTAGAGAACTGTTGGGAAACCGAGGAGTGCTGCATAGCTGTTTCGTCCTAGTTTAGGACTCTTCATCATCAGTGTCCATTTACCACAGAGGTTCAAACCAGGGACCTTCCAGTTACAAGGCGAGCTCATAGACCATTAAGCCACGGGGACTGGATCCAATGACTGATGAATTCCGAATTCAGGTCACGCTATATGGTAAATTGGTAGAAGTTGGTATTCATGGATCATCGCATCGAGTCCCCGTGGTTTATTATTATTATTGCTTCCTTTAATTCCTAGAGGAACATAGGGCTTCAGCCGTGCGTCTCCATTGCGTTCGGTTCTCTGCTAGAGTCTTCACCTGGCTCCAGGCCTACCCACACGTTTTCATCCCCTATTCACATGACCTCCTCCAAGTCACCCTTGCACTGACGACCAACTCGCCGCTTCCCTTTCGGGTTCCACTCGAACAACGGCTTGTCTAGTGATGTCACTTGATGCATTGTTTCCTCAGAGTATGGCCAATCCATCTCCATTTCTTCCTGCCTATTTGTTTCACAATCGGTTCCTGCTGTGTTGGTTCGCTCATTGCTAGAGATCCCTCTCTGTTACTGATCTTTTCTGGCCGGCCATCTGATCTTGAGTATTGAGCGAAGACAATTGTTAATGAAGGTCTGTAGTTTGTTTGATATGCTCTTTATGACGGGCTGGCCAAGTCTCTGATCCGTATAGTAGCACTGACTGACTTCACATTGGAGTTGAAAATCCGGATCTTATCTTCGTTTTGATGCTGAGTGCTGTTGACCTTCACACAGGCTTGATAGTCGTGAAACTTGTCTTGTCCCCGTGGTTTAGTAGTCTATTAGCTCGCCTTGAAACTGGAAGGTCCTTGGTTTTAACTCCTGTGGTAGGTGGGTACTGATGAAGATTCCCGATCTAGGACGAGACAACTCTCTATTACTCCCTGGTTTTCACAATGGTTCTCTAACTGATGTCAGCTGATGATGAAACTCCGTAACCAATCAAATCAAATCCCTGTAAGCCGATGCTTGTGTAATGAACAGTTGTCCAGGGGTTCTCTTACTAATTTCAGCTAACGACCAAGCTTGAAATCAATCGAATCTCTACAAAGTAACTCTTGGAAATTAAGTTTTTTTTAACAGTTTTCCTGTTTTTCTTTTGATTTCTCACTCTTGTACCTCGTGAAGTGAAATGATCACTGCGATTTTCGCATATCGGACTCTTGAATGGACGGCTCGATCTTACCAAGCAGTAGAATTCAAGGTGCTATTTGACAGAAAGGGAGTAATATGAATTTAAGAAAAGAAAATTATTCAGACGCTTCTACTATCATGGTATGACGTGTGCTACTGACAAGATTTATCAGTAGTATGTGAAGAGACGTTCATTGGGATAAAAATATCGAATAGTGGAGAGATAGATTTGATATGAAAGAGAGGAAATGAACCAGTATCGTGGCAACATATGGAAGACACAAAAAGAAGACAAAGAAACACACTAAGAAGGAAAGAAGTAGTGCAACTATGAAGTTCTGTGTAAATGACGATAATCTGCCTATATGTGTATGTCAAATCCCGTTAACAACAAGTTTCTTGTCTTCTCTGGCTGCAATGGTAACAACCTTGGTGTATATATTACCAACTTGACTTTATTTATTTGCTTTTTTTTAACTCTTTATATCTCTTGAATTTCTTTTGAAATCTTACTTAATTTCAAACTGTCTTTCGGTTCTATATATGTACCGTGAACACAACTCATTCATTAAGTAATTCATCTTACTGAATAAATGTAATAAACATATTAAGCTCCTCTTATTGACTGATTGGTATTGACAAGTATGTGTATAACAACTCATCACTTCTGCTTTTTTTCTTTTTCAATATTGCCTAAATGAGGGTTATTCATAAACATCAATCTGCCTCTGTTCAACGAAAGTTTTATTCATTACAAACGTTACTAACAACTTTGGGATATAAAAATCGTTGGTTTTGAACACACTCTGAATTATGTTTCTTGAAACACAAAGTCGTATGGTATTACTTACTAAACTCAATTTATTTCCAGTTATCAAGTAAAGTTAATCTTAAGTACAATCTGAAATTTTACATGTAGGATCTTGTGTCTGGAGCCTAATAGTCACCCAATTTCCTGAGCTGAAATCAGTATTCAATTCCGTCGACCGAGAGGTACTATGTCGAATTTTGGCCGTGAAGAGAATACCGAGAAAATACATCGCACTGATCAAGGCGCTCTACTCGAACTTATGCAGCCAACTAGGTGAGAGCCCACGTAGAGTTGTCATCTGACAAATGTGGTGAGAAACAGTGGTTTCCAGCAGGTATGCCCCGTTCCTGTCTAATTACATCATAGATTCACCAATGGGATTGACTCTAATTGACTTCACCAACTTAGGAATTGATTTAATACCAGAGAATAGTCTTGTTGAATTAGAACACGCAGATGACATAGTCCTCCATCCTAGATGAAGACGCTAACAAAATTTTGAGTATTCTGAACACCTTGAGCAGCAGTCTTAGAATGTTTGGTATGGGATTCATCCCCATCAAATATGAGATGAACTGGACTACATTGTCTCCAATCCTAGAAATAAGGAGAGAATAGGTGGAGCACATTGACCAATTCACTTATTCGAGAAGTCGCCAGCCTCAGAGGATTGATCACTGACGAAATGCCACCATGGATACAGAAGGCTCGTTTGGTATATGCCAACTTAAGCCATCTCTGACGTAGACGTGATATCTGGCTGGCTGTCGATCAATATTGTGTTTTCCATGATGTCGAATCATCAACCTGAAAACAATCTGGAAGTCCTCGTCACTCAGCTTCAACAACAAAATTCGGATTTTCAATACAAACGTCAAGTCAGTTCTTCTATACGCGGATCCGAAACTTGGCGGGTCACAAAGAACATTTCCAACAGCCTGTTGCAGACCTTTATCAATATCTGTTTTCGCTCTTTACTGAAGATCAGATGGCCGGGAAGAATCACCAACAAGAAACTATGGGAACAAACAAAACAAGAACCAATCGCCCAACAAATATGCAGGAGAAAGTGGAGATGGATTGGACACTCGCTGAGGAGGCCACTCGCTGGGTGACATTGCGCGTCAGGCCATTGCTCGGGTGGAACCCGAAAGGAAAGAGGCGAGTGGGACGTTCAAGGGTGACATGGAGGAGATCATGTGAAGAGAAATTGAAATAGTATGGACTAACATAGATGCAGTTGAAGCAAGTGGAGACGTGCAGTTGAAGCCCTATGTTCCACTAGGAACCCAACGGAACAATAATAATAACAATACATGATGTCGAATCATTAAGATCACAAAATCTAAAAGGTGTCTGTCGGTAAAAACATGCTTCTTTTAAAGAATATGAATATGAATAAACGCAGTATTAGGCTAAACATCAGATCTAAAAAATTCAGTGGCCAAGAATGATAATTAATATATTCTTTTTCAAAAGTCGGTTTGTAGGGATATGATTCGAAGTTCGTTTGAAGTTTGATCTAAGATGGATATCAGTTAGGGAATCACTGAAACCCCCCGAGAGAGTAATGAACCATTATTTCGTTCTAGTTTGAGACTGGTGCTAGAAACACGAATTGATAGAAGTTGGAATTCAAGGGTGATGGGATCTGAATGGTCTAAGAGCTCGCCTTGTAACCGGGAGCTCCTATTTTCGAACCCAGACAGTTCCGTAGTGCTGAAGAGTCTCAATCAGGGATGAAACAGCTGTCCAAAACGCTCTGGCTTTCAATGGTTCTCTAAATGAGATCACCCCCTCATGATTAAAATAAACATAGATTATTATTACTGGATTCTAATGATTAATGCTCAAATTGAATTTTATTCAACCCAATAATATAAATTTCACACGAATGAATACTTATGTCAAAAACATACGGGAGGAAATGAAACTATAGCCTGATTTTGTTTCAGGAATAAGTTCATAGATTGAGGTAATCACAAATAAAAGTAAGCTGGACAATACAGTCTCATAGGTAAGACATATTTAAACAACGAAAAATATATGTTCAAAAAACAATAAATGTTGAACGCTTACTTCAATTGATCCAATAATTGTGTAACATCATTAAATTCATGATGAACTTCTGACAACTGGCCATCTGGATTACTACTTGTATTATTATTATTATTATTAGATAATTTTCGATTGTTTAACATCCCGTAAGATTTATTCTCTTTATTATTAATGTCTACGCTTCCACTGCCGACGCTACCAATTTTTCCCGCGTCTTCTGTACCGCCAACACCACCTCCTGTTGTAGAACCACCAGTTCCAGCTTGTTCTGTATCATTTTCATCAGTTGCTTCATCTTTTTTCTCTTCCATTTGACCAGTATCAGCCAAATTATCAACAGCAATAGCCAAGAATACATTAAGTAGAATGTCTGTTCACGGATTTATAGTATTTATTTATTAGTTAAGGAAGACGTTTTCGTAAGTTATGATAAGCAAAACAAACATATATAATTTAATTTAATTTAAGATTTTCCCGTCGATTGACTGGACCGAAGTGCTCTATCTCAGGTTGACATGTCTGAGCATGTAATTAGAAGTTAATTGGTACATGGTGATTGGCAGTGGAATCCAGGATGTGCATTTCGGCTGTCCTATTTAGGACTCGTCAGCTGGATATGCCTGCTTTCCGCAGTGAGTGATGATGTTTCCACCACCGAGGCTCGAACCCAGTGCTCATACTTTTAAATGCCAAAGCTTTATCCACTAGACCACTTGGGCCATGAAAGCTAGCCACCACTTGTGCACTGGGTTTAAACCTCGGTGGTAACATCATCATTCACTGACTGGGGAATGCAGATACGTCCAGATGACGAGTTCCAAATAGGACGAAATTCGCATCCTGGTGGATTCCACTGCTAGTCACCATCCACCAATTAAACATATATAATCCAAGGTTTTTTGTGTTTGGAGACTGACAGTGGAATCCAGGATGAACATTGCTCCCTATTTAGGACTCATCGGTCTGACGTACCTGCGTTCCTAATGAGTGATAGCGTTCCCATTGTGACTCTGAACTTGCATCCATCTTTTCAAGCGCCAAAGCATTATCCATTAGACCAATTCTCAGTGGCAACACCATCACTCACTGGCAAGGCAAGTAAACCCAGGTAACGAGTCCCAAATGCAGTGCAATGCGCATTCTTTATTCCACTGCCAGTTTCCACCAGCAAGATTTTTTTTTTTCCTTCACGTTCCCCAGTGGAACATAGGGCTTCAAGCTAATGGCTTGAAGTTTCTGTAGCAGTGTTTATTTTACAGGATGGGGTTGCTAGCCTCATGCCCAACCTTTTCTATTCACCACTATTATTTCTGGCTCAACGAGGTAAAGGAGTGCGTCGGCCGGGGATCGAACCCCGGACCATGTGCATGGTCGGCGAGCGTCCTAACCGCTATACCACCGACGCACCCAGCAAGATTACTTCAACCTAATCCTCAGATATCGTTGAAGTGTCTGTACAAGGAGTCGATATGTCAACAGAGGTTGGCAATTTCAGCCCAATCAATTTATTCGAAAACCAAAATTGATTTAGAAACATGTGTTTATTTCAATGTGGTGGTCCTGAGTTCGACCCCCGGCCGACGAGGCACTCCTTTACTCTGTTAAGGCAGTAATCAAACTGGTAAAGACGGAAGGTTGGGCATGAGGCTGGCAAACTCATCCCATAAAAAAATAAATACCACTGCTACGGAAACTTCATAGCTCCAGCTTGAAGTCCTTCCTATGTTTCACTGGGAACGTAAAGGAATGAAAAAAAATGTATTTCAATGTGGATTTCTTCACGAACTTACACCAGTTAGAGAAAGATTTAGAAACTAAGCATTGCTACAGAACTGTTTTCTGCCAGTTTCAGACTCTTCATCAGTCAGTCCTCATGACCCCACCATTCATCTAAACGAGGATCATAAAGTGATGAGGCCATATAGCCGACCATTCAGCCACTGAATTCGGAATCAACCACTAACGATTTTAAACTCCTCCAACCAAAATTTTCTTAGACGAACACTGAATTCCGATCAATTCACAGAATAGTCGACAGGCTAGCATTGTAAACTGACCATCCTAGGTTTAATAGTTAGCCGGGTCATGAGACTACACTGATGAAGATTCCTAGAAACTAGGACGAAACTGTTCTCTTGTAATCCTTCACTTTCAATGATTCTTTAAATGAGATGTAGTCTCGTGACTGAATCAATACTAAGATTAATCACAATCCTTACAAAAATACAAGTTCTCAACAAGTAAATTACAAATGGACGAAATATTTTCTTGTTTAAAAGCTGAAAATGCAATAGTGAATATTCCTTTATAAAACATAAAGCTAATAAAGGCTTAGAAGTCGTATAAAATGCATATTTTCACAATCCATTTCACATCTAAATTAGCATATGCTTAAATGCGATCAGAGAATATTCCATAAATGTGTATTGACTGTTCCTGTTTTGTATTTGCTTACTATTAATTGCATACACAGCGGAAATACCCTTCATTGAATTGTTTAAATATTGTGGAACAAGCATATTATTATTATTATTACTATTACTGTTGCAATGACTTAACAGCTCCATGAGATTTTTTAATATATCACGGTGACTTGCCAACCTGTCAATATTACTGCTTTTTAATAATAAGTATTTCCTTAAGTGTAATGACTCATACGTATGCAGTAGGAATTCGTACAGGGAGATTTTACAGGTTTAATATTTTTTGGTTACAAGATTTCATTATAAGCTGACATCAGTTAAAGAACCACTGGAAAACCTGGGAGTGCTGGACAGCTGTTTCATCGTACTTTGGGACTCTTCATCAGTACCCACCCACCGGGACCTTCTGGTATACGAGCTCGCCTTGTAACCAGTAGTAGTGAAGAGTCTCAGACTAGCACGAAACAACTGTCTAGTACTCCCAGGTTTTCCAGTGGTTTACTAACTGATGTCGGCTCATGATGAAATCCTGTAACCAGTCAATGAAATCCCTACAAATAATACTTTAATATTTATTGTTATCATTTCTTTGAGTTTAAAGTAGAACATAGGGTTTCAGCAGTACATCCAAATTTTATTTTCCAGGCTGAAGTCATCTTCAACTAGCACGACGATTGCCCATAAGCAGCCTTCTTCTCCTCTTCATATGATCTCCTTCATGTCTACCTTGGAAAACAGCCCAAATCGTCGTTTCCCATTCGGAATCCACTCGGGAGATAACGAGGTCATCCAAATGGGTTTCTTCATAGTGTGTCCTATCCATCTCTGTTTCCACTTGGCATATTTACTGAGCAATAGGTTTTTGGAAGGTTCGCTCCCACAGTTTCTTGTTGTTGATTCTTTCTGACCGGCAATGGAGCCAGTGAATGCAGCGGTTGATAAAACTCTTAGGAGGCCTTTTGCAAGTTAAGCCAGAGGCATTGGATATGATAATGGTGAAACTACCATCCACAAATGATGCTTGATATATCCAGCTGACGAGCCTTCATTAAGGACAAAACGCAACCTTCTGGGATCCACTGCCTACCACCATCAACTAAGTGACATCACGGAAGACTTACAGATATCATCATCAAAGCGTCTATGCTAGAAGTCAACTTTCTTAACAGAGAATGGAAGCATTACAGTCAAATAATGATTAGTTGAGGGCAAATTTTTAGAAAATGACTTAGATTCTTTTAAATTTTTTTTAAGTTCACCGTTTTAAATTTCTGTAATCATTACTCAAAGAAATCAGCAATGTCTTTTTTGGTATTAGTAGTAGCAGTTGTTGTAATTCTTTGCATAGCGATAGTGGTTTCAACATTCATTAATTCAAGAATTTCACTAATACAGTTTGACCGTTAATTTTAATTTATTGATGACCTGCTCATTTGCATTACACCCCAGTTTCTTCATCTTGACCTAACACTATCCCATCAATTGAATATTGAGATATTGTGAACAGTCAACAGAATGGGGAAAGGGGAATTTTACTCACTTCTCCTTTTTTTTGTATTTTACAACTTTACTGAATACTAGTCAAATTTATGTTTGTTTGAAATAAAATGCTTTCTTAATTACCAATTTTCATCTCAATCAACCTAAAAAACATTCACAGAATTGAAAGTTCACTATTTAATCAATCCAACCTACACTGAACAACAAATATAAGTAGGCAAGTATTGGTTTGTAGGGATTTTGATTGAGTGATTGATTGATTACAGGATCTCATCATGAGCTGATATCGGCCAGAGAACCATTGGAAAACAAACAGGGAGTACTGGACAGCTGTTCCATTCTAGTCTGGGACTCATCAGCATTAGGGACACCCGGCGTCGGGGTTCGAACCCAGGAACTTCTGGTTACAAGGCGAGCTCGTATACCATTCAGCCACTCAATGGGACCCGATCCAATGGCCAGTCCATGAATCCCAAATTCTGCCAATTCACGATGTAGTGTGACCGCTAGCCAAAATCTTCGGAGACTATTTGTCCTCACTACCGATCTGCTGCAGCCTACTGGTCACGACTTCCCAAAAGAACCCAGGTAACTACCTATCTGAATAGGCCCAGTTGCTAGTGAGCATTTCATTGATATTCAAGTATTGGTTTGTAGGGATTTGAGTGATTGGTAGTATATGGTGTAAAATATAACAAAAACGCTACTGTATGAAAAAAACAACAACTTGGGTATAGTGTTGTTGAAATGCTAAAGTGAACTGAATATGGGACAAGAAATGAAGAAAGGCGATACATCCTGAGCGTAATGGGAAAATTATTTGGGAAATCCCTCTTTAAAGATCTAATCACAATATTTATACTTATTTAGATGTTTCAGCTAACTTTATGATTCTTGTAGACAGAATGTTTCGTCACACATTGTTGAGGACATTCTAATTGATTCTAAGCACTCATTTTGCACTTGGAAAATTACCCAGCCTGTAAAGCCGCCTAACGACAATGCTGAGGTAATTTTTTTAGTTTTTGATGCTACTTTTTTTGATTAAAACCACAGATTTATCGAAGAAAAATCCCCTTTTTGCTGTCTTTAAAGCATCCTTGACCTTACGCGTCTCTCAAGAAAGTTTTGGAGAGCTATACATGTTCGAATGCACAGATCAGTTCCGTGAGTTTAGACCTTAACGAGTCGGCTCTGGTCACTACATACCGTGAATGTTTCAGAATCATTTACCCAGAATAAAGATTCCACATATGAGGAAATGTCAATGGCTGATTATACTATTCAAATTTTCAAGCTAAACTAAAAGAAGCAGAAGTCGTAGTGGAGACATACTGGATAGAAGGCGAATGCCTAAACTGATAAGCCAGCGAACTCGTATACCATTCAGCCACCACCGGGACCCGACTCAATGACCAGTGCATGAATTCTAAATTCTACTGATTCGTGATTAAGCACGGCTGGCACCAATCAATGCCATCAGTGGAACATCCATCCTCACACTTGATTGGATGGACCTCAGTAGTTACGACTTCTCACTAGAACTCCAGGAAACTCCGTTCTGTATCAAGTCATTAGCAATCATCAGATTAGTTTTTCTATAGTTGGTTTGTAAGGATTAATTTGTTTTTACGAGTTGATCATGGATTGATATCAGTTAGAGAACCATTGAAAACTAGCACTGGAGTACTGGACAGCCGACTGTTTCATCCTAGTTTAAGAATCATCGGCAGTGAGGTCCATCCAGTCAAGTGTCAGGATGAATGTCCCACCAACGATATTGGTTGGGGTCGCGCTAGTCACGAATCAGTAGAAGTAATAATTCATGCACCGGTTATTGAATCGGGTCCCAGTGGCTGAATGGCCTTTCTGAAAACACTATTTAAATGTATAGCTTTAATGAGAAGTAATCAATGAGATATTTGTGGCTACATATATACTATAAAGTACTTAAAGTAAAATTCTAACCACAATGGGTAATGATAGTTGAATCATCATAGAAAAGGATACAGTTTCCACAAATAAACAGTATCACATAATACAAGCAGACCATTATACCAACACGACTGTTTGAATATGAACGAATTCCATTATACATGGCTTCATTCCAATCTTCGCTAGTTAATATCTGTGGGAAAAAAGAAAGTGGAAAAAAAAATGGAAATACGAATACAAATCAATAGAATATTTATATCATCACATGAAATTCTATATCGTTGTAAATATATAATTCATTGGCTTAAGTATTCAGGTTTCATACAGTGTGTCCAAGAGATTCGATTTACGGGCTCTACCGAATTCACTCTCGGATTTTCAATACAAACGTCAAGTCAGTCAGTTCTTCTATACGGATCAGAAACTTGGCCAGTGGGTCACAAAGAATATTTCCAACAGCCTGTTGCAGACCTTTATCAACAGCTGTCTTCGTTCTATACTCAAGATCAGATGGCCGGAAAGAATCACCAGCAAGAAACAAACTATGGGAACAAACAGAACAAGAACCAATCGCTCAACAAATATGCAGGATAAAGTGGAGATGGATTGGACACTCGCTGAGGAGGCCGCTGGGTGACATTGCGCGTCAGGCCAACGCTCGAGTGGTAGCCGAAAGGGAAACGGCGAGTGGTACGTCCGAGGGTGATATGGAAGAGATCGTGTGAAGAAGAGTTGAAACAGTATGGACTAACATGGATGCAGATGAAAAGTAGAGCAGAAGACAGAATAACAAATAACAATAACAAATATTATATTTTATAACTGTAAGAACCAGAAGGGGAAAAATCCATTTGAAAAGAATATTCTTCGTCCAGATGAACTTTTTAATTCACAGAAATTCGATGACTTATAGGTGAAAATCAACAAGTTGGCAGAGGAAGCAGCAAAGACAGGTAGTCAAGTGAACATAGAGAAGATGGAGCTAAAGAACATACAGCAACATGCCTCAATCACTATCAACGGGAGAAATCTTCCAACTGAGGTCACTTTTTTCATTTATATAGGTAGCATTGTTTCAACTACAAGCGACAGGACGGATGGAGATACCAAAACCATGATAGGAAATGTAATGCAGAACTTCACACACTCTGAAATCAGTGTGCAAAACTTCAGTACTCAGCGTTTTTTTCCTTCACGTTCCCTAGGGGAACATAGGGCTTCAAGCTAGTGGCTTGAAGTTTCTGTAGCAGTGGTGTTTATTTTACAGGATGAGGTTGCTAGCCTCATGCCCAACCTTTCCTCTCCACCAGCATTATTTCTGGCTTAGCGAGGTAAAGGAGTGCGTCAACTGGGGATAGAACCCTGGACAATGTGCATGGTCGGCAAGCGTTCTAACCACTACGCCACCAGCGTACTCAGCGTAAAGCACAAAATTCTTATTTTCAGCACGAGTGTTAAGTCAGTTAGTGCTTCTGTATGCATCAGAAACTTGTACTGCACGTCATGGACAGCGTCTACACCAAGCCACCTAGGAGTTTTATTAACAGCTGCCTTCACTAGCACTATATTGAAGATCAGACGGTCAATAAGAAGGAATTGACAACAAGAAACTGTGAGAACAAACCAACCAAGAAATATACCAAATGAAAATAGGGATAGATAGGACACACTCACGTGCCAGATCATTGGTCAAGTGGAACCAGAATAGGAGACAGTAAGTTGAGCATGGGGAGGAGATCATGTTGAGAGGATATGAAGGCTACTTATAGTCAGCTGTGGGGCCGTCAGCTAAAGAGGACTGAAGATAAGGGGACAACATGGGAATGTGCTACTGTTGATGTCCTGTGTTACACTTGGAATCCAATGGAAACAATAACGATACTAATAATTCTCATCAGGAATGTCATCTCCTGCCTCACATTTCATTAATAAACATTAATTAACCTAGTATTACCGTTGTTCTTGCTATTATTATTATTATTATTATTATTATTATAGGTTTCCAGGCCGTAGGTGTTACGAACTTCCTGGAATAATTTGAGCGCCGAGTCAGACTGATTCATTATAAATTATTGAAATTAATCCCATTAGTCATTACAAATATATGTGATGACTGCTTACATATTTTCTATTGGTGAAAATCTCCACGGACAAATGACCTTCAAATAAACTGACTTTAATTTATGTAAAATTTTTGACTAAATATTTTGATGATTAATAAAAATCCGAATAAATCTGCTGAAGAAGCTGTGGCTTGCACAGCGAAACGTTCAGAAAAATCTTGTTTTGATTTTCTTAACACGCTGGGATTAATTTAAATAATTTATAATGTATTATTATTAGTTTATATTTAGCTGTAGTGAAGATTGATTAAAGGTCACAATATAAGGAAACTATATATGTCCAAACAAAGTTCACTTTTAACAGTTTGAAAAAATTTGGGCATTGCGTATATTTTTTTTGGCTTACAGCATGATTCCACACCGTATTTTTTGGTACAGGTATGGAATTTTCAGCGTGTGATATCGGTAGCCCAAATTTTGCAGGCCGACCATAGATATCGGGTGTGCGTCGGCAGGGGATCGAACCCCGGACCATGTGCAAGGTCGGCGAGAGTCCTAGCCACTGTGCCACCGACGCACAGGATTTCTTGTATTTCCCAATGAATGAAAAACAAAACGACATTAAGCATGGTCAAAAAGGCATTCCAAAAACACGGACCTCAACAGTTGCCATTCCATATAGAGCAGAAACGTCAGACGATATCAGAAGAGTACTCAATCCGCTCGACATCAGAGTCTCCTTCAAAACATCAGACACACTACGAAACAACCGTGTCCATTTAAAAGACCCAATCCATAAAGATTCTCTATCTAATTGCGTCTATAAAATAAAAGGCTTGCTTGGAATGTGATGCGATATACACCGGACAAACACCGCCAGACAGAAATCAAAATCAGAAGAAATGAACACCGTAGACCCGACTCTGTCCAACCACCGAGAAATCCAGTCGAACTAGAAAAGCTTGAAACATCATCAGCCATAGATCTGTGTACATGCTGTAGAATCAGGCTACAAAATTGATTTTGACAATATTCAAATCATCCAGAAAAAGTATTTCAGAAATCACAAAGAACGTCTCATATCATCAGAAGCACTTCATATCAAATAGAATCCAAATTGTCTGAATAGACTGAATGATGGACTAAAATAGAATCTGACCTGGTTACAACACCTCCCTCCCCCCATCAAGTGACAAAATCAGCACGAATGTGATAAGCAATTTCACTATGTAAACACACACTACTTTTATAATTTTACATACTTAGTAATGTAAAGTCAGTAAACTTTGTCTTGATACCTTTGTTATTTGGTTTAGTGATCTTCATTGTTATTTTGACTTTCAATATGTCCCCTTTTTAACTTGACCTAACTTGTCTCTTTTCTCACCTCTTAACTCTTTGTTATATATAAGGTGAGGAGATTTTGTAAATTCTGGTTTAATAATACCACTGTGATAAAGCTATTAGCAGCAGCATTAAATAACGAAACGTCAGTAAAAACAACAATATCGTTTTGTTCTTCATTCACTGGGAAATACAATACAATACCTTTATTATAATGAATCTAAGGAAATACTAACTTATGCTCACACCTGTGAAATAAGCTAGAAAGTTAGAGAAGAATCGGTCAATAATAGTAACAGTAATAACACCTTCAGGTAATCGACAACACAGAGAGGAAGATAGAGACACAGAAATGAAAAGTAGTCAACAATTTTTTTTTCTTCAAATTTTCCGAAGAAAGACAGACAACCTTTTGAAAAGAATATAAACTCTATTTTGTCATTGGATCACATGATTTACTTGGCAATAATCAGAGCTCAGGAAATCTAGTTAAATTCTTCCTCTATTTTTTGCGCCGACAATTACTGCTTTTTATTTCGTTGAGTATTTTTCCATTTTTTGCCTAATTCGTTCATTCATTTCCTGTTCTAATATACTTTGCTTAGTAATTTAAATTTAGTCTAGAAAATCTTCCCTTTTTTTGTTTTTGTTTTTGGCTCATGAAAAACAGATTATATAATAGTTGTTAGCAGGAATCTTCCATTTTCGCCAATGATGAATTATTTATTCTCTTTGCTGAGTTGATTTCATTCTATGCATGCAATTGTGAATTATAACTAGCTATCTTAAATAAATTTCTAGTGCAGTAGTGATAGTAGTTTTGCGGCATTTCAGCATGTTTTATAAATTTGTCAATTTTGTTTTTCTCTGTCTCAAACAATTACCTAACTCATCTTTTAATTGGATGATTGGTAGTCAACAAATAGTATAACTATTTCAAGACTTCAATATAGCAAAAATATTCATTCAGACATCTATAAAACACAAAATAATTGAGCAAAGAATATGCTTTTCGATAAATTCCTCTTCTTACTCTACAGTTATAAGTACAACTTTATATACATAGAATATCCTAGATTAGTAGTCAATCGGCGTGTTTTTTAAATAATATCGATTTTTAAAGTAAGATCACAATGGAATTACAGTTCATTAAAGATGCTTAAATTATAATAAGTATGAAAAAATAATAGCAAATAGAATATCAACTAAAATTAGGGAAATTCCACAAAAATTCCGGATTGTTCTAACCTAGATGGCCAGCAGGATAAGAATAATGTCTGAACTAACTTGTTTTGGATGCACAAATTAGGCTTGTTAATATGGATCCCAACAGCCAGCCTCAGCAATATTTAGTAGTCGAACTCTTAAAGCAAAACTGAGATTCGTAGTTATGCGGTAAATGACCCTGAAATCATGATTAACATCAATCTTGTGTTCTGTCTCCACAAGATGAGACAGAATAGCGTTGCGAATAGATTTTGTTAGTCCTTTGCTTAGCCAGGCAGGGTGATATTCGGAAATTCAACGAGAAACACGCCTAATTGTACGGCCCATGTAACTGGCTCCAGAGGAGCAGTTAAATTTCAAACGTTGAGGAATTAAAAAAAATAAAACTTCACTTATTTAACTTATTTTTACATAAAATTTATATCTTGAAATGAATTTCAATAAGTTCCTTATGGTAACTATTCTACATTATCATTTGGTATTAGATGGTTGGAGGCAATCGGTTACAAGAAGCCTTGAGGACCTACGTCTCGCTTGGAGTTGGCATTCACCAGTCACAGCAAGGCGTATCTGCAATCTTGAAAGAAGTCATGTCCCTCTTCTGAGATTCGAAACCACGTCACCCAATGAGAGCTGTACTCAGAGACGTTATCACTGAGCTAGGTATTCAGACTCGCGATTGACCCCCTGTAGGGAACTGTGTTGGATATTTTTGATTAAGCTACTTGGACATTGTAAACTTAACAGATAGAATTCAAGTATTAGATTTGTAAGGATTTTGTTTGATTGGTTGGAGAACCACTGTAAAGCCTGGAAATACTGGACCGTTGTTTCGTCCTAGTTTAGGACTCTTCACAGTACGCACCCACCGGCCAAGGTTCGAATCCCGGACCTTCTCGTTACAAGGTGAGCTAGTAGACCATTGAGCCACTGGGACCTGATCCAATGGCCCATGAATTCAGTCTCTGCCAAAGATAGGACTAGACATATGTGACACTGGTTACTGACTAGTGTCCAATTGAAAACATTATCATTTGTTTATAATAGTCATTTCGAATCTCCTTTTGATTGAGTTTATCGGTTCCCAGTATTCAGTCTTTTTTTTGATATATATGTACGGGTGGTTCGACGATGCCTTAAAGACAAGAAACATACGCAGATGACGAGTTCAAAATAGACTGGGACGTGTGTTCTGGATTTCACTGCTGGAGAGCTGCAACCAAATGACATAATTCTATACTATCACGACTTTGTGTTACTGTATAGGTGTAATTTAGTTTGGACAGAACTAATGTATTGTGAGAAAATCTAATGAAGAATTTTCTGACTGATTGTTATGTGAATAATGATAATATTTTCATTTATTTTCATTTTATTTTATTCTTTTGTGTTCCTATTGGAACATGAGGCTTCAAGCTAGAGCTTTTAGAAGTTTCTGTAACTATGGTTTTATTTTTACACGATGGGATTGCTAGCCTCACACCCAGTCTTCCGTCTTAGACGAGCTTATTACTAGCTAGGCGATGTCAAGGAGTGCGTTGGCCAGAGGTCGAACCCTGGACTACGTGAGTGGCTGGTGAGCATCTTACCTACGCACCACCAACACAAGAGTAACCATATATATTACTTATTATTATTGTTCCCTTGGGTTCCTAAAAGAACATAGAGTTTCAACTGCACGTCTCCACTTGCTTCTGTCTTCTGCTGCACTTTTCACCTGCGTCCATCTTAGTCCATACTGTTTCAACTCCTCTTCACATGATATCCTCCATGTCATCCTCGGACATCCCAGTCGCCGCTTCCCTTTCGGGTTCCACTCGAGCAATGGCCTGACGCGCGATGTCACTCAACGGCCTCCTCAGCTAGTGTCCAATCCATCTCCACTTTCTCCTGCATATTTGTTGAGCGATTGATTCTTCTTTTGTTTGTTCCCATAGTTTCTTGTTGGTGATTCTTCCCGGCCACCTGATCTTCAGTATAGAACGAAGACAGCTGTTGATAAAGGTCTGCAACAGGCTGTTGAAAATATTCTTGGTGACCCGCCGCCAAGTTTCTGATCCGTATAGCAAAACTGACTGACTTGACGTTTGTATTGAAAATCCGAATTTTGTTGTTGATGGTGAGTGACGAAGATTTCCAGATTGGTTTCAGGTTGATGAATGTGTTTCTCGCCTTCCCGACTCTTGATTTGACATCCTCGTCCGTTCCATGTGCCTGTAGTTGAGACAATGCTCCCTACCTAGATAAGTGAATGAAGTAACCTCTTTCAAATCCCTCCGGTTGATGGTGATTGGCGCTGGATGTTAATGTTGTTTTTGTTTGTTGGTTATTTTCATAACCTCCGTCTTGTCCATGTTCACCTGGAGTCCTGTCTTCTCTGGCTGTTTCTTCGACCAGTTTGTCGGTTTTCGCTTGTAAGTCTTCGATTTTGTGTGACATCAAACATAAGTCATCCACGCGCGAAATCCAGGTCTTCTAGGTTCTTCACGTCGGTCCAGGATATCCCTGTCTTCTCGTTTCCCACTGTCTGACGCATAATCCAGTCCAACGCGATTAGGAATATCATTGGTAATAATAAGCACCCTTGTCTGACTCCTGTGTTTACTCCAAACGCCTCGCTGAGTTTTCCGTTGTGGATCCCTTGACATGTGCCTTTGTCGTACAGCTGTCGAACCTATATAAATATATATATATTAAGTGAAATACCTCGAAATGTCAGACCAGTGAACTTCACCTTGAGGCTTAAACATGACCTATACGAACTGGTTGGTTCATAAGATCCTGCTTGTGGCATAGAGGGCATTGAAATAGAAAAGAAGTCAAGCATTGAATACTTTGGAATAGTTCTGTCGTCTGACCTTTCCTGGTTATCCTATATCTTGTCGATTTCTAAGCTAATTAATGTTCCATCTAGCCTTCTACACAAAGCAATTAAGACAGTCAGGAATCAGACAACCTCTGCTTTTACAATTTTTCTTAACTCTTTAATCTTACCTAAATATCTTTATTGCTCCCCCTTAGTGTTTCCTCGGCTACTCAAAAAGGACAAGGCTACAATGGGCAAGGTATTGAATGTTGTTCTTAAGGCAAGTAGTGTGCCACTAAGTCTGCTAAATAATACTGCATTCAACAGACACTTGGACACATGTAATGTAAGAAATTGTCTAAATACGTATTGTTTGACTCTCAACACCCTCTCTATTCACAACTCTCCCTTGCTTACATCTCACTAGATAGGATTAGAAGCCATTATAATAAAAGATCATATGCTCAAACAACCAAAAACAAAACTTAACGATTTCCTATTTGATCCGACCGCCTTCTATGCGATAGAGATAATATCAAATGTGAAACTTACAACTTACTACGTAGTTAGCTAAATAAATGGTTCTTTTATCCTCTCCTACTTGTAATCTATGAAGACAGGATTTCAATTAACTTATTATTCTAGCTAATAACATTATTATTATTATGATTTCATACATATTGTATATTTTTGACCTTATTGTCACTGCTAATACCAAAATGTTCTTCTGATCAATTTTGGTGACTTATAATATATACGTCAGGACCAAGTTAAATTATAACTTAATTACATTTTAGATTTTCCCGTCGATTAATTGGAGTGAAGTGCTCGGTCTCAGGTTGACATGTCGGCTTATTGTGCAGATGCTTAGACGATGTCTGGGCATGTAATAAGAAGTTAATTGGTTGATGAGGGGGCTCTCGTGGCCCAAGTGGTCAAGTGGATAACGCTTTGGCGTTTGAAACTATGGGCAATGTGTCTGAGACTCAGTGTGAACATCGTCACTCGCTGGGGAATGTAGGTACATCCAGATGACGAACCCCAAATAGGACGAATGCGTGTTGTCCTGGATTCCACTGCTAGTCACCATCCACCAATTAACTTTTAACTGTTTGAAAAAAATTGGGCTTTGGGTAAATGATATTCATTATAATAAAGGTTAACCAGTATTTCCCAATGGATGAATGAAAAACAAAACGAGATCGTTGTTTTTACGGACGTTTCGTTATTTGATGCTGCTGCTAATAGCTTTGTCACAGTGGTATTATTAAACCACAATGTTCAAAATCTCAGCATATATATATATAACAAAAATTTAAGAGGTGAGAAAGGTGAGACTTAGGTCAAGTTAAAATGACAATGAAGATCACTAAACCAAATAACAAAGGTAATAGTACATCTGTCATGATATCAAAATAAAGTTTACTAATTTGATCACCGTTCGTCAGTCTGGGGTCACTTTTCGTTGTCAAGTTGGTCAATTGGTAAAGATAACAAAATCAAGTGTGGATAGTTGGATTTGAGAAGTGTGTAAAATTATGAAGGCAGTGTGTGTTTACACAGTGAACTTGCATATCACATTCCTGTTGATTTTGTCATTTCGTGAGGGAGCGAGGCGTTGTAACCAGGTCAAATTCGGTTTTAGTCCAACATTTCTATTCAGATTATTTGGATTCCATTTGATATAAAGTGCTTCAGATGATATTAGACGTTCTTTGTGGTTTCTGAAATGCTTTCTCTGGATGATTATTTCAATATTGTCAAAATCAGTTTTGTGATTTGATTCTATAGTAGCGTGTAGACAGATCTATGGCTGATGATTTTTCAAGCTTTTCTAGTTCACCTGGATTTCTCGATGGTTGAACAGAGTCGGGCCTATGGTGTTCATCTCTTCTGATTTTGTTTACTAGTTGGTGATGTTTGTCCGATGTGTATCGCATCACATTCCCAGCAATCATTTTATTTCATAGACACGATCACATGGAGAATCTTTAGGTATTTGGTCTTTTATATAGACAAGGTTGTTTCGCAGTGAGTCTAATGTTTTGAAGAAAACTATGATGCTTTTTTATCTTTACCAATTGGCCAACTTGACAACCCAAAATTGACCTCATGCTGAGGAACGATGATTCAGCTGCTGTATATACAAGCTAAGTGGATTTTGTAAATTCTGGTTTAATAATATCACTGTGATAAAGCTATTAGCGGCAGCATTAAATAACGACACGTCAGTAAAAGCAACAATATCGTCTTGTTTTTCATTCATTCACTGGGAAATACAAACAGAACCTTTATTATAACGAACTGGTTACTTATACTCTGTAAAATCATTTTTTATTTTGTTTTTGTTGCTGTTGAGTGAACTAGACGTTATATTATATTAAAAGCTTAGAATTCCACATAAGTAATATAAGTACTATTTTGGAATGAAGCATAGGGGTTAGCATGCTCGCAGACCTTGCACATGGTCCGGGGTTCGACCCTCGGCCGACGCACTCCTTTACCTCGCTTAGCCAGAAATAATGCTGGTGAAGAGGGAGGGTTGGGCATGAGGCTAGCAACCCCATTCCGTAAAAATAAACATCAAAGCTACTGAAACTTCAAGCCCCTAGCTTGAAGCCCTGTGTTCCACTGGGAACGTAAAGGAATAAGAAAAAGTAATCTAGTTTACGAAGGAAAGTCATAAGCGCATAAATAAAGAATGTCGTGAATACAAAATGGAGGTAATATGCATTAATTATGAAGCTCCATCATTTAGAATGACTAAAATACAACACATTGTCTTCGTAAGTCAACAGAAGTAAGCGATAAAAAATAGAGTGGAGGAGAGAAATACACAATAAAATGGCTACTTATTTGATTTATGATGATTAGAATTAGAGTTCAGGATAAGCATTTCGTTCTGTGTGGGACTTGGCTGCTGGATGTACCTGATGATGTTCCCATTGAGACCTGAACCCAACAGGCATTTTTAAAAATGCCAGAGCATATTATCTTTAAGACTACTTGGACATTATGGATCCCACTGTTAGTCACCATTCCCAGCCGTCGTTTTAGCGTCTGTTCTACGCGCCGACATGTCAACAGAGACTAAACATTCTAGACGGGTGTATTCAGCCAGCCAGTGGGAAATACAAAATTAAGGTAAACAAAAGTAATTATTTGTCTATAATAATTGATCGATAAATCTTGATGAGTCTTAGCTTCCTCAGTAATCCATTTTTTATGATAAGGAAGTAGCTTGTGAGGTGAAGAGAAATTGTTCACAAAGGCATTTAAATAATATACTCCACTGTAAACATTCAAAGGAGAAAAGTAAATATGATAATTCATTTGATTGATGGTAGCTAGCAGTAGAACTGAGGACACTCGTATCGTCCTGTACGACACTCGTCATCCGGATGTATCTGTAATTCACTTAATGGTGATGTTGACTTCTAGTTTTTTAACTCTGAAGCTATCGTTTCAAAGGCGGCTAAAATACTGAGCATTGAGAACCAAAACTTTTATAAATGTTACACCCCTCTGTTAACATATTGCTTCCAAGTAAGGATGATTTGACAATGTCTTGAAAGAATCGTTAGAAGAATTTTTTTGAAAATTTAAATATCTATCCATCAGTGTCCAGCTGTCCAGAGTTTTTCCCATTAAGTAAAAATATTAACGCCGAAATAAACTGCCGATTTATAAAGCAATTTTTGCATATAAAAAATATAGTATTTATTTCATTTTATTATTATTCCATTGGCTTCCTAGTGGAACACAGGACTTCAACAACACATCTCCACTTCGTCCTAATTTCTGCTGTCCTCTTCAGCTGGGTCAACGATTCCCCATAATATCTCATCTCCTCCTCGCCACACGATCCCCTCCAAGTCATTCTCGCACTGATGGCTCACTCGTTGCTTCCCACTCGGCCTCCATTCGAGCGATGGCCTGCATTGTACGCGATATCATTCGACGGCCTCCTCAACCTATGCCCAGTCCATCTCCATTTTCTCCTACATTTTGTTGAACAATCGTCTCTTGGATGGTTGGTTCCACTACAGAGTTTCTTGTTGCTAATGCTCTCTGGCGGGCCTGCCATTTGATCTTCCTTGTGGAGCCAGCCAGCGAAGTTGGCAGCTGTTGATAAACATCTGTAACCTGTTGGAGATGCTATTTCTTGACGAGCAGTGCAAGTTTCTGACCCGTATAGAAGAACTGACTAACTTCTCACTTCGGTTAAAAGTTCAAATCTTGTTCTTTATGCTGGCTGAGTGCAGTTTAGAAGATTTCCAAACTGGTTTCAGGTTGGTGAAGGCGTATCTTGGCTCTCAGATTCTGGTTTGCTTTGACATCTTTATCCGTTCCGACTGCCTGTCGTTGAAACAATGCTCTCTGGATAAGTGGAGGAGGTGACGTCTTTCAAGTTTGTACTGTTGACCGAAAAAAAATATTTTTTTTATAACCTTCATGTTCCCCAGTGGAACATAGAGCTTCAAGCTAGAGGCTTGAAGTTTCAGTAGTAGTGGTGTTTATTTTTACAGGATGGGGTTGCTAGCCTCATGCTCAACCTTTCCTCTTCATCAGTATTATTTCTGGCTTAGCGAGGTAAAGGAGTGCGTCGGCCGGGGTTCGAACCCCGGACCATGGTCGACGAGCGTCCTAACTGCTATGCCACCGACGTAAAAGAAATTATAGTAAGGATTATAAAACTATTGTTTGTACTCACCTGAAACACTGTTATCAACGATTGATAAAAACTGTCGAAATTAGATCTTGGCTTTTCTTCACGAGGGAAATTGAATCGACCACCGAACAATTGCATACCGAGTAGAGCAAATATTACAATGAATAAAAAGAGTAGAACTAACAAGCTAACAATTGACTTTAAACTAGCCAATAGAGAACCGACTAAATTACGTAGACTACTCCAGTATCTAAAATAAATTAAAACAAAACAAAAAAACAGGCGTATATAAGAGAGGGGAAAACAAAAAAGCGTTAAAGAATACGAGTAACAAAATGGATCTGTCCAGTGTATATATATACTAGTATATTTTTGATAAAACGACCACCATCACTAGACTGAACCACTAACTACCAAATAGTCTGAATAGCCTTCATAGCTTCGTACATTGTAAGGACATTTCACATCCTCATGTTTATTTTTGCTTTGTCGGCTGACTAGGCTTCCTGAAGGCTTTCACCTTTCCGTGTCATTTCGTCTCTCCACATCCAGCGAAGAATATGTTTTTAAAAAAATATTCCTTGTATTTTCAATATTTCTCTTGTGCATCGAGGTATCTGTAGAAGTTTTACTGTTTATCTAGAGTAGTGTTGCTAGTCCCCCACCCATCCCTCCCTCCTTATCCGGGCTTGAGACTGGCTATAAAACTAGTGAACAAGTAAACTGGGCAATGTAGACGATGTGTATGATTGTTTGTGCAGATGTTGCCCAGAGAGATAACAATGAGTTCAGCAAAGATACCTCTTCGGTTCACTGAGGATGGTAATCTATACAGTACAGGTCTTGTAAAAGGCTAAGATGTGTGATGAATTCTCTTAAAAACCAATGGATGGATCATTATGTAAATGTTGAAAACATATCTCATTGAACGATTGATTTCATATCCAGTATCGTGGAAGACTTTGAGCTGGAATGTACGAATGTTTGGCATGTGATTAGCTCTCGCCAAATGCAAGATGATGTTACAAGACTGGACTACACTGACTCCTAAATTAGAAATAGGAATTGAAGTGGTAGAGCAGGTTGACCGCTTCATTTACTTGGGAAGTAACATCAGCCACTACCAACGGGTTGATCTCTGACGAAATCTCAGCACGGATACAGAGGGCTAGTTTCGCATATCCCAGTTTACGCCGTCTCTGACGTAGACGTGATATCCGACTTTCGACCAAAGGGCGTGTGTACTGCTCATCACTCCACCCCGTCCTCCTTTATGGTTGTGAGACCTGACCATTGAGAGTGGAAGACATGAAAAGACTAGCTAGCTGTCTTTGGTCATGGCTGCTTGTGTTCTATCTCCCGTGTGAAGCGGTATAATAAGGTCAGCAATATTGAGGTTAGGCATCGGTCGAGTGCTATGGTAAAAATGGAAATCAATCGACACGGCTGTGAAGCTACATCGACTGAGGTGGTCAGGACATGTGTTACACATGCCAGCCTAGTCATCGCCTTCCTCGACAACAGGCAATGTTAGCTGATATTGGGTCAGGCTGGAAAAAAGCAAGTGGCGGTCAAACGAAAACATGGCACCAGTCAATGAAATCCACAACAGTTAGTTTAGGCCACGCAGGAAGATGAAGACTTCCTAACCGATTGGGGTCCTTGGGACGGTAAAAACCAATGGTTGGAAACAATTGGTGACATGGCTCAAAATCGTTGTCAATGGCTGGTGCAGATGCATCCACTCCTTGTGACTTATGATTTCCAATGAAACTATATTGTTCTTCGTTATTACTATTCCTTTGTCTCACACCTCTGTTTACTGTCTATATTATGCATTTCTTCTACTTTCTTCTCTTGCTTTGTGTGCTACATGGAGTTTGGCTACATACCACAAATAGGCAGAAATTGTAATTCATGGGTTTTTGGATGAAGTCTAGGAGCTCTCCTTGCAATCGGAAGGTCAGGGGTTTGAACCCCAGTGATTAAGTACCGCTGAGGAATCACAAAACTGGGATGAGACAGCTGTCCAGTACCCTCAAGTTGGTTTACCAACGGTTATCTAACTTCTGTCAGCCCAGGATCAAGGATTTCAGTTAGGCTGAAATTCGTAAGAAAAAATAATGTAATCCATGAGTCCAGGTGAGACAGATATTCTACAGTATGTATACACATCATTTGGACTATTATTATTATAACTATTATTCAATTCGCCAGCTCCCGACCGATAGCTGCTACCTTGACGTGGTGGTCGGGCTTCCATATCACCATGACCCAACGAGCTACACTACTGGCTGGAACTTATGTTCCTGCAGGTCCTAACATGCCAGAAAGGTTGTTTGGACAGCGGTTAGACAAAAAGCAGCTACCCAATCCAATACTATGATTCAAACAAATTCACAAAATATCATTCCGGATCGGTCGGGGCCCGAATTAACAACGACCGCGCTTCCCGCTGCTGTGTCACAGGGCAGAAGTGATAAATGTGCTACCGAGACACACCAAACAAAAAAGAACAAACAAAAACAGGCCGCGTGTGACCGGCCTTAAGCAGTTGTCCCCTGAGCTCTGCGGTCACACAACACCCTTTCTGTTTCAGGTTCCCGAAGACTCAATCAAAACTTCCACGGTGTGGGCAGCCAAGAAGTAACAACCTACCGGCTCTCTTTGACCATAGATGTCTGTGTTCTATCTCCCGTGTGAAGTGGTTTAATAAGGTCAGCAATATTGAGGTTAGGCGTCGAGTGCTAGGTTAAAAGGGAAATCAATCGACGAGGCTGTGAAATTACATCGACTGAGATGGTCAGGACATGTGTTCCGTAAGCTTGCCTATCGATCACCTTCCTCGACAATGGGCAATGTTAGCTGATATAGGGTCAGGCTGGAAAAGAGCTAGCGGCGGTCGAACCAAAACATGGCTTCATTAGTCAATGAAATCTACAACATTTAGTCTAAGCCACGGAGGAAGGTGTACACTTCTTGACTAGTTGGGGTCCTCTGGACGGTGAGAATAAATGGTTGAAAACAGTTGGTGACATGGCTCAAAGTGATCGTTCCCAATGGCCGGCGGAGATGCATCCACTCCTTGTGACTCCTTGATTTCCAATGAAACTGTTTTGTTCTCCGCTATTACTATTCCTTTGTCTCACACCTCTGTTTACTGTCTCTAATATGCATTTCTCCTACTTTCTTCTCTTGCTTTGTGTGCTACATGGAGGGAGTGTGGCGGCCTGAACTGCCGCACATATGTGCAAAGTTCTATGTCGAAAACAGACAGACAGACAGAATTTTCATATTCTACTCAATGATACAGAAGGTTCGTGTGGCAGTTGCCAACTGACGCCATCTCTGGCTTAGTAGATGTGATATCAGGCTGGTTACCGACCAAAAGATGTGTGTACGGCTCAGCAGTTCGATTCGTCCTCCTTTATGGCTGTGAGAAATGGCCACTGAAAATCGAAGACATGAAAATGCAGGCTAGTTGTCTGTGATCGTAGGCGCCTGTGTTCTGTCTCCTGTGTTAGGTTGTACGATTGGGTGAGTAATATTGAGGTTAGGCGTCCAGCGCTAGATAAGGAGGGGAAACCGATCGACGACGTTGTAAATTTACATCGATTAAGATGATTAGGACATGTGTTACGCATGCCTAGCTTAGTTATCACCTTCCTTGATCCACAATGTTAGCTGGCATAGGATCGACTAGCTTTGAAAACAGCTAGTGGTGGTCAAATCAAAATATGTCTTCATCAGTCAATGAAATCCCTAGCATTTAATTCTAGCCAGCCAGACACCTAGGGAGGTGTAGAGGTAGAGGTCTTCAGAATGGTAAGAACCAATGGTTGAAGACAACTGGTGAAATGGCTTAAAATCGTTCTCAATAGTGGCGGAGATGCATTCACTTTTTGTGATTTGTCACATCCGATGAAACTCTGTTGTTTTTCCATATTACTATTGTTTTGGTCCTGCATTTCTATTTATTATCTCTCTTCTGAATGTCCCTTTATTCTCTTCTAATGCTTTGTGCGCCATATGGAGAGTGGCTACTTGAATCGCTACCCATCTCTGCAAGGTTCTGTGTTGAAACAACTCAGTCATTCTATTTTAATGCAGTATTCAGAATGATGTCAGAATTCTTCATCACAAGTACTCTGGTGAGTACTTTTCAGTCTTCTCTGGTGTAATGAAATGTTTTGCAAGTGAGATTGAAATTTAAGAAGTCAAAAAAAGATAGCCAAAATCTCAAAGACATTAAGATTTTGTTTACAGTCTGTACATTGTGACCTTTTGGTTAGTATGAAGTCTGGAGGCAAATTAGTCTTTTTTGCAGTAACAATAATAATAGCTTTATTTCTCTCTGTCCAGCATCTTCACATAAAAGACTAATGAACAGTAGATATACAGACACTACTCAAGAGGGCCAGGAGTCAATGCAGCACTCCCACCTTAAGGAAAATTGAAGAAAGATAGCTCATGGACGTCTTCCAAAAGAATGGATATCCATGGAACTTCATCAAAAGACATATACCCCCAAGTCAACCTATCAAACCAAAAGCTCTCAAAGAAAGCACAAAGAAAATCGCCCTACCATATATAAAGACTCTTCATACCTTTAGGAATCGACGTCACACACAAACCAACAAAATCACTTCATTCAGTTCTATGTCAACCAAAAGACTCAACAACGAAAGAAGATAAAACCAATATCACCTACAAAATAAATTACCATGTCTGCGAAAAGCACTACACTGGCCAAAGTGGACATCCCCAACTAGCCGTCAAAAGACATGACATCCACTCCCCCATACCGCCTCACTACATAAAGACAACCACAGATATCAATTCGACTGGGACAATGTTCAAATATTAGGCAGAGGAAACAACAAGAATGCTAGAGAATTTTTAGAAGGCTGCCTGGTATTCCGGTGAATCATCAATCAATAGACACATCGAGATTGACAAAATTTATCAAACGATAAGAAAGAAACCTTACACACAAAGGGTCAAAGTTCAAGTCTCAATGTCTCAATACAAGTAGCCTAGAAGGTGTGAAAACACACAAAAACAACCAATCACGCCCAAGTTCACCAGGAGAGATGACTAATAAACTCGTGGAGAAATCTAAAAGCTCACTTCAACAAATTGAAGTATGCGCTGAAGATGTTACCTAGTAGGGTGATGAAAGCTTCGCAAATTAACTGTCCAGCTCAGAGAACACAACTACATCAAAAACAGTAGATAGTGTGACACAGTTCTGCTTGACCTGAATCTCAAACCAATTCACTATGATATCTCTTTGTGTTTTTCTTCGAGAAAAACACGAAACTTTGTTAACGAATATCAATTACGAAGCGTTCAAGAGTACATTTTGTGAATCAGTGACACCATTCAGGGACAATGATTTCATGTATTAGGATAAGCCATCATCGAGGATAGAGCTTTTTCTCATTGTTAACATAAACTTGAGAATCAGCAGGTTGTAAATGTTTTAAATTCGGTCGGTCGGTTTTCGACATAGAACTTTGCACATATGTGCAGCAGTTCAAGTCGTCACACTCCCTCCATGTAGCACACAAAGCAAGAGAAGAAAGTAGGAGAAATGCATATTAGAGACAGTAAACAGAGGTGTGAGACAAAGGAATAGTAATAGCGGAGAACAAAACAGTTTCATTGGAAATCATGAGTCACAAGGAGTGGATGCATCTGCGCCACTGAGAAAGATTTTGAGCTATGTCACCAATTGTTTCCAACCATTGGTTTTTACCGTCCCGAGGACCCCAACCAGTCAGGAAGTCTACACCTTCCTACGTGGCTTAGACTAACTGCTGTGGATTTCATTGACTGGTGCCCTGTTTTCGTTTGACCACCATCTCTAGCTCCTTTTCAGCCTGACCCTATATCAGCTAACATTGCCTATTGTCTAGGAAGGCGATGACTAGGCAGGCATACGTAACACATGTAGTGACCACCTCATTCGATGTAGCTTCACAGCCTCAGCGACTGATTTCCCCTCCTTACCTAGCACTCGACCGATGCCTAACCTCAATATTGCTCACCTTATTATACCACTTCACACGGGAGATAGAACGCAGACACCTATGATCGAAGACAGCTAATCTCCTCATGTCTTCCGCTCTCAAAGTTTTAAATACCCGCCAGAATGAACGACACTATTTGAGATCATAGCTTACTAACTAGATTTAGACAAATTGAATAAAAGAAATTATATGTAATATATATATATATATATATATGTATAGATGGAGGTTTTTCAGAAGCCCAAGTTTTAAGCAGACCTCCCTAAACCTGTTGACTTTAGTACTCCACGGAAATGCATTGATTATTTCAACATTCTGCTACGACCAAATTAGCTGAAAACAACACTTGGTACACGTTCTCTTCATCATCATCATCAACAACAACAGCAGAAAAAAATGCGGACGGAAATCACTTGTACGTCTATTATCCACTTGATAATTCAACATCGTCAATCCCATAGAAAACACAACAACAACAACAAAGCTCCAATAATGATTGCAGTAAAATTAAAACAAAACTTTTTACAGATTCCCTGTCAAATTAGTAGGGAAATGTACCAATGTAGCAATGTAGCAATTTCCTGTTCTATGCACGAAATGCCAGCATTAATTTGTAAGTGAGGAGTTTTAGCGTGTGTTTTTTTTTTTTGAAGAATATAAAATGAAAGTATTTATCAATGACACAGTATCAGACACACACATACACACGCACACGCGCACACGGAAACACATACACACGCACACACATGCAGATCAGTCTTTATTGATAGTCCTACTAACAGAGGGAATGGAGAGGAAAAAAACAGGTAGCAGCTAGCAAATAAGACAGGAAGGAATTCCCATCAAAACAACATCTGATATATATATGTATAATATTGGATAATTAGTCTCTGTTCTCTCTGTAGGATGTACTAAGAAGAAAGACATTGTAAAATATACTTGTAAATTACAAGGAGACAACAGATATATATTCTGCAATGCCAAGCAATCTTCGTATGTTTGGCATGCGATTCGTCCCTGTAAAATGTAAGATGCTGCTACAGGGATGACTGGACTACGTCAACTCCTAGCTTAGTGATAGGGAGTGAAGTGATAGAGCATGTTGACCACTTCACCTATTTAGAAAGTTGTATCAGCACCAACGGATTGATTGGTGACGAAATCTCAGCACGGATCCAAAAAGCTCGAGCTGCTTTCGCTAACTTACACCGTCTCTGGTTCAGGTGTGACATCCGACTATCAACCAAGGGACGTGTGTACTGCTCAGCAGTTCGCTCCGTCCTTCTCTATGGCTCTGGAACATGGCCAATACGAGTTGAAGACATGAAAAGGTTGACTGTTTTTCATCATAGATGTCTACGATCTCTTACTCACGTTAGGTGGCATAATGACGTGGTAAGTAATGTTGACGTTAGGCGTAGAGTGTTGGGCAAAGAGAGAAAATCAATCGACGAGGCTATAAAATTACATAGATTGAGATGGCTAGGTGACGTGCTGCGCATGTCCAACCATCGCCTCCTCCGACGGACGGGCATTACTAGCTGATATAGGTGCAGGTTGAAAAAGAGTAAGTGGTGGCCAAACAAAAACATGGCATCAATCCATGAAATCCCTGACAGTTAAACTGAGTCAGGTAGGGGGGGGGCAGATGGAGACTTCCGGGTTGGGGCCCACCCTCGGGACTCTAAGAATCAATGGCTGGAGACAATAGGTGACATGGCTCAAAATCGTTGTCAGTGGCTTACTCAGATGTATTCAGTCTCTGTAATCGTTCGTATTCCTTTCTACCATTACTCATTCTGTTTCACTCTTATACCTGTCAAAACTCTACTGATTCTCTTCACTCATTTTCTTGTCTACCTTTGTGTGCTCTTTGGAACATGGCAACTGGAACTGCTGCACTTCGGTGCGAAGTTCTACGTTGAATCCAGACAGACAGCAATGCATGAGTTGGATTGTTGAGACAGTGAGATACCCTTTTTCTTTTACTCCTTAATTAAAAATGGAATCAAGAAGTCGACTTTAGAACTGTGATTAAAAATCGGACAGAAATCTTTTTTCTTTCTTTATTCCTTTACGTTCCCAGTGGAATATAGAGTTGGCAGCTAGGGCTTTAAATTTTAGGCAGCACTGGCTTTATTTTTAAGGTTGGTGAGGTTGCTAGCCGTATGACCAACCTTCGCTCTTTAACGACCTTACTGCAGGCTTAGTGAGGATTAGCAGTGCGTCGGATGGGGACTGAACCCTCGACATTGTGCGTGGTTGACCACCATTCTATTGTTGAAATGCCGCCACACAGGAATAGACATTACAAAATAAAAATACAAAAAACAATTCAAACTTTGGTATTCTTGGGAGTAGTTTGAGGAGCTATCTGTGAGTTCCTCTTTCACTATGGGCACTTTCTGAGAATCCTAAGATGTAATGGTTTAAGTACACGTAGTCGCGTCGGAGTCACAGCGGTAGAATGCTCCCCAAACACGCATATGGTAGGGGATCCAACCCCCGGGCGACGCACTCCTTTACTTCGCTAAGCTAGTAATGGGACTGGTAAAGAAGGAATGTTGGGCATGAGAATAGCAAATCCATTTCATAAAAATAAACGCCACTGCTACTGAAACTGCAAGCCTCCAGCTTGAAGTCCTATGTTTTACTGGGAACGTAAAGGAATACAAAACAACGTGAGAGAATGTTTTGAAACCATGGTTTAATCATACCAGACTACATACTTAAACGTCATACCAACACTTTATTTTGAAAAATCATCTTAGTTTGATGATATGCTACTTTCAACAGTATATATAAGTAGAATGGGTCATGTCGCTTTAAGAGACAAAATTCAAACAGTAAGGACCTTGAAAAAGGAAACAAGAAATACCGGGTCATAATACAGATACGACATTATCATTTCGTTGGGTTCCGGGAAGATAGGAAGGCTTCAGCAGCACATGTCCATTTCATTGAGTTCCACACACAAGCATTTTCATCTGGTTCCACGATTGCCCGCAAACGTTCATTTCCTCCTAGCACTTCCTCCTCCATGTTACTCTCGGACAGACGTCAAACTCGTCATTTACCTCCTCTATAGTTTGCTTGTAAGGATTAGTTTTGTTTTTACGAGTTGATCACAGATTTATATCAGTTAGAGAACCATTGCAAACTAGTACGGAGTACTGGACAACCAGCTGTTTCATCCCACTAGTTTGGGAATCATCGGAAGTACGCACCCACTGCGGTTCGAACTCAGGGCCAGCGCGCTCGTATACTATTCATCCACTCTGACCCGATTCAGTGGCCAGTGCATGAATTCTAACTTCTACTGATTCGTGATTTAGCGCGACCACCAACCAATGTCGTCATTGGGACATCCATCCTCACTCCCGACTGGATGGACCTCACTAGTTACGACTTCTTACTAGAACTTTGGAAGACTCCGTCCTTTCTTTCTCCTTCTACCCTATGCTATCTGACTGTGACATCTTCATCCATGCCACCGACTATAGTTGAAACAATGATGTCGGACTAAGTAAAAGAGACACGACTTCCTATAGATTTAGCCCGTTGTTGCTGTTGTTGTTGTTGTTTTTGTTTCTGCTGCTGACTGCCTATAACATATTACGCAGGATGTTAAAGGTTTTCAGCAGGGTAAGCAACGTGACACTTAACCAGCTTGTTAATATTCTGGTTGACAGGCACATGGAATCATGTGAAAAATGGGCTAAAACCATTTTATCTAACTCACACCACCCTCTTCACTCACAACTCTCCACTTGCATCTCATCAGGCAAAACCAGAAGTCTATTAAGAAAACTATATGCTTGTACCAGCAAGTACAAAAACTCAACCATACCCTACTTGGCTCGTGTTCTGCGCGATAAAATAAGCATTAGGCGTGACACCTATAATTCATTAAATAGTCTGTTTTTTTCCGTTATGTGTTACTTTGTTTCTTTCTTCCGCTTACGCCAGTAAATATGATAGCACCTACTTTTCTAACACCTTCAAACACTCTGTTCAATTTTGGCTTTGCTACCGATATGCCAATATGTTGTTGTCATAATGAACTGAGATTTCCTTAATCTATGTAGAATTTCATTTATTGATAATGTACTAATTGGATGCAATACTGTAGTAAAAAATGCTGAGAATTTCATTCTGTATCACAAGTACTGTTTGGGAATAAAGCAAATTATTATTATTATTATTATCTTCATTATCTCTATCTCCTCCAAGTTCACTTAAAGTCCCCATCTCTTCTGTCTGCCTCTTCTGTCAATTTATTGGTTCCCGTTCAATTAGTTCTTCAAATCTGTTTGACACTAGACATAAATTAATTGTCCACAAATTTCTAGATCCTCTAGAGTTTTGTTTGTCTATCTAACACATACCCGTTTTGAAACAGATACTATAGGTACAGTATACAAAGTATTAGGCAAAATTTGAGTGACATGCGTCGAATGAAAAATTCATGCTTTTGTCTAAAATCAGTACTGTCCACACTTTCACCTTTCAATCAAATTGGAAAGTTCGATTGCATACTGTAGCTCTAACAGGGATCAGACAACACCTAAATTGTCAGAAAAGCCTAGAAGAAAAAGTACCTATAGAGTAATATTTTAACCTCAAAAAGTTACAACTATAGAAATTTTTTTACACACACACATATGTGAATGAATTAATAATGAACTATGCTGACTGATTGATAAAATTTCGTTTAAATGTGTACTCTTTGAAAAAGCCCACTAAATTGGTGTTGTTGATGGTGGTGGGGGTGGGCAACTTGTTAAAGAGAATGCTTTGTAAGACATATGAGTGATACAAAGTGAAAAAATCAAGTGAAGCTCAATGAAGGCTCTTTTTTTCTAAATGTAACAGATAAGAAGGAGTGAACTAATTTTTTTTCTTAAATCAACAACGTTTTTTCTACACTCCAGTAGTAGTTCAAGTTTGCTACACTTTAGAAAAGCACATAATAAGGTAGAGGCAGAAAGTGACGAGTAACTATTATAAACAGAAATGTGATGAAGATGGGATAATTTTATAGACGATGAAAAGATTTAATCAATATGAGGAGTGACAATCACTGAATTAGTCGATTTTATCATCAACAGTCTAGAGTCATTGATTTCTAGCCTTTTCAAGAACCTTAGCCAAGCTTACCAGGTGAAAGATTCTCAACAGTTTCACAATGAGTTTGCAGCTATTGATTCTAAGCAGCCTGAGGAGGACTCCAACCAGACAATAAAGGTATAAAGTAACATCATGTAAAACATTAGGTTTTTTTTTAATTTAAATGTTTATTTGAACTGAATGGCATGACTATTAGCCTTAATGTGCAAAATAATTCCTTAAAAGTATTAGTCTAAAGCTTTTGGGTGGTGATTCTCACTGTTTAATCCGACTGCTCAGGCTGAAGGTAGGCGGTTGTGCAGATTAGCCATTTGAGATTCTGTCATGTCACTTTCAGTCAGTTGTTCATTCAGAATCCATAGTATGTTAAAGTACACATTACTTCCCAAAACATTATTTATTGATATATCCCTCGCGTTCCGAGTGGAACATAGGGCTCGCTTCAACAACACCACACCTACACTTTGACTCTATCAAAATAAAATTTACCCATAATGGAATTACACTCTACCACAATGCCCAAGTTTTATTCTTATATCACCTACACTTTGTTCTGTTTCCTGCCATCCACTTGAGCTGGTTCACAATTGACCAAACTCTCTCATCTCTTCCTCACACGATCTCCTCCATGTCACCCTCACAGTGACGACCCACTCGTCGCTTCCCATTTGGATTCCACTAGAGAAATGGCCTGGCGGGCGGTGTCATTCGGCAGCCTCCTCAATGTATGCCCAAACCATCTCCATTTTCTCCTACATATTTGTTGAGCGATTAGCTCCTGGTTGGTTCGTTCTCAGCCAGAGTTTCTTGTTGCTTATTCTTTCTGACCACCTGATCTTCAGTATGGAACAAACAAGAGCAGGTGTTGATGAAAGTCTACAACCTGTTGGACATCATTTTCGCGACACGTAGAGCAAGTTTATGACCCGTATAGAAGCACGGACCGACTTGACATTGGCGATGAAAATGCGAATCTTGTCCTTATGCTGAGTATGGAAGATTTCTAAATTAGTTTCCCGAAAAATACTTCGTATTTTTTACAGTCTAACTGCTGTTCTTCTTCAACTTACTAACCTGGAATATGTAAATTTGCAAAGGAAAGTTTAAGATTAAATACGCACACTGTCTTAACATCCCACTTATCATAATCGAACAGAGAATGGAATGGCTGCCAAATTTCTACCTCGACTTTATTGAGTGTGAATAAGCCACCGACAGCGTTGACGTAGAAGTAATTTGGATCGAGTCCCAGTGGATTAATGGTATACGAGCTCGCCTTGTAACCGGAAGGTCCTGGGTTCGAATCCCGGTGGGTGCGTACTGATGAAGAGTCCCAAGCTGGGACGAAGCAGCTGTCCAGTACTCCCAGGTTTTCCAATGGTTCTCTAACTAATGTCAGCTCACGATGATAATCCTGTAATTTGTAAACTGTTTCAACACTATGGAAGGCCCCGAAATTTTGTCAATCTCATTCAACACAAATATAATAATGCTCCATGTCAAGTGTTTTACAACAGAAAGCTCAGCGAAGCCTTTGAAGTAAAGGCAAGAGTATTAGCTATAGGATTCCTGATTGTGTCAGACTGGATTATGCGGCATAAAGTACTCTTAAACCTAGAAGAGGGAAATACGTTAGAATGACAAGAAAACTTCCAGACGATTTATGTCTGTCACACAAACTGGAAGATGTGAAACCGAAAACCAACAAGCTGGTAGAGGAGGCAGGCAGAGAAGCCAGGACATCACGTAGATATAAACAAGGCAGTGGTGACGCAGACAGCTGATCACTATTAACCGGAGGTCACTTCTTTCATTTATTAGGACAGCATCGTCCCAGCAAAAGACAGTGGCACGTATAAGGATGTTGTGAGAGCTGTCTGCTAGCCAAAATTGGTAGACAACAATTTACTTCAATGTTTACGTCCCAAATCTTGGTCATGAGAAAAAATCAAGAACCAAGACTAAATCAACAGCCAATCACAGTGGAGTTTGCGTGGGCGGATACGATTAGCAGACTGTCTAAGAAATAGCAACAAAGAGATGACAGAATAACCTTCAGCAGGAAAACAACCAATCAGAAGACGTTACCTCTTTGCTAATAATAACGAATAATAATGTACATAAAAATATATAAATATCTCTTGATTTCCTCAATAAACAATCTCTTGCCTGACCCTTGCCTTCTGTCGTTACAAGGATGCCAAATTTCAGGATCAGAAAAGCAAGGCAGACGTTCATTACTCCGGAATCAGTGTGGAGGACCACTGCACGCAGAATAAGGAAATAGGCCCGGAATTTCAAAATTAATATCAGGTCAGCCTTTCTCTATAGTTGAGAGTCTTGGCGTGCACATCATCAAAAGCATTTCTAATAACTTTTTGCAGAATCTCATCAACAGTCATCCTCACTCTACAGTGAAAACTAAATAGCCAGAAAGGATAAGCAATGAGAAAAACTAGTACTTCAGCGAATCAACCAAGAATGTACCGCTCAACAAATATGCAGAAGAAAATGTTGACGAAGTGGAAGCAAGATGAAGAGACACGCCAAATATGAGCGAAATCCGGATAGGAAACAGAAAGTTGTGCGTGTACTCGAGAATGATAGGGTGAAAATTGTGTGAGGAGTAGATGAGAACTCATGGGCAATCATTCAGTCAGCTGAAGAGGACTCCAAAGAACAAAATCAAGCATATATATGCTATTGGAGCCCATTGTTCCACTCAGAACTGTCTCATCATGGAATCACCAGGAATTGGCAATGGCTTCTAACTCCTGAAAACAAAATTTTATACTAGGGATTATCAAACGTGAGTCAGTTAGTTCATCAACACACACACAAAAAAAGAAAACTATCATAACATGAAATGGAATGAACAGGAATGCGCTTACCTTGTAACTTTAAATACCCGTAGTAGACGTGCACAGCGTAGAACAGATACACCTAACGGTGGCATTACTTTAGTTTGAATTAATACAACTTCAATGATACTGCAGATAACCACAAAAAAATCGAATCGATTGAACATAAAGTCAAAATAGCATCTTATGCCTAAACTGTACATTTTAATTAGCATTTCAATTGAGAAGAGGACAACAAAAACAATATTGGCCATATCTATAGATAGATGGATGCATCGATGGATAGGGAAAGGAAAAAAAGAGAGAGAAAAACAGGGAAAAAGGAAATAACATTGAAGGAAAAAACAAACAACAACAGAGATGCAAAACACAACAAAATGGTAGCGCATATATATATCTCCGGAAATCAATAAAAAAATTGTTAAAAAATAAATAAAAGATTAATTTTATTTCTAATCTAAGACAATGTCAAATAAAGTGCATTAAACTGTAATATTTTATATGAGTAACAGGTAGATTAGTTTTATCTGACAGTTGTGTTTGAATGCTATGAACACATGATGTTCAGCATTTGCTTCCATTCATGTCGATGGCTGTTAACTCCCAGCTAGACTGTACCAGAATAAATAGCTTTCTGTCGGGAGTCAGTAAATGGTCTGAGTCTAACGGTCTTAAACTGAATCCTTCTAAATGTCAAACTGCTTAATTTCAGCTTAAGATGTAAAAGACAATTAAAAGAAGCCATCGATTCTCATGACAGTTGTAAGATTGACGACAATGATATAGGAATTTAGTCAGAAATTAAGTATCTTGGACTTATTCTCTCTTCTGATCTCTCCTGGTCTTCCCATGTCTCAGCGATCTCCAGTGAAATATTCCGCCTGATATTTTACATTGAGAAGTTAAGGCACTCGGGTATAACTCAACCCCTCCTCTTGCAGTTCATAAACTCTTGCATCCTACCTATTCTTCTTTATTGTTCACCCTTATTCTTTCCTGGTTTGCTTAAAAAGGACTATGTCACAATTCGTAGAATGCTGAAAACTGTCGGTTGGTTGAGTGGTGTCTCAGTGGACCACATTGTTAACGTCGTTGTCGACAGGCACTTGACTTCGTGCAGTAAATTTGCTAAAGGGATTTTGTCTGACTTGGAGCATCCACTTCACCCTCAGCTTTCACCTTGCATATCCTCAGGTAAAACAAGAAATAACTTGAGAAAACTGTATGCTCGCACGTCTAAGTATCAAAATTCTATGATACCATACTTGGCACGTATTTTATGTGAGGAAAATAGCGTCAGGCAAGAATTGACTAACCTTTTTTCATCTAGTAAATAAACAATCTCCTCCATCCATCCTTATATACCTTCAAGTTTTACTTTTATTATTTCTATTATATTTATGGTCCTGTTGCTTCTTTGTTTTACTTTCATAATTGCAAACATCAGCTAATCTCTATGACTGCTGTAATCTTTGTTTTTCCCGTCACCATATCATGTAAAGAGAACATTATATTCAATATTTTTAAACATGCTAGGATTTCTATACCACATCGACAATACTGTATGAAACAAGCCCATGGCAATTTTCACTTGTATTATTATTATTATTACCTTAGCTGTTATCATTATTATTATTATTTCCATTTTATATGCTACATGTTTTTGACATTAGCCCTATTGTAAATGTGGAAAACTTTTCTGTGTGACTAATTTTTATTTATAATTTGAGGAAACTAGATGCAATATTGTGATTAATGCTGAAAATTCCATTCTGTATCACAAGTACTGTTTTTGGAATAAAGTAAATCATTATTATTACTATTATTATTAAAATAGTAAAAATTTAAAGCTTTTGGTATTTTTCAACCAGCACGTGAAAGACAAACTGTCGCATTTGGCCACTTCTTCAACACTCTCCATATACCAGTCCACATCTTCTTGTGGAGCTGAGAACATTAAAGCGTACCATGCATTCGCCTGTGAAACGCACTCGGGAACACTATTCAGTAAAGGCAGAATGCAAGTGTGTTCATCATTCAGGAAGAGAACAGGATACCCAGCTGCATTTATAAATTGCTTCAAAGTCATATACAAGATCCAATCAAACCTGTCATACGAATGTACAGCCATCTAGTTGGTCACTTCATCGAAAATAAAATTTTCTTTGATGCAACTGTCTTTTTAATGGTCTAAGCTGCACATGTGTTCAGCATGAAGCGTGAATTTGGGCTTACTTCGATTATCTTTAGAACTTGATTAATCCTAAATTTTGTTGTACTACAGAAATACTTTTATTGTAATATAAAAATTTAATTTCCAATGTAGGTTTCGTCGAGAATCTACAGTACCGTAAGAATCTGAATGCCATGAGTGAAGTGGATATTTACCAGTAGCACGGGACAGTGTTAGTAAATTGACAAAAATGAGAACTGACAGGTGACAGGACGCCAAGTCAGTGGTTATATGTTGAACCATGAATGTCTATGGTTCGACACCTAGTGAGATCAAACTGTGGAGTGTGCCAGTCACAAGATTTACCAATAGTAGTATGTAGACGCAATCTGATAGGAAATTATGTTTTAAGGAGTAGAAATGTTTATTCCTAATATCTGGATTTAGCTTACGTTGTGGTCAGGAAATAATCTCATTGGACAACGGTTCGTCTCGTAGTTTAACTTTCAGAAAACCAACAACTAATCAGAATCGACCTAACCGACCTTAAAAGTGGCTAAAAATGCATAAAAAATTTGTTAACAAATCTCTCGTTTTCTCCTGTTACAATACTTGTTCAAAATAGGACGAAATAACTGTCCAGTACTCCAAGGTTGTCAATGGTCCCCTAACTGGTATTAGTTCTCTCCCTCCTCTATTTGCCTCTTCATTCTACTTTTATTGGCAACAGTTTACAGATGCCACCATTATTTCAAATTCTTATCTTCAATCTCTCAGTTTTACCCATTTTGTATTCATTTGGGGTATTTTTCGAAGACATTTCTAAAGTCATTAAATAGATGACAGTTTCTCAATTAGACAGTTCTCATTTCAAGGCATTTTATTCCCTGCACTCAGTTCTTTGTACACTCGTACGGTACATCTAACCGTACAGCAGGGCAAAAATAGTAGCCACTGTCATATATATTCAGGTTTCATTTTTTGTTTTATTAAAGTAACCTCGGAAAAATACAACGATAACAGGACATTCTGCTTTGACAGACTTTTATTTAATGTGGAGAATACCCCCTGCTTGAATATTTATTTCAGTGTTCTAGTTTTATTTCCCCTGACAGTCTCAGGGACATTTATGTCAAAATTAATTAAGATAGCGCGGTGTTGTGTTTTTCCTTAACATATATTTCTCAGGTTATTGAAACTAATTCAGCAGTGGATTTAACATTACATATAAAAAAATCCGTAATCAATAGTTTGGTTCACCTCAGGATGTATTCTTCTCATTAAATCTTCATCAACTGAGGAGGTGTCATGTGTATCGTCCAATACTAAACAGACTTTTTACCTTTGTTTAAATTTCTACACAAGGACATTTACTTATAAACATATAAAGCACTGTAAGATCTATCAGTGAAACAGAATTAATCGATTGGTTTCAAGTTTGGTCAGTACCTGATATCGATTAAGGGACCATTAAAGTTGTGACCAGCCAGGTCCATCAAATTGAATGTGAGGACAAATTCTCATCAATGAAATTGACTAGCGATGCTATTAAAATTCGGCGATTGACAAAAGTTAAAATTTATAGGCCATTGGATTCCGTCTCAATAGGTAAATATTTACCAAACTCGTGACTTCACCTGAATTCCATAGTGGGGTCATGGTCGCTTACCACTGAAGAGTCCAAGATTAGGACGAAACATATGTTCATAATTGCTTGGTTTTCAGTGGTTCCCTTAAATGATGTCAATCCCCTTGATCAAACTTTAATTCTGATTGGACACTAGTAACTAGTTAGACGTGTCTAGTCCTTTCTTTGGTGCAGACTGAATTCTATCAGTCAGATATTTGCAATGTGGCCACCATACCACTAGGTAGCCCGTCATCACGGTGCACATTGATTTGATGATATTAGATGGTTGGAGTCAATCGGCCACAGGAAGCCTTGGACCTAGGTTTCGTGCTAGTTGGCAGTCATCAGTCAGCAAGGCAGGCGTATCTGCAACCTTGAAGCTCAGTGGCAACGTCTGTGACTGCAGCACTGGGTGACGCGGGTTCGAATCTCAGACGGGGGACATGAGTTCCTTCAAGTTTGCAGATACGCCTTGCTGATGAGTGCCAACTAGCACGAAACCTAGGTCAAGCAAGGCTTCGTGTGGCCGATTGCCCCCAACTATCTAATATCATCAAACTTTAATTCTCTCAGTCGATTTAGCCACATAGTCACCGAGCTAAGTGATTCATCACTGCGGTACACGTGAATTGCTGTTAAGGAGTTGAAGGGAATTGAAATGAAAGTCCTACGTTACTCCCCACCTTGGCTTATCTAAACTCTCGATATCCTCTATGAGATTCTATCTTGTATTGTCTACTTATTGACTCAGAGACGATATTACTGAAATTCAATCTATCTTGGTTCTTAAATTCCACTCTGAAGAATATTCAAAGTATTACTGTGTTATATGATTTAGATGCGTAGAAACCTTTTTTAGAGATTTTTCTTAATGCGTCATCTGAAAGTAGCTACTCATAGGAAGGAAATTTTTTATTTCAAAGGCTGTTGAAAGTTACTTGTTGTTGTTCATTCTTAGAACTTTGCTTTTTTATGCAAATTTTTGAAAGTACCTTAGTCTGTAATAAGAAAGCCGTTCCAAGAGTTTAACACACACGTATATAAACATAAGATGCAATTGATAACAAAGACATTGGTCTAAATTCTTGTAAATATTGACTTAGTATCTGCTTACTTCCCCTTTCCAACATTTCAAATTAAGCGGGAAATTTGTTTGTTTAAATAAACAATCTTCATCTCATGTAGCACATGTTTTTTGGGCAGCGGTGTGTGGGGTTACAGAGGGGTGAATAGTTAAACAAGCGAAAATACAAACAAATAAATTTTCGTTTTCATTTTAAGTTCCGGGGGGGGGAATTCATAAAACTGTCAAATATTAATAATAATAATAACTTTGAACGAAAATGTTACCTTGGAAATCATCAAGCCATAAAGGTTGTCCATAATGTTCTGATGTAAGAACACCGGTATTAAGAAAGACAAGAACAATAACTATCCAATAGAATGTTTGAGATTTAACCAATCGTCGACAAGAACGTCGACAACGTCGATTCCATCGTCGAGATCGTCTCCTAATTAAAAGGGAGATGAATACGTATATTGTAAAAATGAAGCTTGATTTATGAGAAGATTCAATAAGTTTTAAGTTTCAAATGGTTCTCTCTAACTGAAAACTTAGTCTGGCGCTTACCAGCTACTGGATCTATGCAAGAAGTTACCTCTGAGTTTTAGTGAAGAGTTGTGACCAGAGGAGTCTATCAAATTAGACAGGAGAAGAGTTACTCGCTGAGGACATTGGCTGATTGGTTGTGCAATATATTATAGGATGTTAGGAATGATGGGCCATTGTATTGGCCCCCAGTGGCTGAAAGGTCTACCAACCCACCTTGTACCTGCAAGTTTCTGTGTTCGAACCTTGCAGAGGAGAAGGTACTGATGAAGTGTCACGAACTAGGACGAAACGGCTGTCCAGTACTCTCCGGCTTTCCAGCATTTCTCTAAATGATGTCTAATCGTGATTAAACCTGTGTGTTCCATTTAAAGCGTATACTTGTACCACAAATTTTTGAAGTAAACGTAAAACATTGTAATTCGAATTCCCAAACCTTTAATACTAACACAGATGAATACAGACGCTTTTTTGATGTCTAATACCATATAAAGACGATTAATAATTCATCAACATCCCAGGGTCATATCACTCTACTGTTACAATGAAATAAGGTGTGTTTTACCTTATGATGAATAAAATAAAACAATATTAGAGAGGGTAAAATATTAATTTCTTAACGTCAGTCAGCTGGTGGTGGCTAACAGTGAAATTCAAGATGCGCATTTCGCAAGCTCATCAGCTGGATTCAATCACATCCCCAGTAAGTTATAGTGTTACAAGTGAAACCCACAACCAGCACTCATTGTCGAAGCATCCGTACTAGCATCTGACCCTGTCAACACAGATAGAAAATTCCGGTCCAGTGTAGTCAGTCAAGAGGAGATCAAATATAACTCTGAAGAAAATGGAGATGGATCTGCAGCACTCTGAGGAGACTGTTGGGCGAAATCGTGCGCCAGGCATATCCCCAAAGTGGAAAACGACGAGTTTGGCCTCTGAGGGTGACTCGCATGAGATCGTGTGAAAAGAAAATTGGAGCCTATGGAAAAACGGTCAGCCAAAGAGGACCTCAGAGGAGAGAACAAAGTGTAAATGTGTTGTTAAATCCCTATTTCCCAAATGGAGCTCAAGGAATAATAACAATAATATTGCCGTTATTCAAAGTGTGAAACCGTTGAAAACACCTCAAGATAGACAAAACAAGTAATTGTTTATAGAGTTTTGATTGGTTTCTGTTTAACCATTAATTAACATGAGTTGAATAACTTCTGAAAATCAGGGAATTCTGAACGAATGTTTTGTTTTAGTTTTCATCTCTTCAGCACGGATATGTAGTGCTGTTATTTTCCTTCACGTTCCGCAATGGAACATAGAGCTTCAAGCTTGTGGCTTGAAGTTTCTGTAGCAGTGTTGATTTTAAAGGATGGGGTTGCTAGCCTCATGCCCAACCTTTCCTCTTCACCAGCATTATTTCTGGCTTAGCGAGGTAAAGGAGTGCGTTTGTGGCCGGGGATCGAACCCTGGACCATGTGCATGGTTGGCGAGCGTCCTAACCGCTATGCCACCGACACACTCTTTTTTCAGTATAACTTGAGATATATAAAGTAGGTACAGTTTGAATGCGAAGGATCAGAATCTGACACAATCCTATGTAAGCGAATTTTCTAAGCGTGTTAACCAAATCCATTAATCACTTATGTAATAAAACTATAGAACCGCATTACATGGCACTGTTACTCAGTGGAATATGATGATAGATGTTGCTCATGGTCATTCAACAGGAATACTTGGGCGAATTTCCTACGTTTATAAGGCTTTAATCTGTTGCTAACCATGTGGAAGTTAATCGTCAAACCTCAGGATAACGAAGGCATATGATATGATAAATAAAGTTGCATTTTAACAATATTTTCACCAGTTAACCCTTATATCCTGCTAAAATACAGAGAACAGAAGTAAGCTATTGAGTACTGATAAAGAAACCAAATCTGAAGTTAAGTATCTTGGACTAATTCTTTCTACTGACCTATCCTGGTCTTCCCATGTCTTAGCGATTTCTCAAAGAATATTTCGTTTGACTTTTTACATTAAGAAGTTAAGGCATTCAGGCGTAACTCAACCACTCCTCTTACAGTTTATCAACTCGTGTATTTTACCTATTCTTCTTTACTGTTCACCCTTATTCTTTCCTGTACTGAAGACTGTCAGTAGGACGAGTGGTATCCCATTGGGTCATATCGTTAACATGGTCACTGATAGGCACTTGATATCATGCAACAAATTTGCTAAGGGAATTTTTTCAGACTGTGAGCATCCACTTTACCCACAGCTCCAACCTTGTATCTCCTCCTCAGGTGAAACAAGAAGTCTTTTCAGAAGACTTTATGCAAATACGTCTTAGCACAAAAATTCCACTATACCATATTTGCCACGTATTTTATGTGATGAAAATAGTGTTAGACATGAACTAACTAACCTTCTTACCACTAGTAAATAAACCATTTTCTCCACCCTTATAACATCAAGCTTTATTGTTATTGTATTTCTTATATTTATAATCCTCTCAACTTTTTTGTTTCTATTTGTTTATTGTTTCATAAGTGTGAATATCATTTAAAATGTGTTATAACTGTTAATTTTGTATTTCCCCCTCACCATGCTATTTCAGCAGAACATTAGATTCAATAATCTATAACATGCCAAACTTCCCAAAATGAATCGAAAATAGTGTTTGACACAAATTCACTGCTATTATTATTATTATATTTATTATTCTCATGTTGTTCTTCAAATATTTTTGACTTTATACGGTAAATGTGGACAAATTCCTCTGGTTAATTTTGTTTTAACTTTTAATTATATTTATATTTCAAGTATTATTATAATTGTTTCCTTTAATTCCTAGAAGAACATAGAGCTTCAGCCACACGTCTCCATTGCGTTCGGTTCTCTGCTAGAGTCTTCATCTGGCTACAAGTCTTCCCACACGTTTTCATCTCCTCTTCACATGACCTCCTCCAAGTCACCCTCGCACTAAAGACCAACTCGCCGCTTCCCTTTCGGGTTCCACTCAAGCAATGGCTTGTCTAGTGATGTCACTTGATGGTTTTCTCAGAGTATGGTCAATCCATCTCCATTTCTTCCTGCCTATTTGTTTCACAATTGGTTCCTCTTTGGTTCGCCTCCAGAGATCTCTGTTGCTGATCTTTCCTGGTTGGCCATCTGATCTTGAGTATTGAGCGAAGACAACTGTTAATGAAGGTCTGTAGTTTGTTTGAGATGCTCTTTATGACGCGATAAGTCTCTGATCCCTATGGTAGCATTGACTTCACGTTGGAGTAGAAAATCCGGATCAGACGCAATATTGTGATAAATGCTGAGAATTCCGTTCTGTATTATAATTACTGTTTTTTGGAATAAAGTAGATTATTATTATTATATTGAAGAGACAGGATAACAAGTGCATATTTCACTGAACCCTAGTACATTATATCAAAGAACGGAATGCCTTTCTGTTGGCGGTAACTTGCAGCACGAATCATAAAACAGCTGTTTAATGCTATTTTAGAACTCATGATACGGAAGGACTTACCCTTTCAATGGAATACAGAAAAAATATTGTTGCTGTTGTTGTGATGACGATTGACCACGATGTCCACCACCACCACCGCCATCATCCATACCATGTTCTGATGGATCTTCTTCTTCCTCTTCATAGTCATCAGGTGTTGACGATGATGATGATGTTGAACGACAAGCAGCACACCAACGAAATTCTATTTTAGTAGTGAAAAATAGTAAGATTTAGAACAACGCACTGACAATTATTACTGTAAATCAGAAGTGTTAAACAATACTTCAGTATTTCCAAGTGCTGGTTTGTAGGGATTTGATTGGTTACAGGATTTTCATCATGAGCTGACATCAGTTAGAGAACCATTGGAAGACCTGAGAGTACTGGACAGCTGTTTCGTCCTAGTTTGGTAGGTAGTTACCTGGGGTTCTAGTGAGAAGTCGTGACCAGTAGGGTGCAGCAGGTCAGCTGTGAGGACAAATACTCGCCGAAGACATTGGCTATGGGTCGCACTATGTCGTGAATTGGCAGAAGTTAGAATTCATGGGCCATTGGATCGGGTCCCAGTGGCTCAATAGTATACGAGCTCGCCTTGTAACCAGAAGGTCCTAGGTTCGAACCCTGGCAGTGGGTGCCTACTGATGAAGAGTCCCACAGTAGGACGGGGGAAACAGCTGTCCAGTACTCCCAGGTTTTCGAATGGTTCTCTAACTAATGTCAGCTCATGATGAAAATCCTGTGACTTCAGTATTTGTAAAATTCATAATACCAACCACCCAGCCCCTCCTCATTCTATAAAATAGTTTACTTTCCACAAAATTTGTATATTGAAAATGACACAATAAAACATAAGATTTTATGCTGTTTGTTTACCTGTTTGGCTAACAACAGAATCTAGGATACCCATTTCGTCCTATTTCGGATTCCCCAAGGAGTGATTGTGTTCTAACTGACTTGACTCTCTCTGAGATGAATAAAATCGAGGACAACGCTGATAACTTCAACGCTAAACGAGGGATAGACACCCATGCTGTGTTTTTAGACAACTTCGATGCAGCTGGCTAAACAAGCACTACTCGCTAATATGAGTGATATCCTACTACTCATTCGAACCAATCAGTAGTATGTAGTTGTAGACACAGTTAAGATATCATAAGAAAAAATAGAAAATGGAGATGGAGGAACATAAAACCTGTCAATAATCGATTCGAACGATCTTCCACGTTTCACAGAAAATCATACATAAAGAGAACACTGTATAAAATAAAGTAAAGGTTATCGAAATGTTGAGAGCTTTAATATTAGTGAATACAGAATCTGTAGATGACTCCAAGTAGTAATACTGAGTCTCCAATATCTGATTTCTTGTACCTCTTCAAGGTCCTACATACATACACACAAACGACCACGGGATGATTTTCCCAACTGATTCCACATACCTAGCTAATTATGACTTCTAATTAGGAGTCATGGTAATTCCTACCAAAACTGATAAATAATCGGAATCAGAACCAAAGCTTCTTAGCATTAGAATAAGACACAGGTAAGCATGTCTACTTGACTAATTTGTTGTCTGTAACAAAGAACTACCAAATCAGACAGGGATAATTATTCTATATAACCGAGTTACATAATTTGTTCCTTAACTTTGGCGTCAACAGGGCATTTTATATTGGTCGATAGTATTCAGCTAGTATTAGGGACTAGAAAGTATAATATCGTTTACACCATAATGACCAGTCAGTGTATCCAATTCTTGGTTATATCTTAGGCTGTGGCATTAGGCAACATGTGTTCACATTTCCAACATTACATCAGTTATATAGAGGTTTCGGATACTTCTTGCAAAGAAGAGGAAAAATAAATACGAAATGTAGGCGGCAAAAATCCCTGTCATTGGTGTCCAACTATCAAAAATAGTGATATATTTATATATATTTGTTAAGGGAAGGTGAACCACAGAAAAAACAGAAACAATCTCATAGTCCTTGTGTCAAAAAGAGCAGAATGAAAATGCTACCTGGGATTCTATAGGAAAGTCGTCACTAGTAGGGTGCAGCAGGTCAGGTGGGAGGACGAATACTCGCCGAAGACGTTGGCTAGCGGTTGCGCTATGTCGTGAATTGATAAACGTTAGAATTCATGTGCCATTGGATTGGGGCTAAATGGCTTAATGGTCTACGAGCTCGCTAGCCTTGTAACCAGAAGGTCCTAGGCTAGAACCCTTGCGGTGGGTGCGTACTGATGAAGAGTCCCACAGTAGGACGGGGGAAACAGCTGTCCAGTTCTCTCAGTTTTTCCAATGGTTTTCCAACCAATGTCAGGTTATGATGAAATCCTGTAACCCTACAAACCAGTACTTGAAAAAGTTTATTTATCTGTTCAAAAAAGACGATTGTAATCACCCATGTCGGTACTATTATTATGACTTCCCTTTCGGATTTCCCAATGTAACATAAGGCGTCAACAGCACACCATCAACAGTCTTCCTTAACTAGCTTTTAGACTGCCAACAAGCTCCCGTTCACTTGTCAGATGATCCCTGTCTTGCCACACTCAGATTCCCAACTTGTCTTTCACTCTGGTCAGTTCTACGCGAATGTCTGGCATGTGATATCACCCATGTTTCTGTCACAACCAACGTGTTTTAGAGTTTGTATATATATTAAATTGTAAGCGTGAAGATATGGTTCACTGGCTTAAGCAACCCACTTGTAGTCAAAGAGTCCTGGGTTCGAATCCTCCGCCCCCCCCCCACTGACTTGAGTAATATCATCATACAATATTAGGCTTGGCTGTTGGCTTCATATATTAAAAATTTTTGCCAGAAAATTGAGTTCTACCAGAACTGAACTATTCACGATTAATTAGATAGCAGATTTAAAGAAGAAATCCTTACTAACACACTGATAGACTGTCACAGACTAACTTATTATGCATGCCATTTAATATTAATATAGTTTACGATAGACGAACTAAACGAGAAACAAATGTGTGTTTTTTGTCAAAGTACTATCAGTACTAATAGATCATCTCTTCAACGAATTGAAGACATTCCAGATTTATGTTGATTGGGACTATAAATAATAATCATTTGTAATCAATTCATAAAACATTTAAAAAAACACAACTTCAAATCTTCCTTCCTATTTGTTAATCGATCAATCAGGTTATCTATTGCATTGTTATATCATTATGAACTGCAGAAAAAAAACTGACTATCATAAATTAATATGTTGATGGATTATTAAAAAACAAACAAAACAAAGTTGGTTAGAAGTAATATCATCGCGTGATGGTATTACTGTTGTCAAATATACTACTGAATGATTGATTAATGTGAGTAGTTGGAACACATAAATGTTAAGCCTGAAGTGAATGGTATATAGCTAGAACACAAAATAATCGAAACGCCTGACTGTCGTTCCCAACTACTCATTTCAATTAGTATTATTATTAATTCCTTTAATTCCTAGAGGAACATAGAGCTTCAGCCATCTGCCTCCATTGAGTTCGGTTCTCTGCCAACTTTTTCACCTGGCTACAAGTCCGCCCACACACCTTCATCTCCTCTTCACATGACCTCCTCCAAGTCACCCTCGCACTGACGACCAACTAGCCGCTTCCCTTTCGGGTTCCACTCGAGCAATGGCTTGTCTAGTGATGTCACTTGATGCATTGTTTCCTCAGAGTATGGCCAATCCATCTCCATTTCTTCCTGCCTATTTGTTTCACAATCGGTTCCTGGTGGGTTGGTTCGCTCATTGAGAGAGATCACTGTTGCTGATCGTTTCTGGCCGGCCATCTGATCTTGAGTATTGAGCGAAGACAACTGTTGATGAAAGTTTGTAGTTTGTTTGAGATGCTCTTTATGACGCGCAGTGCAAGTCTCTGATCCGTATAGCAAGTAGCACTGACTTCACATTGGAGTTGAAAATCCGGATGTTATTTTTGATGCTGAGTGCTGTTGACCTTTGGTAGTATACATATATATATGCGAGCATGCGGTTTTAACTCAACCACGGGAAATCTAAGACAGGAAGTGAGACATGTATGAGAAGCTTTGAAACTTAATAACTGCCCTGATGAATTCGTCAGAAAGTATGTAGGAAAATGTAAGACTGATGACAATAGGAAAATAATGACGACATGTATGATAATCATGCACAGAAAATAATGAAGACATCAACATTAAAGAATTCCAATCATCAGGGGGACTTCCATACAAAGAAGGAAGCTCGGAAACCTTACGGGGAACTCTTAAGTAGTGTTCACACCCACAGCCTCAAGTAAAAACAAGCTTCATCGCTTTTAAGGATCCTTTGGAGACAATTCAAACAATTTAGTTTATCTAATACTCTGCTGGAATGATTGTCAGGTGAAATATATGTAGGTCAGAGTAGTAAAACAGGTGCAGTCAGACTAGTCAGACAAAATGCTAGCAAAATCTAGATTAGTTGATCCTAATGGAATAAGATATCACTACATGTAATTACACACAACCATACTATAGGATGGGATAAGATGACAGTTCTAAAATGTAATATAACAGGGTGGGAAGAAAGAATGATATCGGAAGCTTTGTTTATCGAATCAGCTGCAAACCAACACGTGTAATAGGAATGCTTCAACACTTGTCCAGACGGACATCTGGAAAATTCTACTACCCTTACGACGACAAATAGGAGAGAATAAAGAAAACTATAAAGCCCAAGTTTCGAAGTTGTGTGATTATAATTGTTGGATATGATTATGAGCAGCAATAAACATGTGTTCGAAACATTGTCCTCCAGTAAATAATACTGTTTCATCACTGTGTGTGATGTATATCTACCTAATAAACAAATAAATATGGAATAAAGTAAGCTTACATACAAACAGACAAAAAGTCAAATATCAAGTGAATAGATTCGTCAACACCAATAGAAGTTGAGACGAAGATAATAAAATTTCCTGAGACGACCAATCGCATTCAAAGTCACCAAGAGAGAGAGGGAAAGAGAGAGTGGGTTGCCTTACTGATGAAGACTTCTGAAAGCTTAACCACCCTAGCCTTCAGTGAACACTGAAGTTGTTGTCTAGAAAGACGAACAAACCGTTCAGCCCAGAGAAGGCAACTACATCGACAGTGTTCTACCTTTCACATATATATGTGACATTTGATAATATCTGTGGTGTCAATGGGTTGAATTCTAGTCTTAGAACATACTGATTCAGTAAACAACACATAAATCAATAAATCAATAAATAAATAATAAAGTAAAATTACTTTTCTCTTTTTCATCCTCTTTATTTGTCGTATCTTCATCATCACTGATATCTTCAGCTGCACTGATCCAATCCAGATAGCCTTGAACATCTTCTTCGAATTGCATTTGTTCCCTGGCCTTTTGATACTTTCCACGTTTCTTAGCCTTTTCTCTTTCTTTTGAAAACTCACTATAGCAGTCACAACACACAGACATAAGACAGGAAGACAAAATAAGAACAGCAGCGTTAGTAATCAAATAAATAAATAAATAAACCTTGCCTTTTTAATTGGAGGGAGAGGAGGGCATTTAATGAAACTACACCCCCCCACACACACACACAGTGACCTCGTTTCACCTAGTCAAATTACCGGTCATGAACCTGGGAGAAAAAGAAATTTTGGGTGTGGGGCTAGAAACCTCAACTTGCGTAAAAAAACATTCATATCACTATGGTAACCACACTGTCAGTCATACTAATTAGTTTTGTCCTCATTTAGATATAAAATCATCTTTTGATTATCATTGAACTTATTTTCAGTAGGAAATAAATTTTACAAATTTTTATTTTTACAAAAATTCACAGAGTTGAGTGAAGTGGTGTTGTGGTGAGTTACATCATATATGCTGTGTGTATGCCTAGGAGAGGTAACCATTACCAACAAGGACGTCAGTAATAATAATAATAATAATAACAGCGATGAATTTAATAAGGAAGAATAAACGTATCATGTGAAACCAATATGTAATGACAAAAAATCAAACAAAATACTGCTTCAAGAGTTATTCAACCATTCTCTTAATGAAAGCTTCAATGTACTCAGAGGTGTGAGTGAAGCTGTAGCTCAGTGGGTTAGGCACTTAGTTCTCGACAAATTGGTCACAGATTCAAGTCCTTCTCCACCCACTTCAACCTCGGGCAGAACAGTAATATCAATAACTTGATATGTAGACAGATAAACGATGGATTATCGTCCCACGGATAATATGGAGATCGAAGTCAGTCTAGACAGAAACCGTATATGTATACGTATGGATATTGTCACTCATTCCTATGTTCTTGGTCAAGTGCATATCGATTTATGGGCATCTTCACTGGCAAAGTTAAATTTTAAGCACCACCAATCACATGAAGGGGGCATTTTTGTGTATAGAATACATATATTTATGAAAAATGCATAAAAACTGTATAAAAGTGTAACAGAGGATACCTTCCCTTCACATGTGATAAAAGTATCTCTCATTTGTAGGTTGGAGTATCAACAGGTTATAATTCCGTTGTGGTTAAAATTTATTTTGATAAAGCCTCACAGTGTTATGCAGTAATATTTAATGGGCAATAAACCATGCTCAAAACGCCATCAGTAAATATCACTTTATAACACTTTGAGACTTTATCAGAATAAATTTTACCCATACAAGAATTATACTGAACCACAGTGCACAATTTCTATTCTTATATGAACAAAGCAACATGACCACATTCTCTGCAAGTAATTATTTAGGTCTTCTAACCCAAACAGTAACCCGAATCTTCCCGGAACCTAGCCCTAACGTGAAAATATGCCGAAACTAACTTGAACTAACCCTAATGTCACCTTTGCTGGTTTATTTTTTTTATTTTTATTTTTGATTTACAGCTTGATTCCACACGGTATTTTCAGTACAAGTATGGAATTTTCAGCATGGATATCGGTTAGCCCAAATTCAGGCCTACCATAGATATCGGGTGTGCGCCGGCAGGGGATCGAACCCCGGACCATGTGCATGGTCGGCGAGAGTCCTAACCACTGTGCCACCGACGCACAGTAACCCTAACTTGTCCTTGGCCTAAACCGTAACTTAACCTATCCCAAACCTAAGCTGAAACTTTCCAAATATTCCATTTAATAAACTAACAATTCGATGAGCATATTTTATTGATGATGATAACATTACTTAACATTACAAGGTTATTAGTGCGGTCACACTCCATTTGTATTCAGTGGTACTTAAAGTTTAACTTGGCCTCTTCACTCACGCATACACCATAGGCCACATATATATATATATATATTCCTTAGCAGATATGCGACAGTGACACTGGCAAAAATATCCTTCCCATATCATATCGTTGTGTGTTCCCACTTAAGCACAATGGGCTAGGGGAAATAGGTAACTGAAGTAAAATATTGTTGGGGAGTAGTTAAGCGGTAGTCGTGATCAATACGTTTGTGTCAAGCATCGGAGCCGCTGTTCTACTTCAGTTTCAAATGTTATTACGAAATAATATGTGTTGTGACACCATGACATAGCTTCATCTTAGATATGTGCATTTTATATAATACACAGTGATAGAGATGACATTTCTAGCAGAAATTTAATGTTCATAATCATATCAATGTATTCTCGCCTTTCACCCTCTTTCATTGTACTGTTGGATGGTATATATGAACGTACTAAGAAATAATGTTCACGTGCAGGGATTTGATTGGTGACAGAATTTCATCATGACCTGAAATTGGCTAGAGAATCTTCGAGTACTGGACAGCTGTTTCGTCCTAATTTGCGGCGCTTCATCAATACACACGCGCCAGGGTTCGGACGCAGGACCTTCTGGTCACAAGGTCACCTCGTATTAATGTAGTAAGATGCTCAGAAAGACAGAAAGGTTAGTCACGGAATCCTTGTTCAATGAATTAACACTAAATATGTACAGTCAAAATGACGAAACTCCTATCCCGTGTAAATGGAGAATCTTAGGAAGGACGCATGAATCAAGTCAGGAAAACGTGGAAATACATTGATATAATTACTGGTACTTTATCATCCATTGTGTGTTACACTGAATAAGCTAATCTAAGATTGAACTATGCTCTACTACACAGAACGAATCCTAGTCTTACACTAATATATGTAGCCTTTTACCTCCACTGGGTAGCTGAGTACAAACAAAAATAACATACATACTCTTCTCAAGTACTTATTGTAGTACATGACAGGATTTAGAGTATTCTTTGATATCTCCTGTGGTCTACTCTAGCTTACATTATCCGTTAATTCATTCTTATGCGTTTGATACTTTGATACATTATATCATTATTAATGGAAAAGACAACACAATAAGAAGACGCGGTTTATCTGAAACATGTAATGTACTTGCGCAACACATTTCGGACAACATGCTGATAACACACGCATACTGGTGATACACGAGCTCGCCTCGTAACCAGAAGGTCCTGGGTTCGAATCCCGGTGGGCGCGTGCTGCTGAATAGTCCCAAACTAGGACGAAACAGCTGTCCAGTACTCCCAGGTTTTCCAATGGTTCTCTAACTGATGTCAGCTCATGATGAAATCCTCCATGCAGTTATATAAAAGGCAAGAAGGCATGAATTATTACAGTACAGGTCGGATTGAGTACAGGTCAAGTCACAAATAATAGGTAGTGAGATGACGCAAAGATGTGGGTAAGAAAGAAAGAAAAAAAAACAAAAAACGAATTGAAAAACTTGTGAAGTAAATTAAACCTTGGTTCTAAATTAAACTGGATAACCAAGGCGGGTTAAAAGTAATAACAAATAACTTTTGGACACATAAGATAGGTTTAAGTCTTTTTATAGTCAAGGCTTCAGCGAATTTGAGTATGTGATGCAACCTTGTTTTATATATGGGCTTTAAGGCATTGTTAAAATCAACCTTCTGACCAGTCTCAATAATTTCCTTCACTATAGATGATGTTGAACATCTGTTTCCGAGATTTATTATGTCCGGCAATTTTATTTGTTGTTACAGCCACTTTGGGATATGTTCTGTAACACTAACCTGCAGAGACCGCTGGGTCCTCCCTATATACGCGTGTTCACACATCCATGTAAATTGATAAAAACAATGGGATGTGAGGCTTAACAGGGTAGCATAGATCTCGTTTTCTCAAAGAAGATAGGTTTAGCTGAGTAGTAAGTTCTGTTAACTGCGGCCTTAAGTCTTTGTTCAGTGACCGGACTCTGTTGATCACCTGTGGTAAGCAAGGATATATATAAAAACATCCTTTTTGAAAGATGACTGGATCGGTTCAGCTCTCTGGTTGACACTTACTTCCTAAACGCCTAATAAATCTTAGCGGGTAACTGTTATCTCACAATATTTCAGTGAGGTGTTGTCTCTCCTCTTCAATTGTGTCGGCAGTACAAATACGTTAAATGCGTTTGAAACAGGGGTAAATTTAATTTTACATCAGAATAAAGGTTTAATTTTTGTTTAAATTGTTTCCTATTTCCTGTGTATTGATTTACATTAGATCAAATACTCAGTATCTGTCAACATGACAGTGCCTAGTATGAAAGCCTAAACGATACCTTTAGATGAGCATGATATTCTTTAGTTGTTAATGGGGGCTACTAGAAGATGTATGTCTCACCCTCCTTGGGAACTATCAGCTGAAAGATGTCCGTAGTGACGATATGTCAACAGGAACGGAATATTTTGATCGGCAGGAGATAAAAAAGAACCTAAATAAAAAGCCATTAGTGCCCGCTGCATAATACGTTGCTCAAGTGGCTTAGTAGCCTTCTGAAAACCGCTTTGGCGTTTGGAAAGATCAATGCTTGATTTGAATCCCAGTGGGGACACTGACACCAACTCGGGACGCATGCAACGCAACTACGAATCAGTAACCAAGTAATAAGGCTTTCATATATCTTTCAGACCATCTGACTTTTAGTCAGTTGTATAGTAGTATTAAAACAGGTGCTCTGAAGTATAATAACCATATTTATGGTTACTATAGAAACGGTATCTTGTATAACTTCAGCTGCTGCGTATTGTTCATTACCTAACTAATTGGTAAGTACCGTTCTTTTCAGCGAGATGTTCACATGGGAAGCACTAAAATGCATTTCAGTGGCTCAGGGCCAGAGTGCTCACCAACCACCCACTTCATTTGGGTTCGATTCCCAGCCGACTTTAACTTCAAAACCTCAACTAGTCGGTGGTTTTGGTATGCCGGGTAAAGAAGGAAGGTTAGCGGGAGTGAGGGAGGGGTTGGAGGCTAGAATCTCGACCCCGTCAAAAGCGCACACAAACACACTTTCGCCACTGAAACTTCCACTCGCAATTGATGTAAAGGAATGAAAGAGGAATAGAATACAATCTATGTATTAGTCACATGATACCAATTCGTTTAAAGCGTTTTTCAACTGTAAAACAGGGAGAAGACAAACAAATGTCTGTCTGAAACACAGTACACCCTAGGGAGTTGACAAAACTGATGATAAGAGATGTGTATATAACATTTTTAAAGGCTGTTACTTCTTTCTTTCTTTTTTTGTGACCAAAAGTAGTTATGATTAGAATAAATTGATAAATGAAGTCACTGGTACACATCCGCACATCCGTACATACATACATACACACAAGTAGACATTCATTAGACTACGCTGACGGACGGGGAAACAACAAAATGATGATGATGAGATTATGATGAAGAAAAAGAAGAGGAGAGAGATGAAACTTCATCGGATTTTAAATTCACTGAATAAGCGTAACAAGCCCAATTTTCAGTAATTCATCGGAAAATAAGCCACTTATCAACTTCAGTATGAGAATATGTTGACTACAGTCTGCCTGTCAGTTTTCGACATAGAACTTTGCACATATGTGCGGCACTCCTTGTAGCACACAAAGCCAGAGAAGAAAGTAGGAGAAACCCATAATATAGACATTAAACAGACGTGTGAGACAAAGGAATAGTAATAACGGAGAACGACATAGTTTCATTGGAAATCATGAGTCACAAGGAGTGGATGTATCTGCGATAGCCATTGAGAAGGATTTTGAGCCATGTCACCAATTGTTTCCAACCATTGGTTTTTACCGTCCCGAGGACTCCAACTGGTTAGGAAGTCTACACCTTCCTACGTGGCTTAGATTAACTGTTGTAGATTTCATTGACTGGTGCCATGTTTTAGTTTGGCTGCCACTAGCTCTTTACCAGCCTGACCGTATATCAGCTAACATTGTCCATCGAGGAAGGCGATGACTAGTCATACGTAACACATGTCCTAACTACACACATGTTGACTACATTTATAAATAAGGTTGACGAACTGCTAAAAATCAGTGGCTAGAGATTGACTGACTGACTGACTGACTGACTAACTGACCTAGGTTTTTATATAGAAAATTGCACAGAAAGTGCCCCACCACAAGTCATCATACTTCATGAAGGTAGAGAGAAAAGAACTCGAAATAATTCTCAATAACCTGGATACATTTATTGTTTTATTAATCTCATAGATCTACTAACGCCTCATTACTCTCAACCAAGTTATTCTATTTTTCCTTCACACGTCGGGTGCAAGGTAAGGAGGGGAAATCAATCGACGAGACTGTGAAATTACATCGGCTGAGGTGGTCAGGACATGTGTTACGTATGCCTGCCAAGTCATCGTCTTCCTCGACAATGGGAAATGTGAGCTGATATAGGGTCAGGCTGGAAAAGAGTTAGCTGGTGGTGGTCAAACCAAAACATGGCTTTATCAGTCAATGAAATCCACAACAGTTAATCTAGGCCACGTAGGAAGGTGTAGACTTCCTGACTGGTTGGGGTCCTCATGACGGTAAAAACCAATGGGTGGAAACAATTGGTGACATGGCTCAAAATCGTTCTCAATGGCTGGTGCAGATGCATCCACTCCTTGTGACTTATGATTTCCAATGAAACTGTTTTGTTCTTCGTTATTAGTACTCCTTTGTCTCACACGTCTGTTTACTGTCTCTATTATGCATTCTTCCTACTTTCTTCTCTTGCTTTGTGTGCTACAAAGAGGGAGTATGGCGACTTTAACTGCCGCACATATATATATTTTTTTGATTTACAGCTTGATTCCACAACTTATTTTCAGTACAAGTATGGAACTTTCAGCATGGATATCGGTAGCCCAAATTCAGGCCGACCATAGATATCGGGTGTGCGCCGGCAGGGGATCGAACCCCGGACCATGTGCATGGTCGGCGAGAGTCCTAACCGCTGTGCAAAGTTCTATGTCGAAAACAGACAGGCAGACGTCGGTTTATTCTAGTTTCTTTGCATTTCTTTGTCTTTTTTCTAGTCTAATGGGTACCTTAGGAAGTGTGTTGCAACTTGAACTGCGGCGAAGTTATCCAGTGAAAATTCTGACAACACTGAAGTGCAACAGTTTGACTTTCCACCCTCTATGTAGCACAGAAAGGTAGGTAAACTTGAGACAAAAAAGAGATTTAAAATAAATACAATGAGCAGAAGTATGAATGAAAAAGAATACCTCCTTGAAAAAACATCATAGGAGATTATAATGAGTGAATAAACCGATAGCCTGCAACCATTGGTTCTTATCATGAAGACCCCAACCAGGCCACGTTCACACACACCCCCCTACGCAGCTCAAACCAACAGCTAAAGACCTTTTGGACTGATGACAGATTTCGGTTTGACTAACACTAATTCTTTTCTAACCTAATCCTGTGTTAGCTAGCACTGTCTGTCAAGGAAGGCAACGACTTTCCATACGTAACACGTGATTCTAGCAACCTCATCGATTGATCTTTCCTCCTCACTTAACACTCACTCTACGCCTCATCTCAATATTTCTCGCCATATTACATCACCTAATATGTAAGTTGAAACGCAAACATCTGCGGTAAAAGACAACTGGTCTTTTCAAATCTTTCACTTTCAATGATCGTGTGTTGCAGGCGCAAAGAAGGAAACAGGGAGGGAACTGCTGCGCAGTATATACATACATCCTATGATCGACAGCTGGATATCTCGTTAGCCAGACTTTTGTATCCAAACTGAGATTTCGTCAGTAATCAGTCCATAAGAATTAGTTTAACTTCCAAAACAAGTAAAGTGACTAACACACTCTTCCACTTTACTCCTTATCTTTAACCTAGAGGTCAGTACAGTTCCTTCGAACAGCATCATCTTATATCTAACTGGAGCAGATCACTTGCCAGACAGTTGACGATTTCTGCTCAAGATGATCAGAAGACCAGTGTCTGTACCTGGAAGGACAAAATCAACCATTGAAATATCAATCCACCTCAGTTATTTTTTTTTCCTTCACGTTCCCCAGTGGAACATAGGGCTTCAAGCTGGTGTCTTGAAGTTTCTATAGCAGTGTTTTACTTTTACAGCATTGGATTGCTAGCCTCATGCCCAACCTTTTCTCTTCACCAGCATTACTTCTGGCATAGCGAGGTAAAGGAATGCGTCGGCCGGGGATCGAAGCTCGGACCATGTGCATGGTCGGCGAGCGTCCTAACCGCTATGCCACCAACGCACAACATGAGTACCCACATGCCAGAACTCCCGGTCCCGCGTAATTCCGCACCCCGGCCTCCTAGTAGCTAGAATACAGGCTTACGCCACCACCTCAGTCATGCTGGACACTATATCCACCCTTAACAGTACACACTACCCTGATAAGAATGATGCAAACACCAGACAGCCTTTTACAGATTACATAATTTTAAATGAGACAGTGGTTTCCAGCTACTGATATCAATGAGTAATATATTACCATCTACTCATGCTGCTTGTTTTCATGATTGCTACTAGTATTTTTAAACACAACTCATATTGCTGTCTAAATATATTTTTAAGTTACAGGATTTCATCATGAGCTGACATCGGTTAGAGAACCACTGGAAAACCTGGGAGTACTGGACACCTGTTTCCTCCGTCCTAGTTTGGGACTCTTCATCAGTACGCACCCACCGCCAGAGTTCGAACCCAGGACATTCTGGTTACAAGGTGAGCTCGTATACCATTAAGCCACTGTAACCAATCAACCAAATCCCTACAAACCAATACATGAATATCAATGAGATGCTCACTGGTGACCGTCCCTATTCAGGTAGGTAGTTACCTGAGGTTCCAGTGGGAAGCTGTGACCAGTAGGATGCAGCACGTCGGGTGTGAGGACAAATACTCGCCGAAGACATTGGCTAACGGTTGTGCCATATCGTGAATTGGCAAAAGTTAGAATTCATGGGCCATTGGAACGGGTCCCAGTGGCTTAATGGAATACGAGCTCGCCTTGTAACCAGAAGGTCCTGGGTTCGAACCTCCTGTGGATGGATGCGTACTGCCGAAGAGTCCCAAACTAGGACGGAGCAAACAGCTGTCTAGTACTCCTCGTTGGTTTTCCAACGGTTCTCTAACCAATGTCAGCTCATGATGAAATCCTGTAACCAATCAACCAAATCCCTACAAACCAATACTTAAACATATTTTTGCTCTCAAATGTGATTGTGGGAAATTTTCACACCGCACACTGCATAACATACAGATGACGAATGCCTTCCTATTTACGGAGCACTACTAGTTCCTCTACTGAGTGACCTATGAAAGTCGCCGGTAGATTACACTAATGATGTTTTTTAGATAAAAAAAATCTTGAGAAATTTCTAATCAAGCAGAAACATGAAAGTTTCTTAAAATAAAAATTAATCAAAAAAAAAGTAAAATAAAATAAATTATTCTGCCGCTGTCAAACGAAAATACAATCAACCAAAACACACGAAAGTAATTCGCATTATGTGCTGTTTTTGGCGGAACGATAAGCTTAAAGTTTAATGAGAATTGTTAACCGTGGTTATCATAAAATCGACAAAATAGAAACAAATTGTCAAACTGTGTTAATGTTCGTGAATTTTGATATCACTCCATGAAAGTTGTCACAGAAGGTTTAGTCCACTGATTTATTGTAATGTGTCATTAACGTGTGTGACTAAGTATTATTACTATTGTTTCCTTTAATTCCTACAGGACATAGGGCTTCAGCCGTGCATCTCCATTGCGTTCGGTTCTCTGCTAGAGTCTTCATCTGGCTCCAAGTCTGCTCCCCACATGCTTTTATCTCCTCTTCACATGACCTCCTCCAAGTCACCCTTGCACTGACGACCAACTCGTTTCTTCTCTTTCGAGTTCCACTCGAGCATTGGCTTGTCTAGTGATGTCACTTGATGGTTTCCTCAGAGTAGGGCCAATCCATCTATATTTCTTCCTGCCTATTTGTTGCACAGTTGGTTCCTGCTGGGTTGGTTCGCTCATTGCCAGAGATCTCTGTTTCTGATCTTTTCTGGTCGGCCATCTGATCTTGAGTATTGAGCGAAGACAACTGTTAATGAAAGTCTGTAGTTTGTTTGAGGTGCTCTTTTGTGAAGCACTGGCCAAGTCTCTGATCCGTATAGTAAGTAGCACTGACTTCACATTTGAGTTGAAAATCCGGATCTTATTTTTGATGCTGAGTGCTGTTGACCTCCACACAGACTTGAGAGTAGTGAAAGCTTGTCTTGCTTTCCTGATCCTTGCTTTGGTATCGTAGTCAGTTCCGCCTGTAGTTGAAACGATGCTTTCCAGGTAGGTAAAGTAGTTTGCGTCTTTCAGATTCTTCCCATTTATGCCGATTGTTGACTGTCGTTGTTGTTGTCGCTGTTGGTGGTGTTGCCCGGGAATCTTCATCAGCTGTGTTTTCTCTATGTTCACCTGAAGTCCTTCCTATCTTTGATGCTTCTTCTGCCAGCTTGTTGCTTTTCGCTTGCATATCTTCCAGTTTGTGGGAAATCAGACATATATCATCATCGGCGAAGTCCAGATCCTCCAAATTTTTGTGTGATTCCATTTTATGCCTGTTTCCAGTCTACTGCAATCAGGAAAATCATTAGCGATAGTAGACAGCCTTGTCTTACTTCTGTCCTCACTTCGAAGGATTCCGTGAGTTTCCCGTTGTGGATTAATTGGCATGCAGCATTGTCGTACAGCTGTTGGATGAGATGTGTAATTGTCGGTGGCACCCCGTAGTAGCGAAGTAGTTGCCTTTTACAATTTATTAGATGATTGGAGAGAATCAACAGGAATCCTTCCACCTTGGTTTCATGCTTGTCTCTCACCCGTCAGTAAGGCATATCTGCCAACTTTAAGGAACTCATGTCACTTCTGAGATTCGAAGTTATGTCAGCTAGTGTTTCATTCAGAAAGGTTACCACTGACAGAATTCACTCTGCACCAAACAAATGATTACATGTATGAAACTGTTTACTGCCTAGTGTCCAATCAAAGCACTCCACAACTTCTTAGACAAGACAACCAAATATTAGTAAATCTGAGAGCGTAATTTAGGCCTGGGATTGATAATCTGTTACTCATGTAGTGGCTGATGATAAAAGGTGGTGAAATGGAATTCTGGATAGCGCCACCAGCAGTGCCTGTAGTGAAATAATCACGAGGTGGTGAACAGTTTGCCAGCAAGACTAGTAAGTAATTCACTGGCGGCTGCTTCGGAGTCTATCACAACTCAGATTTCCATTTCATCATCAGTCATCATCATCATCATCAAGTAATGATTGGTATTATTATGTATGAACGCACACACACACAGGCAAACATAGACATATGGGATCTACTTACCCACTCAATACACCGAGTACAAGATTCATAACAAAGAATGATCCAATAATTATCATACTGATAAAATAAATCCATGGATATAACATGCCTTGTGAATCATTCACCTAAATTATAACAAAAAAACAAAAATATATAGACATTTTGTAAATTACTATCAAATTACCACTTGTATAGGTATGATTTAACTATTTCAGTAGAGGTTTAAGTACTGGTTGGCAGGAATTTGATTAATTACTTACCGGATTTCATCATGAGCTGACATCGGTTAGAGAATCATTGGAAAAACAACGGGGAGTACTGGACAACCGTTTCGTCCTACTTTGGGACTCTTCATCAGAGCGCACCCACCGTCAGGGTTCGAACTCAGGACCTTCTGGTTATACACGGTGAGCTAGCTCGTAGACTATTAAGCCACTGGGATGTGATCCGATAGCCAGGCTATGAATTCCAACTTCTGCCAATTCATGAAAGAGCGCTCTCATGCTCTACCTGCTGTACCCTACTGGTCATAACTTCCCACTAGTTGGCAAGGCTTCAAGGTTTAATTTTTTAAAGTTATTTATTATCTTGTGGCTGCGCCACAGGATGATTCTGCATGCCGGTCTCTTCTCGCAAGAGGCGGGGATAGGTGTATTCGGTCCTCCTGAAAACCAACACCCAGTCAATGGGTGTACCACCATATTTTGATACCCTTTGGACAGAAGAAAGTTGTCGTCACCCTTTAGTCTAGTGAACAATAGAATTTGCACTTGACCTTAGTCATGCTGACAAAACTATGTAGCTTGTTTAGAATCCTTCGGTAGACAAAAATTAACAACTGGATGAAAAACCATCAAAAACTTTTCAAATGCAATCAGTCCTAATTCATGTCAAATTGGTCTGTTTAATGTGCGCAATTTTGCTGAATAGGAAATTGTTCTATACTTGGCGAAATCTAGTTGGGTGTTTTTGATTCCAATGTGACAGCTTAAACTGGTGTAGCTTTATGAAACACGCTACGCTGACCTATCAGTTAGTAGTCAAGTATTGGTTTGCCATGATTTGATTGGTTACAGGTCTGGTGATGTTCTGACATTAGTTGGAGAACTAGAACGAAACAGCTGTCTAGTACACCCTTGTTTTCCAATAGTTCTCTTTCTAACGTCAGCTCTTGATCAGACCTGTAACCAGTTAAACCCTTGAAAACTAACCCTTCATAATCAATCTGACGCTTGCTAGCGACTGATTTCATACAGGAAGTTACTAGGAGTTCAAGTGAGAAGTTGGGACCAGCAGGGGTTCTAAAATGTCAGGTTTAAGGGTAAATGCCTACCAATGACATTAGCTTGTGGTTGAGCTACATACCACAAATAGGCAGAAATTGTAATTCATGGGTTTTTGGATGAAGTCTAGGAGCTCTCCTTGCAATCGGAAGGTCAGGGGTTTGAACCCCAGTGATTAAGTACCGCTGAAGAATCACAAAACTGGGATGAGACAGCTGTCCAGTACCCTCAAGTTGGTTTACCAACGGTTATCTAACTTCTGTCAGCCCAGGATCAAGGATTTCAGTTAGGCTGAAATTCGTAAGAAAAAATAATGTAATCCATGAGTCCAGGTGAGACAGATATTCTACAGTATGTATACACATCATTTGGACTATTATTATTATAACTATTATTCAATTCGCCAGCTCCCGACCGATAGCTGCTACCTTGACGTGGTGGTCGGGCTTCCATATCACCATGACCCAACGAGCTACACTACTGGCTGGAACTTATGTTCCTGCAGGTCCTAACATGCCAGAAAGGTTGTTTGGACAGCGGTTAGACAAAAAGCAGCTACCCAATCCAATACTATGATTCAAACAAATTCACAAAATATCATTCCGGATCGGTCGGGGCCCGGATTAACAACGACCGCGCTTCCTGCTGCTGTGTCACAGGGCAGAAGTGATAAATGTGCTACCGAGACACACCAAACAAAAAAGAACAAACAAAAACAGGCCGCGTGTGACCGGCCTCAAGCAGTTGTCCCCTGGGCTCTGCGGTCACACAACACCCTTTCTGTTCCAGGTTCCCGAAGACTCAATCAAAACTTCCACGGTGTGGGCAGCCAAGAAGTAACAACCTACCGGCTCTCTTTGACCATAGATGTCTCCGTTCTATCTCCCGTGTGAAGTGGTATAATAAGGTCAGCAATATTGAGGTTAGGCGTCGAGTGCTAGGTAAGGAGGGGAAATCAATCGACGAGGCTGTGAAATTACATCGACTGAGATGGTCAGGACATGTGTTCCGTAAGCTTGCCTATCGATCACCTTCCTCGACAATGGGCAATGTTAGCTGATATAGGGTCAGGCTGGAAAAGAGCTAGCGGCGGTCGAACCAAAACATGGCTTCATTAGTCAATGAAATCTACAACATTTAGTCTAAGCCACGGAGGAAGGTGTACACTTCTTGACTAGTTGGGGTCCTCTGGACGGTAAGAACAAATGGTTGGAAACAATTGGTGACATGGCTGAAAATCCTTCTCAATGGCTATCGCAGATACATCCACTCCTTGTGACTCATGATTTCCAATGAAACTATGTCGTTCTCCGTTATTACTATTCCTTTGTCTCACACCTCTGTTTACTGTCTCTAGTATGCATTTCTCCTACTTTCTTCTCTGGCTTTGTGTGCTACAAGGAGGGAGTGTGGCGACTTGAACTGTCGCACATATGTGCAAAGTTCTATGTCGAAAACAGATAAAAACAGACAGACAGACAGACAATTCGCCAACTAACCCAATAAAGAACTTGTGTCCATCCTTCCATCGTAATGCACTGAAATACAGTCAGCATAGATAGGCCAAAATTATCAAAATTAGTTATCCCATAATTTGGTCCAACCCATCTTTCTGGTTGTGCTAACGGTGGAGTGATATTACCAGCTTGTATCGCCTCGGCGAGTTGTTTACGTTCAGCAACAGCTGCATAACTCATATCCAATTTAAAATCATAACAAACATATGAACCTGTACATTGAGCACCACGTGAAGATAAACTACACGGTGATGGATTATCTTCAATTTCACCTGGAATAAAATAAAATAATAAAATAACACAGACTAATAAGGGTAATAAACAATAGTCAATTACATGGTGATAAACAACAAACACGATTGTCAATAATGTTGAATGACTTTTCGGGCTTATCTCAAGTCAATTAATACTTCCATATGGTTCAGATGCTTGAAGTTTACCTCACTGAAAGCATTTCTAACAGGCTAATACAGGCTCTCATCAACAGATCCCCTTTTCGTTTCGTCTAGTCCTTTCTTTGGTGCAGACTGAATTCCATCAGTCAGGTATTTGCAATGTGGCCACCATGCCACTAGGTAGCTTGCCATCACGATGCACATTGATTTCATGATATTGGATAGTTGGAGGCAATCCAGTCTTACAGGAGGTCAATCGCAAGACAGAATAGCTCAGTGGTAACGTCTCTAACTGCACCACTGGGTGACGCCGTGGGTTCGAATCTCAGACGGGGGACATGAGTTCCTTCAAGCTGGTTGCAGATACGCCTTGCTGGCTGGTGAGTGACTGCCGACTAGCACGAAACTTAGGTCAAGCAAGGCTTCCTGTGGCCGATTGCCTCCAACTATCTAATATCATCAGATACCCCTTCCGTTAGATATTGAAGATCGGATACCCGATCAGAAAGGATAAACAATAAAAAACTCTGGCAGCGAACCAATCAAGAATTGAACATACACCGAAGGTCACCGTTGAGTGATATCACACGCCAGACATGCCCTCGAGTGGAATTCTTCCACCTCCAAGGTTGACAGGGGGAATATCATATGAAAAGGGAATAAATGCTTGTGAGCAGTGGTAAAGCTGACTGAAAGTGATGGTAGAGAACCGAATGGAATGGAAATGTGCTTCTGAAGTTCAGTGTTCCACCCAGAATTACAGGGATGAATAATAAAATATTGCTTTGAAGCCTTATAAAAGTCTGTCCTGATACGCAACTTCGTGCAACTCCCACCAGTCACTAGTTATCATTAGCCATCCAGGGTCTAAACTGGAAAGTTAATCACAAACTAGTGTCAGACAGATGCCCAATGCCTCAAACTTTTCAGTGATATTCCAACAGACACTGACGAACCGTGACAAAACGTCTACCACGAAATCAGTCAAACACCCGTCGAAACCGAAACCGCGCTTGAAAACATTTATAAGGCATCCTTTAAAAACTGTGCTACCAATAACTAAACAACAAATGAAATGAAGCACGAGGTTTAATCCATTGTTTAAGTCTTTCTAAGTTACCTTCAAATTTATACAGTTTGATCAGCTGTCTGAAGCTCGATCACGGATTGATGTCAGTAGGTGAACCATTGAAAACTAGGGAGTACTGAACGACTGTTTCATCCTAGTTTGAGACTTTTCATCAGCACTCACACACTAGAGTTTGAAGCCTTCCCCCCTTCACTTATAAGGAGAGTTTGTAGACCATTCCGCCACTGGAACCGGTTACAGCAGTCTATGAATTTCAAATTCTACGAATTCTCGATTTAAGGGTAACTACCAGCCAATGTTATACGCGAATAACTGTTCTTCTACGTAACGTTTTGGATCCCTCTGGTCACGACTTCTGCGTTGAACTTCAGTAAACTTTTTCTTGTAACCAGTAACCAATATTTATGAGTTAGTATGTGGATTCGAACCCCTGTGGAGTAGTATTTCTGAAGAGTTCAAGACCGGGACGATACAACTCTCCAGTACTTTTTTATTGCAAAATGTGCAAACGTAAACTTTTTGTTTACGAAAAAGTGGTAACACCGATCACCTGTTTACACTGTCATACTTCTATAGATATTTGGATTGATCAAAATGAGTCAACACTTAGATTATGAATTTTTATTATCAATCTGATTACTTCCGTAATTTAGTGTAATTAATCATATATAGTTAGTTATACGACTGACACTTCTGTTTGTCAGTATTCATCAGTGTGATGTATCTACTAATAAAATTGCAATTCGTAATTTACAATGAACACAGTTCAAGGTGAAGATTCGTCACTGTTGTTTTTAGAAATAGAAAAATACTCAAGTCACATTGACTGATCCGTCTCATACAAGAAATGAAAATAAAAAAACCGAGCATATATGCGTGATGATATGTCCTATTATTATTAGTTTCCTTTAGTTCCTGGAGGAATATAGAGCTTCAGCCGCACGTCTCCATTGCTTTCGGTTCTCTGCGAACGTTTTCACCTAGCTCCAGGTCTGCTCATATGTTTTCATCTCCTTCCCGCATGACTTCCTCCATGTCACCCTTGCACTGATGACCAACTCGCCGCCTCTCATTCAGGTTCCATTCGAGCGATGGCCTGCAATGTGATGTCACTTGATGGTTTGTTTTCTTAGAGTATGGCCTCCAATGCACCTCCATCTCTTCCTGCATATTTATTGTACAATCGGTACCTGATTGGTTCGCTCCCAGAGATCGCTGACTATTGCTGATCTTTTCTGGCCAGCCATCTCATCTTGAGCAAAGTATCGAGCGAAGACAGCTGTTGATGAAGGTGTGTACTTTGTCTGAAGTGCGCTTCGTGACCCACCAAGTCTCTGATCCGTATGGTAGCACTGACATCACATTGGAGTTGAAAATCCGGATGTTATTTTTCATGCTGAGTGCTGTTGACCTCCACACAGACTTGAGAGTAATGAAAGCTTCCCTTGACTTCCCGATCCTCGCTTTGATATCCTCGTCAGTTCTGTCAGCCTTTAGTTGAAACGATGCATCCCAGGTCAGTAGGTGAAGGAGATTGCTTCCTCCAGATTCCTCCCATTAATGCTGATTGTTGTCCGTTGTGGTTGCTGTTGCTGTTAGCCAGTTCACTTGAAGTCCTACTTATCTTTGATGCTTCTTCTGCAATCTTGTTGCTTTTCACTTGCATATCTTCCAGTTTGTGGGAAATTAAACATATATCACCGACGAAGTCCAAATCCTCCAACCTTTTTTGTGCGGGTCCATTTTATGCCTGTTTTTTCGCTGCTCGCTGTCCGTCGCATTAGCCAGTCTACCGCAATCAGGAAAATCATTGGAGATAGTAGGCAGCCAGCCAGCCTTGTCTTACTCCCGTCTTCACTTCGAAAGATTCCGTGAGTTTCCCGTTGTGGATTGCTTGGCATTCAGCATTATCGTACAACTGTTGGATGAAGGGTAAATGTTCTATTAATTAATTTTTTATTTCTTCGAGTTCCGAGTGGAACATGTGGCTTCAACCTTCAGAAATATCCTTTAACCTTTTCAGAAGTATGAAAATTTTATGGTTGAATTATTTTAGCTTTTAGTTACAGAATTTCATCATCAGCTGACATCGGTTAGAGAACCATTGGAAAACTCATAGACAGCTGTTTCCTCCAACTTAGCTTGGGACTCTTTATCAGTACGCACCCACCACCAGGGTTCGAACCCAGAACCTTTTGGTTGCGAGGCAAGCTCGTAGTCAGAATTTAAAATTCATGCGCCATTGGATCGGGTCCCTGTGACCTTATAGTCTACGAACTCGCAATAGACTTTTTCGCCAGTCAATATAAGCTTGAATGATAACAGCATGAAAACCGCTTTTTAGATTGAAACTTTCCAGTATTATGCAAACATAACTACATTAAGGACTGTAGAACGAATTGACTGTATCTTATTATTCAATAACTGATTTAAGATTGATTTTTTCAACACGGTTTTCACATATTATCTATTCGTGCTGTACTGCGATCTCAGTCACGTATGTTTCTAATTCCTTCATAGCATTAAAGATATTCAGATATCATGTTAGGATGTGGTTTATTGATTTCTATCCAACAGGTCACAGATTCAGGCTGTAGCAACACTAAGTTGTCTGATTAGCTCTCACATATCATAGCAGCATGGCTCATAGACTGTCTGGTACACAAAAAACTCTGTCCTGTATAACTAATTTCACAGGAACACTCTGAATATTGTTGTAGTTAGTTTTCTTTTTAATTTGATCATGAAATATACACATGTCTAAAGTCTTTTTCCCTTAAATTATGTCCATCCAATAAGTCAATTGTAAATGTACAGTCACTATCACAAAACATTATTTTTTTTTAAAAAAGAAAAACTTCATACTCGCATAATACAAGCTTTACATTGATAAATCAGGATAGTCATTCAAGCGAAGTTTTCGTCCGTGAAACACGAGTTGACATTCTTGTGATATTTATCAAAATATAAAATCCAGCGTAACAGATGTAATTTCGTGTTTCATGATATACATCCAAATTTTGAGAGTTATGTAATGGGTTTAATTAAATTTCAGCGCAGTAATATATATCGTTACAAAACAATATCAGTTAGCGAATCACTATTGACTACAGGATAAATGTGTTGAGGTTCTAATGACAAGTCATAGCTGATGGCGCTAACCATATCAGAATGAGGTAAATGATTATCGATAAGTGTAGCATTATATCAGAAATTGACAGAATTTACGATTCAACGGGCATTGGATTCCAGCCTAGAGGATAAATGGTCAACCAGTGAGCCTGCTAATCTGAAGCTCTTCGGTTTAATCCCTAATAAATAGGTTCATGGGTGTATACTGATGAAGACTGTCCAACTGGGAAGAAACAACTAATCAGTACCCTGTGGTCTTCACTGGTTCTCTAACCAATATCATTTCTCAATGGAGTCAGCAATAGCCGTTTAACCATTTAAAACGATGTGAACTAGACTCCACTTTCGTCGGAGAAAACTACATCTAGATAGCAAGATCGTGAGTGATTACGACAAAATGAGCATTATTCTAATGAAACAATTGTTTGAGAAATCCCATCTAAACGATCTAATTACAATATTAGCGCTTATTCAACTGTTTCAAACAACTTTGTACCCATATTAGTTTGTTTATTAGATGTATCGCACAGTGAAACAGTATTAGTTACTGGATGACAATGTTTCGAACACAATTCATCATTATTCATAATCATATCAATTGTAATCACACGACTTCGAAACCTGAGTTTTATAGTTTTCTTTGTCCTCTCCTATTTGTCGTCGTAGGAGTAGTAGAATTTTCCAGATGTCCGTCTGGACAGGTGTTGAATCATTCCTATTACACGTGTTGATTTGCAGTTGATTCGATAAACAAAGCTTCCCTTATCAATCTTTCCCTCCCTCCACCGTGTGACACTAGATTTTAAAACTGTCATCCTATCCCACCATCCTATTGTATGGTTGTGTGTAACTGCATGTATTGCTATAGCTGAACTATTCTCTAGATTTCTTATCTGATTCGGGTCAACTAATATAGATTTTGCTAGGTATTTATGTTCGGCTAGTCTGACTGTCCCTGTTCTACTAGTTTGACCTATGTATTTGACCTGACAATCATCACAGGCAGGGTATTAGACAATCTAAATTGTTTTGTTTAATTGGCTCCCCAGGATCCTTTAACCGACAAAGCTTGTTTTTAATTAAGTTTGTGGGTTTGAATGCCAGCCACTTTTATTCCTGCCTTGTTAAGAATTCTGCGTAAGGTGGTTTCCGAGGTTCCTTCCTTGTATGGAAGTACTACTGATGATTTGGATTCCTTATTGATGGTGTTGTCATTATCTTGCGCATGTTTGACATGCGTGTCGTCATTGATATTACTATTATTACCATTATTATCATTATTTATATTATTATCATTATTATTATCACTATTACTATCACTACTTTCATTATTTATTTTATTTTTACATTTCCCTACATACTTTCTGACTAATTTATCAGGGTAATTATTAAGTTCATAGGATGGGATAGGGTGACAGTTTTAAAATCTAATGTCACACGGTGGAGGGAGAGATTGAAAGCAGAAGCTTTGTTTATCGAATCAACTGCAAATACATGTAATAGGAATGATTCAAAACCTGTCCACCCAGATATCTGGAAAATTCTACTACTCCTACGACGACAAATATGAGAGGACAAAGAAAAACTCAAGTTCCGAAGTTGTGTGATTACAATTGATATGATTATGAAGATGAATAAATTTTGTTCGAAACATTGTCATCCAGTAAATAATACTGTTTCGCTGACTGTGTGATACATCTAATAAATAAACCAATGTGGAATTACTTACTACCACAGTCCCCAAGTTTTACACATATATTAACTTTGTACCCAGTATCCTCTTTTCTTCTTGGCTATATACATCACATCACTGTTGATCTGATCCTTATTATTTGTCTCTTTCTTTTCTGTTTAATCTCTACTTTTATTACTTCTCTTTGTAATTGTGTGTAGATATTGATGATCTGTTTTTTTTCACAGCTCCAATTTTGTTTGACAGAACCAAGGTCATTCCAACTTTGGACTGTCTTCAGGAATTAATGATGCATGCATGATTCTTGCTGAGGGAGTTTTGATCCCACTTTGTTGGCAATAATCTTCTTGATACTCAGGTACTTCTTACGGTTGATTTAGTTAAGTAATTTTTTTGTACAGTACTCATTTTGTACTTGAAAAAGAAGTGGATCTGTATAGCTGTATAACAGCATTGTTGAGGTAATTTTTCGTCATTCGGTATGTTATTATTATTATTACATAATACCGCAGATTTCGTTGGCTTTGGGGGATATTCTGACTGCGTATAATTCAGGAAAGTTTCCACCAGTTATACAGTAGAACGCATAGATTATTTTCCTTTGTTCATATAATAACAATGACTCTATTTTCTGGTGATGTAACTCAAAGTCCTAAGTACTCAGTTCCTATCCAGTAGGTCCGAGGTTCGAGTCTTGCTCCACTCGTTTCAATCTGGGAGAATGGATAGTTTCTCCAACCCTTACCAATCAGTGTAGCTCATAGACTGGTACAGAATTGTTCGTAGCTAACTAACTTACTAACCAACAACAGCACTTGACCACTTCTATGTGTATATATCAGTTCACCTGTTGCTGCGGAGCCAGGTACATCGGTCGTTCATCGCGCATCCTATCAAAAAGGGTCAAAGAATGTTATCCAGCGTGGCTACAGAAAGGAAGTAGTGGCCGTATAAGGAGTGCAATAATCGAACATCTCGTCAACACTGGTCATTCCATCTCAACAAACGCCTCCTCCTTCAAAGTAATCTACGAAGTGAAGAACAACCTTCCAAAGACAATATGTTTCCGTCTTCTTTGCATTGCAGATGTCCTAGCCATTCAGTTGTAAGAACCAGAACTATGCATACAAAAGAAAATTATTCAACCACTTCTATTCTCGTGGTAACAACTCCGTTGATTTGACTTAACTTCTGTTTGTTTGCTTGATTCGACTTAACTCTTGTGTGTATGCTTATTCTTCTAACTAACCTTGCGTAATTCCGTATGTTTTTTTGTTTCCATGTACACCCTGAGCACAAATCTTTCATCAAACTATTCACATTATTACGCAACTCTTCTTTAACAAGCGTTTGTGACAACTCATCACTTTTGTTACTACCCTCTTATATCAACACTTAATTCACCTGAACTTAATAATTGTATTTTCGTTTGACAAATTTAATGTAAACACACATACAAAACAACCATATATATTTGCGATTGTACAGCTATGAAAATAAATTCGCCGAAAAGAGAATCTTCGCTGAACTACTGGTCTTCTGTCTAACAATGAAAAGATCACAGTATACAGACAAAGTTTAAGTGTTAATTCATGAGAGAGAGAAAAAACAATGAAACAAAATAATAATACTGACCTGTTAAATAATCATAACATGCTGCGTGTAATTTACCAGAAAATAATTCTAAACCAACTATTGCATAGATAATAATTACAAAGATAACTAGAAGTGCAATGTGTAGCAAAGGGACCATAGCACGCATAATAGAATTCAATACGACTTGTAAACCTGAAGAGAAATAGAAGAAGAAGAAGAACATGGAGAAACAAATTCACTTAATAAATTATTGTAATAATACGCCAAAACATGTCATTAGTTATTTGTTGTTTTTTTATCTTATATCTAAAACGGGTAGCAAAACAACATATTGAAGAAGCCCAATGTCATATTCAGCCTTGTGTGGAGACTGTTAATCAGTCAGTGCTAGTGGTTTTCTACAGTTTCATCTGGAACCTGTCATAAACGTGAGGAAACTGACATCTGAGAACGAAGTGCAAAAGCTGTTCAAAAATAGACCCGGTAAAAGTCTGTGCAACAATAGCCAACAAAATGAAAAAAGGCGTCACCAACAGGCAATAACTATCAGGTATTAAAATCCATCGGTGGCGTCGGTGGTATAGCGGTTAGGACGCTCGCTGACCATTCACATGGTCCGGGGTTCGATCCCCGGCCGGCGCACTCCTTTACCTCACTAAGCCAGAAATGAAGCTGGTGAAGAGGATAGGTTGAGCATGAGGCTAGCAACCCCATCCTGTAAAACTAAACACTACTAAAGAAACTTCAAGACTCTAGCTTGAAGCCATATGTTCCACTGGGAACGTGAAGGTATAAAAAAATGCATGTGAAAGGATATGTGTTGTCTTAAAGACATTTGTCTAGCCATATCCAAAATAACTATCCAAAGCGTTTGTCCATCAGTAAAACTAAGTATAAAAGCTCTACAGTGAGTGAAATGATCTCCAAGAAGGTTGTAACTGTATACATTTATCATTTGGTCATTAGATGATGGTTTTCTGTGGATCTGTAGGTGCCTATGATTCTAAGAAGAATTCTCATCATTTGACTGACCCACTGTATCAAAAAATTCGCAGCACTCACTGCTGGGAAGAAGAGTTCTTATTTCTCAAAAATATCTCCCCTGAAATTACATACTCTACACGCTTCGTGAAGAAGAATATGAAACCAAAGTCCTAAAGAGAAGAATGTGCTCTTCAGTGCCAAAGAAAGCAGGAGACAATTAGGAGAAGATATCTTATAGAGGAGAAATTCTGGTTCTCTAAAGAAAACCTTTCTCTAGCCGCCAACTGTTTCTAAACAATGTGAAGGACAAACTCCCACATCTGAACACTCCAGTGTGTGTATGTGTCAGTTCACTTACTCCTGTGTAGCAGAGTATAAAGGTCGTTCTGTGCGAGTTATTTCAAAGCGTTCTTTTGAGATGAATAGGCGACGTATTATGCACGCTGAGCTATGAGGTTCCTCAAAGAACAACATTACCTGATATAGGATTAGGTCAGAAAATGGTGAATTCTGGTCAAATCAAAACATGACATCATTCGACGAAGTCGTTAACTGTATTGTAGATGTATGGACGTGTTGACTGTTACTTTTATACTTTTCATACTTTGATGTAAATATGAGGCTGAATTCAAAATAAAACATGAAAGTAAGGCGGGCGTATATACACTAAAATACTCACTTGGTAAACCAGAAACAAGACGAAGCGGTCTCAATACTCTGAAAGCACGAAGGGCTTTAACATCTACACCAGATTGTTCAACCATTTGTTGGATGAGCGGTTGTAAAAGGCTAAAAAAGAAGTATAAGTTAGATGCAAAAATATATAATCAGCACTGTGGTAGAATGTAATTTTATATTAGAAAAGGTTATTTGAAATAACGCATACACTCTGTTAACGTACTGATTTGACAACATATAAGGATTAGCGTAATGGTAATTGGTAGACGGTGGTGAAGAATGGAGTCCGTTATGGCGTTGACACCCATTTAGAATGTAAGTACATACAGTAGACGAATCCCGAAAACGACAAAACCCAGATCCTAGATTTCAATTCTAGCCACCGAAAATCAAGTACCACCTAGTTTATTCATACATATATATGCATAGACCAAAATAGTATTGTTCATCTAAGAGTTTTTATAAGTTGATCACGGATTGATATCAGTTAGAGAACCATTGGAAACCAGCTGAGAGTACTGGACCGCCGTTTCCTCCATCTGAGTATGGAAATCATCAGAAGTACGCACTCACTGCCAGGGTTCGAACCCAGGACCTTCCGGTTACAAGGCAAGTTCGTATACCATTCAGCCACTGGGACCCATCTCAATGGCTCATGGGGTCACAGTAAATGACGAATTGGTAGAAGTTAGAATTCATGAGTTGACCATTGAATCGGGTCCCAGTGGCTGAATAGTATACAAACTTGCCTTGTAACTGGAAGGTCCTGAGTTTGAACCCTGGCAGTGGGTGCGTACTTCTGATAATTCTCAAACCAGGATGAAACAGCTGTCCAGTACTCTCAGCTGGTTTTCAATGGTTCTCTAACTGATATCAATCCGTGATGAACTCGTAAAAACAATACTAATCCTCACAAACCAACTGTAGAAAATTATCTAAGAGTGTAAAATCAAATTCGCAATCTGCAATTCACTCTATTCAGGGAGGCGAATTTCCACCACAGCTTCTTTAGGAAAACCAAATTATTCAGATCATGGTATGTGATCTGTTTAATACAATGAATGGTATTAGAGAAAGCCAATATATATCAACAAAACGATATACTACTTGATTGAAAGAGGTGAACAGTTGTAGACCACTCACATCAACCAGTAGTGTTGCCGGTTCACCCAAGTACCTTGACATAAATTGAGTGGCTTGAAATAATTCGTCTCTCTTTGCTAAGTCAAATAGGGCCGCCAAAGGAAAGAATCGACCGTCCGGAGTTTAGATCACCTCCCCCCCCTACTGGTTGATGTGAGTGGTATACAACTACTCAAGTGGATCAATCAGTAGTGTATAGTTTTGTATGAACTTGACACACTCGACACAAAATGTAAGTCCTATTAACACTGGTTTTCAAGAAGAGAAGATGAAATCTCTGTATACTTGACGTGTCAATATTCTTCCTTGCTGTTATGAACCACACTTATCGTCTTTTCTCGACATATGATAGTAGTGGAGTCTTATGACGGTTCTGAAAAATAAGTTAAAATCTCCAGGAAATAACTATGACCCACTAAGTACAATTGTCAGTAAAAAGAATGAAGCTACAGAAAAACTAAGCAAGAGGCTGCATCTCAACTTTTGATAGACAAATCACAAAAGGTTAGAAAATAAAAATTTCAGTACTCTTATAGTATAGTGAATAATCTATAAAAGTAAAGAAACAATCCAGATGACTTTTCAGTATGGCGAAAATATTCATTCAGACATCTATAAAACACAAAATAATTGAGAAAAGAATATCCTTTTCGATAATTTCCTCTTCTGGTTTTACAATTATATCCATGTTTATATGCACAGAATATTCGAGAATAGTAGTCAATAACAATATCGGCGTGTTTTTTAAATAATATCGGTTTGTAAAGTAAGATCACAATGGAATCACCACAGTTCATTAAAGATGCTTAAATTATAATAATAGTAAAGATATAGTAGCAAATAGAATATCAACTAAAATTAGGGAAATTCCACAAAATTTCATGACCATTCAAACCAAGATGGCCAGTGGGGTAATGATAATTGTCTGAACTAACTTCTTTTGGATACACAAATAAGTCTTCTTAATATGGATCCTCACACCTTCAGCAATATTTAGTAGTCCAAGAAACAACGTAATTCGGCTGTGTTTATTGATAAGATACCAAGGTACCAACAGTTCCTAAAAAGGCCTTATTCTTACAAATGCAGTCCCTCGGGGACAACATCAGCGAGATACTAACACAGCGCCGTGGAAATGCGGTAAAAACACCATTCCCTGCTGCCGAATTACGCTGTGTCTTCAAAACAACTCCTTTTTTCCGTTCGGGAGTAAAAGATAAACTGTCTAAATTCGCCCCTTCCATGTGGATCTACGAATTTAACTGCTCTTGTGGAGTGAGCCAGTTACATAGGCCGTATAACTAGGCGTGTTTCTCGTCAGATTTCTGAACATAACCTTGAATGATTAAGTAAAGGACAAACGAAATCTATTCGCATCGGTATTCTGTCTCATCTTGTGGATACAGAACAAAGGATTAACGCTAACCATGCTTTCAGGGTCATTTACCGCATACCTAAAAATCTCAATTTTGCCTTAAGAGTTCGACTACTAAATATTGCTGAGGCTGGCTGTGGGGATCCATATTAAGAAGACTAATTTGTGCGTCGAAAAGAAGCAAGTTCAAACATTATCCTTACCCCACTGGCTATCTAGGTTTGAATGATCCTGAACTTTTGTGGAATTTTCCTAATTTTAGTTGATATTCTATTCGCTACTATATCTTTTTTATTATTATTATAATTTAAGCATCTTTACTGAACTGTAATTCCACTGATCTTACTTTACAAATCGATATTATTTAAAAAGCACTAATACTGTTACTGGCTACTAAGCTAGAATATTCTATGTGTATAAACATACAGGTATCTAATTGTAGAGCCAGAAGAGAAATTTATCGAAAAGGATATTCTTTGCTCAATTATTTTGTGTTTTACAGATAATTTATGAATATCTGGATGTGTATTTTGTAGTGTCACCAAATAGACTATACGAAGATTTTCTTTGAATGAATATTAGTTAGTGAGTAGTATCATGCGTCTGATCCTTTGTTTGGTGCAGACTGAATTCTAGGTCCTAGATCAAAGAGTTCCTGCTGACTGCCTCCAACCGTCTACTAACAACCATTCATTCGGATAGCAGGATGATGGCGAGCCTCCTAGACAGGTGGCAACATTGCAAACTTGACTGATAAAATTCACTCTGCACCAAACAAAGGACTAGACTGATGACACTGGTTATTTACCACCTTGTGTTCACAGTCATAGTACTCAATACGGTCCCCTACAGGAGGCCAGTCGCCAGCCCGAATAGCTCAGTGGAAGAGTGTCTGACCGCACCACTGGGTGACACGGGTTCACATCTCAGTAGGCATTGAAGATACGCCTTGCTGACTGGTAACAACAGGCATGAAACCTAGGTCCATGGGGGCTTCCGACCGATTTCCTCCATCCATCTAATAACAACAAAGGAGATTTTCCTTGATGTGTTTCATACCATATACTCATCCAGAATCATTGTGAACTTTACTCATAACACACACACCTTAAAATCACCTATCTACCTGTACTTTTAAATTAATTCTTGTCGTTTGTACGAACTTTCATCAAGTGGTGCATTATAGTTCAACAAATAATTTCGCTCTAATCACAGGAGAATAGAACTTAGGCACTTTGGCAGAGTACAATTCCATCAAAAAGAGTAAATTTGTTTAACAAAGTCTAACACCATTGTACACCATCAAAAGGAATCTTTTTGGAAGTTTTTTCCTATAAAACTTTTTGACATTTTCATTATTTATACAATAGGAGGTGAGTGAAGATGAAATGAAAACCTGTGACGCCGCAGAAGTTGAACCAGTAGCCTCCGTATCACTATTCCAGTGGTGTCTGTTAGCTGAGGCTTCAGTAGGTCAGCTGTTATATCACCGGACTAGTAAACCGGAAATCTGATGTGGACGGCGTTTTGGATTTAATCTTCAGTGGCCACTCATTACACATCAGTAACAGTCTGTTTACTCAGCAACATTTTATTTATATTCTTACTATTAATCTCATTATTCCTTGATGACCAGTTGTGTATGCTTTATTCAAGGCCGTTGCTTTATCGTACCTTGGTTGGCAGAGGCCTGGGGAAAAACTGTCATAAATATTGGACAGCCATTTCGCCCTAGCTTTGGACTCTTCATCAGTACGAACCCACCACCTAGGTTTGAACCCAGGACCTTCTGGTTACAAGGCGAGCTCGTAGACCATTGAGCCACTGGGACACGATCCAATGGTCCTTGAATTCTAACTTCTGCCAATTCACGACATAGCGCAACCACTTCGCAATGTCTTCTTAGATGAGTTACTGCCTCATCTCCAACCTGCTGTACCCTACTGGTCACGGCTTCCCACTAGAACCCCAGGTTAACTGCCTGAATGGGGCCAGTCACTAGTGAGCATCAGATTAATTTTCAAGTATTGGTTTTGCAGGGATTTTGTTTGACTGCATGGAGGATTTCATCATGAGTTGACATCAGTTGGAAAACCACTGGAAAACCTGCAGGGAGTACTGGACAGCTATTTCGTCCTCGTTTGGCACAAACGAACCCAAGACCTTCTGGTTACAAGGCGAGTCCCAAACTAGTCTGACGAAACAGCTGTCCAGTAGTTCCTGTTCGTTTTCCAGTGGTTTTCTAACTGATGTCAACTCATGATGAAATCCTCCATGCAATCAAACAAAATCCCTACAAATCCAATACTTGAAAATATCATAAGTATTATTGTATTTTATATTAACGTTTATTCATTGACTTTGTGCCTTGTAATCTTGTTGTTCTGCTTCATTGTTAGTGAAGAAATGAACGGTCATCGTACTGGCAATCCGTCTTCTGATATTTTCCGCGTCGATTACAGCATACGGTGTACTGAGGCGCCAGTTAGTCTTCTGGAATCAGAGCTAGATTCAGGATCTTTTTCGATCTGAGCATTTGACAAGGGCTTTTTACCTACTGATTAGAAACCAATTATAGTCATTTGTCTTTCCCCCAAGGTTTTCTGTTATATCTTAATCGTTCCACAAAAAACATGAAAAAGAATGAGTCAGGCGTACTCTGTACTCTGCATGCCACGTTGGCATCGATTGATGTGAGCAGTTGTAAACGAATCACACCAACCAGGAATGCTTACTAGCAAGCCAGATCAAAAGTGTTCTAAACACTAGATAGTCTTTTCACTTGTTTTCTTTTGACAGGGCTTATCAACAGTGTGCCTATTTTCACTCAGATCCGAGTGCTGAATCAGTTCAAACCACGCGGATGGTGGCTAGCTACACTGAATGGCAATATGATTAACTTGCCTGAACTAAGCAAACAGTATTCCACGACTCCATGGTTTCCCAGTGATACTCTAAATGACGTCAGCTGATGATCACACCCATAACCAATCAAATTCCTGCAGACTAACCCTGGATAATTAATTTCAGTTGCTGGACTTTAGCCACAAACCATCATCAGTTAGAGAGATAATTGAAAACCACGGAGCAGTAGACAGCTGCTTCAGTCTATCAGTCACCATCAGTCTCTGATGGGTACTGGATGAATTTCCTGAAGTTGCAGTGGGAAATCATGACCAGTAGGGTGTTCATCGAAGGCATTGGTGAGTTGACAGAGTTAGAATCCATAGGTCACTGAATTCCAGCCCAGGTGATTGAATGATCAACGAACTTCGTCTCTTAAATTAAAAGTCCCTGGAAAAATCGTGCATTCGCACTGTTGAAGAGTCTCGAACGGGACAGGACGAAACACCTGCCCAGTCCTCCCGTGTTTTCCAATGGTTCTCTGACTGATACCAGCTCGCGCATCAAATGCGTAAAGAAACAAATCCAACACCTCGGAATTGGCTGCAACTATTTCACTCAGTTCTGTCATATCATGCATGAATAGTACTGGAGTAATTTTTATTTCGGTGAATACTTACCCTAAGATAACGATAGTAAAATCGAGTATATTCCATGCATTACGTAAATATGCTCCTGAGTGCATAACAAAACCGAATGCAACAATCTTCAATACACATTCCACAGTAAATATGACAATAAAAACATTTTCAATTTTTTCCTAGAGATAAGAAAGAAAAGACAAAAAAGAAAGAAGGGAAACAAAAAATTAGACTAGTGAAAAGTAAAAGCAAAAATTTTAATTAAATTTCATAGCATTATTCCTCATGATAGACTTGAACAAAGCACGAAAGACATATTGAACAGGATATCCGAGTAGTGCTACTGTTAGCCACCTGTTAGATAGGCGTCATAAAATCGATGCATTAGGATCCTTAAAGATAATTAAATTTCAAGACAGCTCCAAGTTGCTGCGTATCACTGAAGCGAATGCCATTACACAATTAAAAACATATCTAAGCATCCGAAAAGGGCAAAGTTAATCTTTAAGTACTATTAACTACCAGCCAGAGAATGACCTCGAACGCACTAATCACGGGGAGGCATTTTTGTGTATGGAATGCATATATTTATGAAATAATGCATAAAAACTGTAGAAAAGTGTTACAGAGGATACCTTCCTCTCACATCTGATAAAAAAGCTGTCAGTTTTAGGTCAGAGTATCAACAGAGTATAATTCCATTGTGGGTAAAATTTATTTTGATAAAGTCTCACAGTGTTATACAGTAATATTTACTGAGCAATAAACTGTGCTCGAAACGTCATTAGTAAATGTTACTGTATAAAACTGTGAGAATTTATCAAAATAAATTTTACCGACAATGGAATTATACTCTACCGCCACAGTGCACAAGTTCTATTCTTATATCAACAGAGTACTTTAACCACATTCTATGCATGTAATTATTTAGGTCTTCTAACCCTAACAATAACCCTAATCTTTCTTGATCCTAACCCTAACGTGAAAATATTCCTAAACTAATTGTTATCTAACTCGCCTTTGTTAGGTTAACCTAACCCCAACTTGTCCTTGGCTCAAAGTGTAACTTAATCTTTCCCAAACCTAAGTTGATACTTGCTAGATATCCCATTTAAAAGCATAACACTTTGATGAGCATATTTTTATTTGCCAGGTTTCACTAACTTGCTCAGTGGGCGTTTCAAGGTCACTGGTGTGGTAGCACTCTATTGGTAGTTAGTAGTGCTTAAAGTTTAACTTGGCCTTGAAAGGAAATCGTTGTTAATTTCGCTTTAACAATAATAATAATAGCTTTATTCCAAACAGTATTTGTGGTACAGGTATGGAATTTTCAGCGTGCATTACAATATTGCATCTAATTACCTCATAAATTTTATAAGGATTTAAAAATATAAAGCAACAACAACAAAAAGAAAAAAGATAAATAAAAGAAATAAAAAAGAACAGCATTGCATTCACATTTTAAACAATGCACCACAGGATATGAAATATAAAATTAGTGTGTAATAGAATATGTGAGCAGCAATATAATAGTAACGAAGAAAGGAAAACAAAATCTAATGAGACTAATTGTCAGAGTGCCGCAGTAAGTTGATCGTGTCATACCTAACGGATTTCTCATCACATAACAGCTGTGCCAGATAAGGTATTGTGGAGTTTTTGTACTTGGTAGTTTTAGCATATAGCCTCCTATAGTTGCTTCTAGTTCTACTAGACGAAATGCAAGGAGAGAGCTGCATATAGAGAGGGATGGGTAGAATACAAGAATTGACAAACTGAGAAAGCAAAGACTGCTTTATACCAGACTGCCTTAACTTCCTAACGTAGAACGTTAAGCGAAACATCTTTCTAGTAACTAGCAAGATGTGAGAGGACCAGGAAAGATCGGAGGAAATACTAAGTCCAAGGTACTTGACGTTAGATGTAATTTCAACCTCTATGCCGTCAATGGTAGTGGGACCATGTGAGCTAGCTAGTTGTTGTAGGTTACGTTTTCTTCTGAAAGTGAAATTTACTACCTGAAATTTAGACGGATTTAGCTTGAGACCGTTTGAAGAGGACCACTGACTAATTTCCGACAGAAAGTTATTTAATTTGGAACAGTCTGACTGAGAGTTGACAGGTATGGAGACAGAGAGGTCATCAGCATACTTGACAAAAGTGGCTACATCAGAATGGGGTAAGTCATGTAAGAAAAAAGATAATTATCCTTTATCAAGTGTTGGTTTGCAGGGATTCGATTTGATTGGTTGGTTGCAGGATCGTTCACTAACTGACATAGTTCAGAGAAGCATTGGAAAACCACCAAGGAGTACTGAACATTTGTTTCGTCCCACTTCGGGACTCTTCATCAGTAGGCATCCACCGGGGTTCGAACCCAGGACCTTCTGGTTACGAGGCGAGCTCGTAGATCATTTACCCAATGGGAGCCAACTTAATGATCCATGAATTCCAACCTCTGCCACTTCGCCAACCAGTGTCGCTGGCGCGTTAATTTCCTCTTGCCTGACTCAGTCTTGTTAATTTTATCATTTTAATGATATTTTGTTTTCGCAATATAATTTCCTAACCTGATTTTATCTTTATATACAGAAACATATCCTTGACCAGACCCTTTTTTTGAGCTCCGCTTAACTAAATTATCATTCGACTCTCACATAAATGTTTTTTTTTATTTATTTTAAGCCTCTATTCACTTTGTACCATTCGTTCATAATATTCTAGAATATTTTCTGATTATTGATATGCCCTAGTACTAAAAAGCTTAACAACGACTTCTATTTCTTTGCCTAATGCTTCTCAATCATGTGATACATTAACATTCGCCACCTTTATCAGTATTTGTATATTACTTGTATCGATGTTAAACTGTTCGTTGTTGTACGCAGCTAACAATAATAATAATAATGACGTCATTTCATCCCACTCGGTTTGTTCTTCTTGCTCTGTTTAAACAAATTTAATTATACACTTGAATTTTTCAGGCGTAAAAAGATAGTTAGTCAATGCATATTGTGTATTAACTTTATTTTCTGGCGATGAATGAAAAAAAAAACACTATTACTTCAAACAGAGTTTAGAATCCTGTCTGGGTAAATTTACATTTCCCACTGATCGATTATGTTAGAGCAGAATGCTCAGTCTCTTTTGATGCGTCAGCCTAAAGTAAGAACGCTTAGACGATATCTGACTTATTATTATCTTTATTGTTCCCTTAGGTTCCTAGTGGAACATAGGGCTTCAACTACACGTCTCAACTTGCTTCTGTCACCTGCATCCATGTAAGTCCATACTGTTTCATCTCCTCTTCACACGATCTCATCCATGTCACCCTTGGACGTCCCACTCACCGCTTCCCTTTCGGGTCCCACTCGAGCACTGGCCTGACGCGCGATGTCACCCAGCGGCCTCCTCAGCGAGTGTCCAATCCATCTCCACTTTCTCCTGCATATTTGTTGGGCGATTGGTTCTTGTTTTGTTTGTTCCCATAGTTTCTTGTTGGTGATTCCTTCCGGCCATCTGATCTTCAGTATAGAGCGAAGACAGTTGTTGATAAAGGTCTGCAGTGGCCTGTTGGAAATATTCTTGGTGACCCGCCGCCAAGTTTCTGATCCGTATGGAAGAACTGACTGACTTGACGTTTGTATTGAAAATCCGAATCGTTTTGTTGTTGATGCTGAGTGACGAAGATTTCCAGATTAGTTTCAGGTTGGTGAATGTGTTTCTCGCCTTCCCGATTCTCGATCTGACATCCTCGTCCGTTCCTCCTGTAGTTGAGACAATGCTCCCTACCTGGATAAGTGAATGAAGTAACCTCCTTCAAATTCTTCCCGTTGATGGTGAATGGTGCTGAATGTTGCTGCTGTTGTTGTTGTTGGTTGGTTATTTTCATAACCTCCGTCTTTTGTTTGTTCACCTGGAGTCCTGTCTTTGTTGCTTCTTCGACCAGTTTGTCGGGTTTCGCTTGTAAGTCTTCGATTTTGTGTGACATCGAACAGGAATCATCCACACGCGAAATCCAGGTCTTCTAGGTTCTTCACGTTGGTCCAGGATATCCCTGTCTTCTCGTTTCCCACTGTCTGATGCATAATCCAGTCGACCACAACTAGGAATATCATTGGTGATAATAAGCACCCTTTTCTGACTCCTGTGTTTACTTCAAACGCCTCGCTGAGTTTTCCGTTGTAGATCACTTGACATGTGCCGTTGTCGTACAGCTGTTGAATAAAGTCGATGAATATTTGGTGTACGCCATAGTACTCGAGTAGTTTCCAAATTGCTTCGGGGTCATCGCTGGCGAAGGCCTGCTCAAAGTCCAAATAGTTTAGGTACAGGTTTAATTGCCATTCCATGCTTTGTTATTTTAGTTGACGGTAATTAGCATCCTTACTAGGAGCCAATGCATTCACACAGGCCGTGTAATTAGGTCCAAAATAACCAACTGATGGGAAATACAAATCAACCCAAAAACACAAATAACAATTGATAGCTAATACACAAGAGTAGACTGGCGTGACCAGTTGACTTAGTGCATAATCCAGTGGCGTTTAACACGATGGATAGAGGGTTCATTATCTCTTACACCCAGTAGATGAGTCCCAAATAGGACGAAATACGTATCCTGGATTTCAGTGCTATGGAGTATGCTACTGAAAAGACTTATCAGTAATATATATAGAGACACCCATATCGGCACAAAAATATCAAATATCAGAGAGATAGATTTGACGTCAAAGAGAGTAAGCAAATGATTCAGTGTTGCGGCAAAACATGGGAAACACTGAAGAGAAGACAAAGAAACACAAAATACGAAGGAAAGGCAGAAGTAGCACAACACCACAGCACGGAAGAAGATCTGTGCACATGACGACTTGGAGACAAGGTGTACACCATTTTGCTATACAGAGATATCAAACTCCAAGTAAACATTCCTTTCATCAAGTCTCTTGTCATCTGCAATTAGTAGTGTTTCGTCTGAGCTGGTTGGTTTAGTTTCGCTGAAGATGTTGTCCAGAAGGTGGACGAAGAAAGCTCCGCTAGTAAACCAACCAGCTCAGATGAAACACTACTAATTGCAAATCATCCATCTGAGCTACAAATCTTCTCTTGTCATCTACCGTTACACTGCTAGCTGGAAGCTTCAGTGTAGTAATTCTATAGTAAGTCATACATATTTGTTAATTAGAAGTGAATGCCTATATACTCATCATTATTATTGTTTCCTTTAATTCCTAGAGGAACATAAGGCTTCAGCCGTGCGTTTCCATTCCGTTCGGTTCTCTGCTAGAGTCTTCACCTGGCTCCAAGTCTGCCCACACGATTTCATCTCCTCTTCACATTACCTCCTCTAAGTCACCCTCGCACTGACGACCAACTAGCCGCTTCCCTTTCTGGTTCCACTTGAGCAATGGCTTGTCTAGTGATGTCACTTGATGCATTGTTTCCTCAGAGTATGGCCAATCCAGTGCATCTCCATTTCTTCCTGCCTATTTGTTTCACAATCGGTTCCTGCTGTGTTGGTTCGCTCATTGCCAGAGATCTCTGTTGCTGATCTTTCCTGACCGGCCATCTGATCTTGAGTGAAGTATTGAGCGAAGACAACTGTTAATAAAGGTCTGTAGTTTGTTTGAGGTGTTCTTTATGACACGCCAAGTCTCTGATCCATATAGTGAGTAGCACTGACTTCACATTGGAGTTGAAAATCCGGATCTTATTTTTGATGCTGAGTGCTGTTGACCTCTACACAGACTTGAGAGTAGTGGAAGCTTGTCTTGCTTTTCTGATTCTTGCTTTGATATCCTCGTCAGTTCCGCCTGTAGTTGAAACGATGCTTCCTAGGCAGGTAGGTAAAAGAGGTTGTTTCTTTCAGGTTCCTCACATTTATGCTGGCTGATCGTTGTCTGTTGTTGTTGTTCTTGCCCATGTTAAACGATCAATGAACTGGGTTTTTTTCTCATGTGAATATTCTCATCTTCTCCTGCTTGTTTTTAATATCATTTTATAACTACACAAAATGTTGATTAGATATGTTTTTGTTTATATGTGTCAAGATAATTGATGTTCAGGAAACAATTACTGATTCAAAGGGCTCTTCAATATGCATAACAGTCAGATACAAACATACATACATAAAGCTCCTGAATAGTGTTTAATTTACAAATTGACAACAATAACAACTCAAACTGATAATAAATATTATACACTACAGAAATATTTTATTTGCTAATTGATTTTAGGATTGTTTACTCACATAAAGAGTGATAATGTTTTCTTCTTCTGTTAGTGACATCTGACTTATGTGTTATATATGTTGTAAATCACTAGTAAGAGTTCCTCCATTGGCTTGTTAAGTATTTGTTGGGATCCCCTTGTGCAACACAAGCTAATAGCTAATGTGACTGGAGATCACTGGTGATATTGAAGCAGATGAACTCACTCTTCGTAATCATCCAGATCCACTAAATCTTAATGTTACCGGCATAGTGTAACAGTTTTGTTTTTACACTATGCTGGGGGTCTGTGGGCGAAGTTGTACTGCTGGGGAAAGGGATTTAACAGCACTAAGGTGTTTCCTTCAGATGATCAGCATGCCAGCTATGCTGTCTCTCCAATCTGGAAGAAGGGGGTTAGAAAAAGCCGACCACAAAGATTGTACATCTCAACTTAGCCTAAGGTGGTCCGTAACCAATCCAAGAAACTAGTTCATACAGGCCGTGTGTAACTGGCCTCAAGCAGTTGTCCCCTAGGCTCTGCGGTCACGCAACACTAATCCTCTTTTTGCTTCAGGTACCCGAAGAATAAATCCACTTTCATGGTTTAGGCGACCGAGAAGTAACGACCGCCAACACACTTCCAAAAGTACACGAAGCCCTCATGAGCATCGTTCTTCTTTTACCCACATTACCCTCATCGCCTTAATTCCCTAATAGTGTCAATACTATACTCCAGGTTGGTCAGTCATTTTCATTTTATTCTGTGACCATAAACAATGATGAGAGCCATAGAAACACTCCCAACAGCCTCATTGACTTGTTACCAGAGAATAATCTCCTTGACTTAGAATATGTAGATGACATAGTCCTTCTAGGTGAATATGCTTACAAAACGCAGAGTCTTCCGAACATATTGAGTAGCAATCTCTGAATGTTTGGCATGCGATTCGCTCCCATCAAATTTAACATGATGGTACAGGGGTGGACTACATCGACTCACCCTTAGCTTAAAGATAGGGGGTGAAGTGGTTGGTGGAGCATGCTAACTACTTCACTTATTTGAGAATTTGCATCAGCCACAAAGGGGTTGATCACTAACGAAATCTCAGCACGGATACAGAAGGCTTGTTTGGCATATGCCAACTTACGCTATCTCTGGCGTAGACGTGATATCCGGCTGTTGGTCAAAGGTTGTATTTACTGCTCAGTAGTTCACTTTGTCCTTCTTTATGGCTGAAAGACCTGGCCATTGAAAATGGAAGGTATAAAAAGACTAGATGTGTTTGATCATAGGCATCTGCGTTCTATCTTCTTTGTGAAGTGGAATAATAAGGTGAGCAATATTGAGGTTAGGCATTGGTTGAGCGCTAGGTAAAAAAAGGAGGGGAAATCAATCGATGCGGCTGTGAAGTTACACCGAGTGAGATGGTTAGGACATGTGTTACGCACGCCTGCGTGCCTATCACCTTCCTTGACGGGTAATGTTAGCAGTTGACACAGGAATGATCAGGTTGGAAAGGAGCTAGTAGTGGTAACAAAACAAAGCATAACTTCATCAGTCAATCAAATCCCTAACAGTTAGTTTTTGCTACCTAGAGAGATGTAAACTTCCTGGTTGGGGTCCTCAGGATGGCAAAATCCATTGGCTGGAGGTAACTGGTGATACGGCTGAAAAATGTTCTCAGTGTCACAGATATATTCACTCTTCGTGATGTATAATATTCACTAAAATGCTATTGTTCTTCCATATTTCTATGCTGTTTGCCTCATATATCTTTTTATTATCTCTCCCTCGAACTGCTGCACGTCTGTGCAAAGTTCTACATTGAAATCATTCAGTCATTCAGTGTTTCTCCAAGTAATTATACTTCTGCTCGTACATTTCTATCCAATTTAGTTCTAATATTTTCTCTTTTTTCCACTTTTTCGATTGTATGGAGTTTTGGCAATCTGAATTTTTACACTTTTGTGCAAAATCCTATGTTATAAATTCAGTCAGTGTTAAGTCTTTTCTTCTTCCTGCTTCAGCGATAGTCTCATCATTCATAAAAATCAATCGCAATTTGGAAACATACATATTCTCAATCTGATCAGCCAATACTAATGAATAGATTGGTTACAGGATTTCATCATAAGCTGATATCGGTTAGAGAATCAACAGAAAACCTGAGAGTACTGAATAGATGTTTTGTCCTAATCTGGGACTCTTCATCAGTACGCACCTACCATGCAGCCACTGGGTGGACCTGATCCTATGGTCCATGAATCCTAACTTCTGCCAATTTTACCATATATCGCGACCAGTAGCCATCGGATCGCATCTCAGTGGCTTAATGATTGGTCTACGATCTCGCGTTGATACCTGAAGCTGCCGGATTCAATCCCTGGTGGGTGCATACTAATGATGAGTTCCAGACTGAGTTGAAATAGCTTCCCAGTACTCCCAGCTGTTTTCCCAGTCCTGTAACCAATCAAATGGAATCCCTGCAAACCACCACTTGAATATGGACGGACTGTAATCTACATATATACAATTATATTCTCTGATTGATGGATTTATCAATGCAGAATTAAGTGCAAAAGTTTATCAGTTCAAATTGTCATAATTCAGAGGAACATATGTTTTTGAATAAGTAAAAAAATAGGGACAAAATGAAACCATATTTGAAAAGAGATGAATGTGAGAGAGATAGAAAAAGATTCCATGAAGATTAGTTAGGATTTCAAGAATTTATTTTTGTATATTGTAATAAGGCTTTGTTAGTTAGTACATCTGGGGCATTGTGAACTATCTTCAGCCATGTCACGGAATATGCCAACTGCTGTACACCACAAAGTATGCCTATATTTCAGAAACTTTTAAGGCGTGAAAATATGATCATATTGGATGATGGCTGTCTAAAGCTCTGAGACGGCTGCCGTTAACATTGTTAACATAAAGACTGACATTTAGTCTCCACCAGTTATAAAAAGTAGTTTTGAAAAACACTGCTGGTGAAGAAATAGTAGTAGAACAGTTATATTAGGAAAGTTATAACTCCATTACTCTAAATAGACTTCTTATGTAGCAGGCTAGGAGTGAAGCACACTTCTTTTGTAAGGACTGACGAAAATACCTAGTTGTCCAGGCTGAACTAATTGAAACAGGACTCGTACCAGAGGTCCATTGACCGAAATCAGCCACAACTCCACAGAACTGGTGAATAATCATTATTCAAGTCATTAATATAATCTTCTTATTATTCCCTCAAGGTTCCAAGTGGAACTCAAGGCTTCAAAAAAATATCCCCATTTCATCCTGTTCCCTGTGGCCTTATTTAGCAGCTTCCTTAGTGACCAGTACGCTGTCGTCTCCTCTTCACACGATCTTCTTTGTGTCACACTCGTACGCCTTTTTCATAGTTTTCCATTCGGGTTCTACCCGAGAGCCTAGCACGCTATGTCGCTCAGCGGTCTCCTCAGAGTGTGTTCATTCCATCTCCGCCCACTTTTACATATATTTGTTGTAAAATAGGCTCTTGATTGGTACTTTATCAGAGTTTGTTGTTGCTAGTCCCTTCTGGCCATCTGACCTTCAGTATGAAGCCAGCGAAGGCAGCTGTCGATAAAAAGCCTGCGGTAGCCTGCTTTAAATACTTTCTAGACACGTCAAGTCTCCGAACTATTTAAAAGGACTAACCACTATTCAAGTTAGAATGGTATAAACAACTGACAGCCACTGTATTTCTTTTGAAAAGTATCTCATTAGCAGTGTGCGCTTAACTTCTAGGCCAAATTTTGGCGAGCATTCTATTACTGAACAAGTGATACACATGAGTTACAAATAAGAAGCTCTATGTAAAAAAAACAACTGTCTGATTACAACCATTATGGCTATCTAGCTATAGATATTGATTAAAACAGTCAGCTGAGTGTGAATTATGCTTCATAAGCTAACCGACATCATAAACGAAGCTGGCAGCTGGATAGAAGAAAAACTTGCCATTCTTAAACTTCCATGTCGGTTGGTCGGTCGGTTTTCGACATTGAACTTTGCACATATGTGCGGCACTTCAAGTCGCCACACTCCCTTCTTGTAGCACACAAAGCCAGAGAATAAAGTAGGAGAAATGAATATTAGAGACAGTAAACAGAGGTCTGAGACAAAGGAATAGTAATAGCGAAGAACAAAACAGTTTAATTGGAAATCATAAGTCACAAGGAGTGGATGCATCTGCACCAGCCATTGAGAACGATTTTGAACCATGTCACCGATTGTTTCCAGCCTTCATTGGTTTTTACCGTCCAAAGGACCCCAACCAGTCAGGAAGTCCACACCTTCCTACGTGGCTTAGACTAACTGTTGTGGATTTCATTGACTGATGACGCCATGTTTTGGTTTGACTGCCGCCAGCTCTTTTCCAACCTGACCCTCTCCCAGTCAGCTAACATTGCCCATTGTCGAGGAAGGCGATGACTAGGCATACGTAACACATGTCCTAACCATCTCAGTCGATGTAATTTCACAGTCTCGTCGACTGATTTCCCCTCGTTACCCAACACTCCACCGATGCCTAACCTGAATATTGCTCACCTTATTATACCACTTCACGCGGGAGATAGAACGCAGACACCTATGGTCGAACACAGCTAATCTTTTCATGTCTTCCACTCTCAATGACCAGGTCTCACAGCCATAAAGGAGGACGGAGCGGATTGATGAGCAGTACACCCGCCCTTTGGTCGATAGCCAGCCGGATATCACGACTACGCCAGAGACGGCGTAAACTGGCATATGCGAAACTAGCCCTCTGTATTCGTTCTGAGACTTCGTCGGAGATCAACCCGTTGGCACTGGCTGATGGTACTTGCCAAATAAGTGAAGCGGTCAACGTGCTCTACCACTTCACTTCCTATTTCTAATCCAGGGGTCGGTGAAATCCAATCCTGCAGCATCATCTTACATTTTACAGGGGCAAATCGCATGCCAAACATACGAAGATTGTTGCTCAAGGTGTTCAGTAGACTCAACATTTTGTCAGCGTCCTCGCCTAGAAGGACTATATCGTCCGCATATTCTAAGTCGACGAGATTATTCCCTGGTTGCAAGTCAATCCCTGAGTCGCTGAAGTGTGTTAGGGTTAAGTCCATTATTACGTCTGTGATCAAGTTGAATAGGAATGGGGATAATGGGCATCCTTGACGGACGCCACTAGTCGTCACCACTTCAGATGACAACTCGCCATAAGCCAATTAGGCTGGTCAGTAACTAATATCTGCCTCGCGTAAGGAATAAGTCAGTCAGCTTACAACTCTCTGAATAGCTAGCTCAGTGGTAAAATCAAATGGACTTTTGGATGGCTCTTATACATTGCTACTGAATAGCAACAAGAGAAATTATCTGACCAATTATGATTGCTCAAACGAAAAAAACTGCCTAGCTGTGCTACTTATGTGTGTATCTACAAATTTAGCTGCTCCTGCGGAGAAAGCTATATAGGGCGAAAAAACCAGACAGCTCAACAAACGTATTTAATGAGAATCTTCCTTTACGGTTTGGAAATGACCATATAAAATCTATAAGAAGTTGTGTTTTGTCTCATCTGATTGATGATAGCGGTCACTAAGTGGATAGAAGAAGTGCCTTCAAAGTTATCTACTGTATTCCATTGAACCTTTCTAATGGAATTCGAACCGGCTTTTTACACATTGCCGAAGCTATGGGAATTAATTCGAGAGAACAATCCTAGTGCCTTTGCATGCAAAAAAGTTTCCTCTACCTTAGTCTCTCCCCCAGCCTAGGAGAAGTCCAACTGAAACCCTTTTCACGCTTTCTTATTTTCCATTTCCTTCAAGTTTTAATGACTTCCGATCATCCCATCCTATGTCAGTAAATGTAGGATTGGTGAAATGTTTAGGTAACAGAACACAAAAACTAAGTAGTACCAAGGAAAATCTAAGACGGGAAGTGAGGCATAAAAAAGAAGCTTTGAAACTTAATAATTACCCTGATAAAATATTCAGGAAGTATTTAGGGAAATGTAAAAATAAAATAAATACATAAAATAATAGTAGTGATAGTGATAATAATAATAATATTAATGATGACATGCCTGTCAAACATACACAGGATAATGACAACGCCATCATCAGTAGTAATTCCATACAAGGAAGGAACCTCGGAAGTCTTACGCAGAATTCTGAACAAGGCAGGAATAAAAGTGGCTGGCATTCAAACCCACAAACTTAATTAAAAACAAGCTTTGTCGGTTAAAGGATCCTGGGGAGCCAATTAAACAAAACAATTTAGATTGTCTAATACCCTGCCTGTGATGATTGTCAGGTCAAATACATAGGTCAAACTAGTAGAACAGGGACAGTCAGACTAGCCGAACATAAATACCTAGCAAAATCTATATTAGTTGACCCGAATCAGATAAGAAATCTAGAGAACAGTTCAGCTATAGCACTCACTGCATGCAATTACACACAACCATACAATAGGATGGGATAGGATGACAGTTTTAAAATCTAATGTCACAGCGTGGAGGGAGGGAGAGATTGATAACAGGAGCTTTGTTTATCGAATCAACTGCAAATAAATGTAATAGAAATGAAACAACACTTGTCCATCCAGACATCTGGAAAATTTTACTACCCCTACGACGACAAATAGAAGAGAACAAAGGAAACTTTAAAACTCAGGTTTCGAAGTCGTGTGATTATAATTGAAATGATTATGGACAATGATGAATTGTGTTCGAAACATTGTCATCCAGTAACTAATACTGTTTCACTGTGTGATACATCTAATAAACAAACTAATACGGAATCACCTACTACCACAGTGCCCAAGTTTTACACATTTATTAATAAGTTTTGGTGATATTTATTTAAACTCTGATTATTTGTCCACTTCATCTTAAGTATAGCTTAACTTTTAGGATTTGATCTAATTTATTTATTGAATTGTCTACATATCCACACATATTACTACCTTCGTTATTCATATCACCATTTGCATAAACCTTATTATCATTAATTCTGTAATCATTATACTCATCGTTATTACTGACGTACAAAACGTTTAACACATTATTATTATTATTATTATTATTATTATTACTTTATCCACAAACTCACCGTCATTAGTTAAAATTTTTATACATAAGTATATGTAAATCAGAGGAAATCCTGAGGGAGAACTAATTGAAAACAATATAGTTCGCTTAAATGTCTTGTTCTAAAATTATCTTAGTTGTACAGTGTTTTTTTGTTCTGCCAATTCACTCCAAAAAAAACGACAGTTCAGACTGCATCGTGATGTTGAGCCACCTAGAATGATGGTCACATTCTAAACTTGACTGACGACAGAATTCAGACTGCACCAAACAAAGGCCTGGACTCATGGCACTAGTTACCTACTATCTAGTGTCCAGTCAAAGTATCTAAAACAGTAGTCCTACAGGGGGTCAATCGTGAGTCTCTGACTGCAGTACTGCGTGACACAAGTTCAAATCTCAGTGGGCACATGAGTTCCTTCAAGTTTTCAAATCCACATTGCAGACGATCGACAAGAAGCTGGATACCTAGGTCCAAGGTTCCCTACAATTCAGAGTACACCTTGATGACGAGCCACCTATCATGTTGGTTACACTGCAACTTTGACGGACAGAGTTTAGTCTCTGCATCAGACAAAGGACCAGACTAACGACACTAGTTACCTTATTAACCAAGAATAAGAAAAAAAATATTTAGAAAACACACATATAAAATTGCACACACTTACCAAAATATGATTAAGAGTATTTGAATCACCATCAGGATATGGAGTTATTGCGCCAAGTGCACAACAATTGGCCATAATTGTAAGCAGAATAAGATATTCAAATGGTCTATAAATGTTAAATTAAGGTTATAAGCCAAATGATAATAAATGCCTTTTTTATAGTCGAAGTGATTCAATGCGTGTACAGTTATATCGTATTGGAGTATAAGAGCTGATGTTTGTTAGTGAACTAACTACACGTCTAAATATTTTATGAATAAATGTGTCTGTCACAGGTGATAAGATTACTTTCAATAGTACCATGATAATGTCTGTTTATATTCAAACTAGTAGCCCAACCACGCCCTCTCCTGGCAATCATAATCAGTTAGAGAACCACTGAAAACCAGGGAGTACTGGACAGCTGCTTCATCCCACTGCCAGGGTCCGAACCCAGAAACTTCTGGTTACAAGGCAAGCTTGTGAGCCATTGGATCGGGTCCCAGTGGCTGAATGGTATACGAGCTCGCTGGCCTTGTAACCGGAAGGTTCTGGGTTCGGACCCTGGCAGTGAGTGCGTACCGCCGATGATTCCCAAACTAGTCGGATGAAACAGCAGCTGTCCAGTACTCCAGTGCTGGTTTTCAATGCTTCTCTAACTGATATCAATCCGTGATCAACTCGTAAATACAAAACTAACCCTTACAAACCAACTATAGAAAAAATCTTAATCATACTGATTTCGAAGGAGAGGAACATGTTGATTGCAAAACGCATAGAAATGTTAGATTCATTCATGTAACAGCTTACCATTACCCGTAGTGATTGAGGTAAAATGATTACCTGATCATTAATGAGGTGGGCTCACCATGTTGAATGCCAGACTAGTAATTCGTAGGCCTGTAGTTCAGATTCTGTCACGATACTCACTTATTACAATTCTCAGTTCAGCACCTCTTATAAAGAAAATAAGTTTCAGGATTTTCATCATGAGCTGACATTAGTTAGAGAACCATTAGAAAACCTGGAAGTGCTGGACAGCTGTTTCGCCCTAGTTTGGGACAAACGAACCCAAGACCTTCTGGTTACAAGGCGAAGGCCCTGGGTTCAAATCCCGGTGGGTGCACACTGATGAAGAGTCCCAAACTAGGACGAAACAGCTGTCCAGTACTCCCATGTTTTCCAATGGTTCTCTAACTAATGTCAGCTCATGATGAAAATCCTATAACTAACCAAATCCCTACAAACCAACACTTGAAACTAAGTTTCGTTGTCACTTGTGAACACTATACGTCAAGTCGAATTAAGACAACTGCAAGCGTAACTACATTCAAATTAGTCATTATTTTAAAAACAAAAACAGTGAAATAGTTGTAGTTTTGCTCATATTAATCCATTAAGAAAAAGGATACTTCCATTCTCCAATTTTTATACAAAGTTTTCTTAAAGGATTTCTCAGTGTCAAACAGAATAATGTACGCTCTGGTCTTGTATTAGCAGCTTGCGCCCTGGCTCCAGCACGTTTTTTCGCTGCAACAGATTGAGCAGCCAATGTAAGCGCAGCTAAATTAAGCGGTTTGCCTTGTTGACTTGCAGCTGCAGCAGCGATACCAGCTATACCAGTTAAACCGGTTACAGCACTAGCAGCAGCAGCAGTGGAAGTGACACTGGCACGTGTTTGAAGACCTGTATTTGATAAAGGACTATGATTTAGAACAATTGATTGTCTATCTCCTCTGACAACAGTGGTGACAGCAGGCAGTTGTGTATAAGATTGCCGTCGTATATCACTTTCATCATGTTGTTCATATGAAAGATATCTGGAATCTTGCTCTTCAGATTGACTGTTATATGGTCTAGCTAAAAATTCAGCTCTTGAATAGTCTGACCAACGTTCTTCGGATGGAGAAAACTGCTCCCTGTTCATATTAATGTAAACCAACTGTAAGTGTTTAGAAAGAAAAGATAAATGATTAAATTAGAGATGCAAAATAAAACAACAATGCGGAATTTTCAATTTGAAGTTTACAAATTTCAAAGTGGAAATTTCACTACAGCTTCCTATGCAAACTTAAATTATCTTAATATGTATGTATGCTTGCCAACAACACAGGAGTCGATTCCCCCCCCCTGCGTACACCTCACCAGTCAAAAGTAAGCTCGGAGAAAATGAAAGTTTGGAAGTGAGGCTAACAACCCCACCTCATCAAAACAATACTAGAGCTGCGAAAAATTAAAACTTCAAGATTTACATCTCTAACTCTACTCGGAGCATAAGGGAAGAAGAAAAAATTGTACGATCTCCTCGATACCATAGGTGACCAGGTATGTCGGCCGTACCCAGCGTGCCCTTTCCAAACGTATCACCAAACACTTACCAACATGGTATTACAAAAGAGAAAAACGATGCCCCCGCAGCTCCACCAAACTACACCTCAAACAAACTTCAAAGTCGTCTACAGAATACGAAGCAGTCTTCCTAAAGGTGTACTAATCAGACTTTTTCAAACTGCAGAAGCAGTGGCAATTCACTTGCTAAGTCCTGAACTCTGCATACAGAAGAAGTTCGTCCAATCACTACACTTCCAATGGATATAATCTATCTTATTACCCAACAAGTAAATTCTACCTAATCTCTTTTTTCTTCCTGTCTCTCCATTAGTATTATTTTGTCTTTCCAGCTGTAATATTTTACATTTTTAACTTTACTGTTCTCTATCCCCACCCGATTTAATTTCTACATCTCACTACCACTGTTATTGACTTGAACAACGCTCAATTTCTAGTCATTTATGTTTCGTCATCCAACTTATTTGCTCATTTTCACTTCTAATTTAAATGGCATTATTCTCTACCCCGCTTCAACTTAGTCTCTACCTGTAATTACCTCTGTTGCTATTCTGACCTAAGTTGAAGCATTTTAGTCAATTATATTATGTCATCTAACTTACTAAATCAATCTTACTTTAGTTGCTGTCTAATTAACCTTGTTTCTATATTAGATCATTCTTGTATTACCTGATCAATTATCTAAACTTGACAAACCTCATGTACACACACAGACAAAAAGTAGTTATATATAAATGCGATTGTACAGCTATGTGAATGAATTCGCCTTGTGAAAAGAGTCTCTTCGCTGAACGTCTTCTCGTATTCATATGACCATCAAGAAAGCAAATAAAATTTTATGATGCTATATACTGTTGATTGACTGAAATGAGTAGTCGGCTACTACTCACATCAACTAGTAACCCTTGTTAGACATATATATAAATATATATGCGTCGGTGGCAGAGTGGTTAGGACGCAGGACGGCCAAGCACATGGTCTGGGGTTCGATCTCCTGCCAACACACACCTGTTATCAATGGTAGGCCCGTAAAATTTGGGCTACCGGTATCACATGCTGAAAATTCCATACTTGTACCGAAAATACGGTGTGGAGTCAAGCCATAATCTATATATGTATATATATATATATAGGACATCTGTTTCACTTGTTTGTGCTGAAACTCATCTATTCGTATGCCCTATATGACCGAGTTCGAACCACGATGAGTGCGTACTGCTGAAGAGTCCCAAACTAGTCGGACGAAACAACTGTCCATTATTCCCAGTTGGTTTTCCAATGGTTCTCTAAACAATATCAGCCCATGATGAAATCCTGTAACCAATCATTTCGGACAGTTGAATCAATTTAGATCACTTTGATCCGGCTAGCAGGCAGCACATACTGGTTACTCTAAACAGTATCTAACCGGTCAGCATCATGAAAGCTGAAAAAAGTTCCACCTGTCAATAGGAATCTAATGAAGTATTATTTTTTTAATATTTTTATAATTCTAGGTTATGAGGAAAATCAGTAACTGACTGAACATTTTGTCAAACACTCCATTTATTTCCACAAGTTTTCAAACGTATAGTATTTTAAAGAAAAGAAAAATTAAATGTCATAGAGTATTTGTAATCAAATTTTTATTTATATCACTAAGTTTCCCTCAATTTAATTTGAATTATATTGCCTAAAAGGAAGGATAAATGTAAGAGAGTACTTAAATGTTGTTGTTTATTTGCTTTCTTTGAGAATACACACGAAGAAAACGCATGAATTTTAAGACATCAATTTAGGGAAAACATGATTATATATACATATATATCTATGTTGTTCATATATCATTTATTTCTTAAAATTAAAATACTTCAACAACCAATTATAAAGCGAGGATGTATCAACCAGGGTTTGACATTTTTTTTATATATATAAGAAATGTCTTTGTGTGAAAACCATATTGTAAGGTAGGGGACAGACATACGAGAGTTATTTGTGGCGACCCGTAATACTAACCATACTTGCATACCCAATTAGAGTAAATATTACTTAGTATTCAAAATTGATCTTAGGCAAAAATCTTTTGTGAAAAGTATCATGATAAAATTTTAAAAAATCGAGAATCTGTGTACTATGGTATTATTATTATTATTGATCCCTTGGGTTCCTAGTGGAACATACGGCTTCAACTACACGTCTCCACTTGCTTCTGTCTTCTGCTGTACTTTTCACCTGCATCCATGTTAGTCCATACTGTTTCAACTCCTCTTCACACGATCTCCTCCATGTCACCCTTGCACTGACGTCCCACTCGCCGCTTCCCTTCCGCGTTCCACTCGAGCATTGGCGTGACGCGCGATGCCACCCAGTGGCCTCCTCAGCGAGTGTCCAATCCATCTCCACTTTCTCCTCCATATTTGTTGGGCGACTGGTTCTTGTTTTGCGTGTTCCCACAGTTTCTTGTTGGTGATTCTTTCCGGCCATCTGATCTTCAGTATAGAGCCAGCGAAGACAGTTGTTGATAAAGGTTTGCAAAAGGCTGTTGGAAATATTCTTTGTGACCCGCCAAGTTTCTGATCCGTATAGAAGAACTGACTTGACGTTTGTATTGAAAATCCGAATTTTGTTGTTGTTGATGCTGAGGAGTGACGAAGATTTCCAGATTGGTTTCAGGTTGATGAATGTCTTTCTCGCCTTCCCGATTCTCGATTTGACATCCTCGTCCGTTCCTCCTGTAGTTGAGACAGTGCTCCTTACCTAGATAAGTGAATGAAGTAACCTCTTTTAAATCCCTCCCGTTGATGGTGATTGGTGGTGGATGTTACTGTTGTTGTTGATTGGTTATTTTCATAACCTCCGTCTTGTCTATGTTCACCTGGAGTCCTGTCTTCTCTGGCTGCTTCTTCGACCAGTTTGTCGGTTTTCGCTTATAAGTCTTCGATTTTGTGTGACATTAGACATAAATCATCTACAAGCGAAATCCATATCTTCTAGGGTCATCTTATCGGTGGTCCGCAGTATTCCTGTTTTCTCGACCCCCCCCCCCATGTGTGGTGTTCCGCATAATCCAGTCAGTTCACCACAATTAAGAATATCACTGGTGATAATAAGCACCCTTGTCTGACTCCTGTGTTGTGTACTATGGTTGTTATCATTTTTATGCTAACAAAAGGGAGAGGAGAAAGGACTTCATTTGAGTTATTTATATTTGCACTTTCCGTAGACCGATTGCATTCGACCAGAATGCTCGGTCTCTGTTGACATACCGGCGGCTCCTAGTACGCATGCTTTGATATTATTAGGTTGACGGTGGCTCCCACTAATGGCATGTACATACTTATGTCAGGAATGGCTTGATGGAACACAATGCTTGCAGGATTCGAGTCTTAGTGAGAAAATCATTACTCACGAGTGGTGCAGATACATTTAACTGACGAGTATCAAACAAAACGAAACGTGATTCATGGATTCCACCCTTCAACCACACAAAAAGTGGTTTTGTTAGCAGTTCACTTTAGTACAGAATCACGATACTCTTGAATCACTGATGGTACAATGGTGAGACCAGTGTCAATCTTCCAGTTATGTATTATACCTGATTTAATACGTTTTTATTTTACGGTCTCCCGTGTTAACATGTTACTAGCTTTGGTACAGTTTCAAGCCCACTGTGACTGAAAATAAGTTACTCGTAACTTTGAATACATGTTAATGAGTAATATAAATGCAACATCCAATCGATATAAGTAATTCACATGGTATAGGAAGAAAGAGGTTGTAAAGGCTATGCAAGTATTTGTCTTACCAACAGACCACCCTATGCTTGTGACTGTTGCAGTGTCGAGAGATTAAATTAGAGAAGGCTCGTTAAATTTCAATTACTGACTGAAAATATATTGAATAAGGTGTGTCTGACTCTTCTACTTCTAAGGCTTATTTTATAAACATCGGTTGTTTTTCACAACTGAAAAGTCTAAAATCTATTGATATATATTTCTAAGATTTGGACATTATTGTAGTATATAACTCCACATTAGTTTGTTTACTGCATATGTCGCACACACATACACACAATGAAAAAGTATTATTTACTAGGTGATATTTCGAACATATCATATCATTTGTGACGAGACGAATTCGAAACTTGGATTTTATTTATTTATTTATTATCCGCCGAATTGAAGACAAATGCTAGCCGATGACATTGATTGTCTCCAGCACTATATATATCTGAAACTAGCAAAAGTTAGAATTCATAGCCCATTAGATTCTGTCCCACTGGCTGAGTGATTGGAGACCACACTTCGTAAACTATAGATCCTGTATTCGATAATATTAGATAGTTGGAGGCGATCGGCAGGAAGCCTTGGACCTAGGTCTCGTGGCATTCACCAGTCATCAAGGCAGGCGTATCTGCAACCCTGAAGGAACTGATGTCTCTTCTGAGATTCAAACCCGTGTCACCCATTGCTGCAGTCAGAGACGTTACCAATGAGCTCTTAGGGCTTCCTATAGGAGGTCAATTGTGAGCCCAAATAGCTCAGTGCTAACGTCTCTGACTGCAGCAATGGGTGACGCGGTTTCGAATCTCAGAAGAGACATCAGTTCCTTCAGGGTAGCAGATACGCCTGCCTTGCTGACTGGTGAGTGCCAACTAGCACGAGACCTAGGTCCAAGGCTTCCTGCCGATTGCCTCCAACTATCTAATATCATCAAATCAATGTGCACCGTGATGGCGAGCTACCTAGAATGGTGGCCACATTGCAAAACCTGACTGATAGAATTCAGTCTGCACCAAAGAAAGGAATAGACAAGTCACACTAGTTACTTGTGTCCAATCAAAAGATCCTGTATTCCTTTGCTAATACGCGAGAGCACTGCTAAACAGTCCTGAACCAGGATGAAACAGCTGTTCGGTGCTCTCTAATCTTCAATAGTTCTCTGACTGACATCAGTTCGCAATCTGAATCGTAATCAGTGGAACTTCTATGAATGTACACTTGAAAATGAAATGATGTACAAGTGCTTTCAGTAGAAATGACTTGAAGCATAAATTTCATTTTGTCAGATGTCATAGTTTATTTCTAGTTTCTAATATCGTTTTTAAAAATCAGGAACTTGGCTTAAGCACTTGATACATAATATAAAGTTTCCTAGCGTAACTTAGAATGATAACCTTTCTGAAATTTCAATAGCTTAAAGAATTCACTCAGCACTTTTTCATCAAAACAGGGTAAAAAAATTATCCAAGTATCGCTTCTACTAAAACGAGTCATGATAATGAATGTTTCACCTTATGTTTTTTTTGTTTTTCTATCATAGAACCCTCCATATTACTTGCACTGCAGAATCACATGCAATAATAATTAAAGCCTGTCACGTAACACTGATGTCCAGATGATACAAATGGGCAAAAACATTTTCCGGCTATACTAAATATAAAAGTCTCAATGTTTTATGAATCTCCGAATTTTTTGTCGTCTTCTAAACTAGACTAAAATGAGTTATCAAAATGGAACTTTGCACAAAATGCATCCATTCCAGTCGCCGTATATTGTAAGATCACAGTGAAACGTAGAAGAATTAAAAGGAATGAAACTAAAAGTGATGAAAACATACAAAAGAAATAGTAATCACATGAAGAGTAAGGAGGATTTAATGTTCCTGGATGATAATAAGAAATGAATAAATCGGTGCCACTAAAAAAGACTTCGATATATGACATAAAAGTCGCCAAGTATTAATTTTGACAATAAGGTGGTCTATGCCTACAAATAGTCAAAGATTTTATGGATAGGTGAGATGTTTTCGTCTCATTACCTCTGACTCTAATCCATCTTTCTCTTATATCAACTAACATTAACAATCAGTGAGGGCCGCGACTAAGCACGTGTAACACACGCTAGCTATCTCAATCGGTGTGGCTTCATAACTTGATCGATTGGCGTTCTCTTCAAACCTAGTACTCTACTCCTGTCCATATTATAACTGAGCATATGAAACTAGCTGACATCAGAAGTTGAACGCAGCCACCTACGTTTTCATATTTCTCTTTCACAACTGCGCAGCGTTTACGTCATTTAATGAATAACCAGATATTATATCTGCCCCATTTATCACACAGTTTGGCAGATACTGTCTCAGCCGCAAATTCGGCTGCATCCAGTCACTTAAGGTTGATGAAACTTTCCAACATTTAACTATTTCACCGTCTACCCCTAAAATAGGACACAGTGGAAACCAGTCCTGCAGCATCATCTTACATTCGACAGAGAATAGTCGCAGACCTAAAAAACTCAGATTTCTTTTCTCAGTGTTCAGGAGGGTCTACATTGCGTCACCGTCTTTACCTAAAATGAATACTTTATCTGTGCACTCAAAGTCAACAAAGCTTTACCTTGGTGAAAAGTCATCTTTTTATGACGTCACATTATAAGTGATCCTTTGAAAGATGCGGTAAAAATTTAATTCCTCTGGTCTGTTAAAGGATACGTTAATAATCCATCAAGTAAGTTTAATCTTGACTTAACATGCGAAAGTGAAACAGTTCTGAATTCACTACCAAGTGCTTGAGTTATATTAAAAGCAACTATTTGAGTAGCTTGTTGTTTTCAGTCTCTTTTGCCGTGAATATAATAAACCCTATGAATATAATGAAACATCATTTGCTACTGCATTGTATATTGTCACAAATAAATTTAGGTACATATTTCCAAAGATAGTGGAGTCAGACACACATACTTTCTAAGGTAAGTTTTAAGACTAATCTTAGGAGTGGACGATAATTCTTGTGACTGTCACAAAAGAATAGAATTATTAGTGCATACCCACGTCGGGTCGTTAAGTTGGTCTTCAATACCCCAAAAAACACTTAACTAAACAAAAATTCAGGAGAATTATGGCATCAACCACTTACTAAGAGTGACAATAACAACTAAAACTAATTAAAACTGGATGGTTCGCATAGGTTTGGGAGTGAAATTTTAATTATGGGAAGCGAGCAAGAAAAACGAAGATTTTTACGACTTGTAATGGCTTAAGAAGACAAAAAGCATAAATATTTCTACAATGGAAGCTTGCAGTATCACATAACAGTAGATTGTTTAAGCTTCTGTCTCTTAAAATCTCAGTCCACCTAAGAATTTAGTTCAGATTTTCCTTATGATGTTAGTCTTAGATGTTGCTATACTTCTTGAACAATCCTAACTTTTCTAATACCACTGTTACTCCAATATGGACTGTGGGTTTGACATGTCTTAAATATGTTTAGATCTGATAATGTAACTTTGCCATCGATTATCTGAAAGCTCATGGAAGTGTAAGATACTGGTGAGCTTAGAAGACACCCATTTTACAACACTGACAGTCTTGTAGAGTACTAAATCATCGTCAATAACTTTCTCCAGATGTACTGTGGGACAATCCAGGAAATTGTACAGTGAACTCCACCCCTGAGAAACGATGTAACCGCACTAATAAACTCCAGCTAAATAGCGTCACCCAAACTTCAGCAAAGCACTCTAATTAATTTACTTTTTAGGTTTGACTACAAATTCGTGTTATTTCTTTGTAATAGGGTGAGTGGACACTTCCTAAACAGCTTTCAGTAATTTCAGGAATCAAACTCAAGCAATTATAACCAAAAACAATGTTCTACATGCTAACATATAAAATATGTTTCTAAAAGGGAATCGAAAATTTTAGCAGCTACGAATCCCAACTACATTGAAAGCTAAATTATACTCAAACCACAAAAGGTAAGTGGGAATTCTAACAGAGAACGGAATTTCTGCAATAAAAACAAGTTCAACGACTGTCCCATAACATCCCAGGAGAAAAAATGCAGTGTGTCTTGAACGTGAACTTTCTTATTTGGGTCTGCGAATCAACTTCAGAACTCTTTCTTAATGTGTTAATAAATAGATACAACTATCAATAGTTATATCTATGCATGCGTATAATGAAGAATTCTTCAATATACATATGCATTGAAAAGGCACGTATCATTCGTTTCAAGTCAAAAAGTGACACAATTATCAAAAGGAGTAATATAAAATATAATTCAGCAACATAAAGCATATAAGTGTAATAAAGACTCGAAACATTCCAAAAGTTTTGGTTGTTTTTCAAAACAACGTTAATTATTCCTTATTATTGATACAAAAATGCCACTTGTTAAACTTTAATGATCCAGAAAACTCACTCTATTTGTTGTTTGTCATAACTAACATCTTTTTGCCAATTTATCATCCGAAAATCAAAAACATCATATCTACATATTTAATTAGAGCGGTAGTGAAGATGAAAGAGTAAGTACATTTTAGACGCTGCAAAATGAACAAGATAAACAAAATTCACTTTATCACTTTACCATTCAGTTGTTTTCAAAAATCAAACTTCACTGTAAGAATTGCTAAATATGCCTGAAAACTGATTGTAGGTGTTCAGTATACAAGTCCCACTCCAAGTCACCAACTTTTTGTTTTGTTTTTTTCCTTCACGTTCTCCAGCGGAACATAGTGGCTTGAAGTTTCTGTAGCAGTGTTTATTTTTACAGGCTGGGGTTGCTAGCCTCATGTCCAACCTTTCCTTTTCACCAGCATTTTTCTGGCTTAGCGAGGTAAAGGAGTGCGCCGGTCAGGTTCGAACCCCGGACCATGTGCATGGCCGGCGAGCGTCCTAACCGCTGTGCCACCGACTCAACTTTTTGTTAGAGGCAATATAACGTGTGGGCATTATATGTAAGAAAGCAAAGTTCCAGTTCTCATGCAAACTTAAGAAATCAGCTATTCATTTAGTTGAATGTGATTGTAGCATCTGCCTAATCAAAACTTGCAGGAAGTGCCTCGTGTATTCCTCTTAGATTTGGTTGCTATAGTCTTACGTTTATGTTGTTTTGAATGAAAGACAACATCGTCTATCCAAAAGGAGTTTTTGGAGCCCATTTCCTTTCGTTTTCTGTCATAAAAACAACGAGAAGTTATACTCCAGTTGATTAGTACGCTGTTATCTGAAGTTATTGTGTGTCTAAGCAACTGAGAAGAGGCTGTTGCAGAAATTTTCTACTGGAGTAAATATGAAAAACACAGGATTCGAATGTGGTTACTTGTTGGGTTTAAGGTGCCGTGAAGTGAATTTTATGACAGGAAAACTCCTTAAGTTCTATTAAATGTGCTTCTGAGCCAGTCGTTCAGCAACATAAATCATAGTAAGCGCGCGCTCCTTCAATACGACGTGCTTTTACTCTCTAACCGGAAAAAACCTATTTTGTGAATTACCCGCTTGGGAAACCAGATCTCCCTAGCCGGTGAATTAAATTCAACCATAACTTACATATTGAATCTCTGTGTGGCAAGTCCAGCTGTCTTGAACTACTGCCAAAGCTTCAGGTGCCACTTCTGCCGCAGCATCTTTCTCACTCGTTCAGATGAACAAAACTTGTTAGTCTACCACGTGATTGCTGTGAAGCCAATCAGCCAGAAAGTACTAGGCAAAGTCGAAAACCTTTTCTTTTGCTTGTCTTGTTATTTTTCAGTCTTATTCTTGCTCCTGTGGGTAGATGCTGTTGCACGCTTATTCTTATATAGCATAAGTTTGAGTGGTTGTTAATATGGCTGTCGATAGTAGCCTTAGAAAAGGCACTAAAACATCATACTCTGTAGTCACAAGGGCTTCAGCCAGAGAAGGCGAAAACCCAGGGACATCAACCCCTTCCCGCACACCAATCCCAAAGACTCGTGTAGGTCTCGTCTGTCCTGATACTACGCCTGCATTGCCACAGTCTAGTACTGAAACGGCATAGGCAGTACCAGGGTGACAGGATACTACAACTACATCAACTGAAAGCCAGTGTGTGAAACACAGCGAACCTAAAAGGAAACGTTCAAGACGTCATAAGACCTCAAAGGCGTCATCAAGGAAGGGAGTCGAATGTCAGGCGTGTGGTATCATAGTTTCTGAAACTGACTCAGCGTTTGAATGAAATTTTTGTAAACGGTGGTGGCACTGCCATTGTGACAAAGGGGTGCCGAAAGCATACTACGAGTTTATGAGAAATAACCCATGCCCGTGGTTTTGGTACATCTGTCCAATTTTTCGCCCTGGCATAGTCTCACATAGCGTGCCTGCGGATAGCAGAAACAACACGCCGCTCTTGTGTCCCAACACAGTTTTGAGCAGCTCCCCACCTACCAACGACACACAGCCAAAACTTGGCCAGACGGTAAGAAGGATACTTCAGTCCTACTGACTGGAAATGCCAATTTTCACAAGGTGAAGATTCACAAGGTCGGACCCACAACATCAAGGGAAGAAAGAATTAGAGAAGCACCACTTGCATCCACAAGCAAGCTTGGCAAAACAACTAAGGCTGGCCAGAACCTGATGAAGCCTGAAGTTGCTGGCGCTGCAAAGGAACACAAGAAGCCAAAGGCCAAACCTAAGTCTGAGGTTAATCGGTCTAATGCTCGTATCCTCTTTAACGTACCTGTGAGCAAAGATAGCTTGCTTGAACAACGGGCCTTGTTTGATCAGCAACGGTGGTCCAACCTGTGCAATAAATTAGGTCTGAACATTAGTTTAGTGAAATTGTGCAGGCTGTACATGGGTGTCTGCACGCCTCAGGGTAGGCCATTCCCCATTAAGGGTTACACTGGACCCTGCCGAAGAGGCCGAAAAAGTACTATTGATGGCTCAGGTACTAGCCATCGACAGAAGTTCGAACATAAGGGTGAGACAAGACAGACCATGGGCTATCAGACAAATGGCGATGGAGTCACCGGAACTGATGCCTTCTACCTCTATGGTGGTACACGGTGTTCCGGAGCTGGAAACGGGCACTGCCTGTGAAAAACACATGCATGACGAACAGCAATGGAGATGGCTGTCATCTCAGATGGCCCTTGGCCATCTCCATTTCCTGACTACCTCGCCCCGCTCATCTCACACTGATTAGCTCTCCAAAGCTGCTAAGTGTCACATTCAACTCCCCGGAGCAGTTGGCCATAGCAATTTAACGGTGGTTTCAGACCAAGGGAAAAATGGGGGCACATCCTATGCTGCGAAAGCAGACCTCGAACCATAGGGATGCAGCAAACTGAGGTTTTAATACGTCTCAAAGCTTCGGTGACACTAGAGTGGTGCAGCTCTGAGAATAACAGTCACCCAAGTGTCCTGCCTAAATCCATGGAAAAAAAACACAACGGGCCAGTTCCATCGGAATCGGCCAACTAGTCCCAACATTCTGTATCGCGGTACGTCCAACGTTTGCGTTACATTTTTGCGTGACTCGTTACATAAAATTTATCTTGTTGTAATACTTGCACAAGTCCTCTACTACTTCCATACCTATAACTATTAACTCTCATATCAAATAGTTATGGTTAACCAAAGTAAAAAGCAGCGAACTCAATCCCCTGTAAAACTGATGACTAATTTTAAGTCGTTGATTGCTACATCAAGCAACACACTCCCTACAAATGGTTATAGTGAGCCACATAACTCACTTGTATATCGTAAGCGTCGAGCTGAATCAGAGGATAAAACTGTACTGACAACTAGTATTAGCACTACTCCCAAAAATTCAGTACCCTCTGCTCATACAGAAACCCTCCCTACACCTTATGTGCTTATCGAAAAGCTCCAGCCTTCAAGCTCTGTTTCAGTACTATCTTCAGAAATAGAACTTCTAAAGTTGTCTATAGGAGAACTTAAGGCCGAGTTAAGGGACTTAAAAAACAATAAGTCAGTAGATCCTGAAATTTCCGATACCAATACCAAAATCTCCAATTTATCAGGTCAGATCAGTGATATCAGACTGCAGGTCTGTGAACTGACACCTTTAACTATTCTCATGAAAACTGTAGACCTTAACAAACTTGACAGTGAATCGATATCTAAGGTGGATAACCTAATTAACTTTGTTACTACAGAAGTAACAAAACGACTAGATGCTAAATTAAATGCTATTGTCTACAACGTTCCGGATAATGAGGCACTAAAAAAGGTACAGCGCATCCTACTTAGTGAGGCGAAAATGCCCAACTCCAAGACTAAGTGCTACAGGCTGAAGAAGATTCAACATGAAAAGTGTTGTCCTATTCGTTTTCAGTTCGAAACACCTGCTGAGGCCAGAAAATTTATCCATTCCCAACACACCCCACTGCAAGCCAGAAATTATAAACTAGTAAAGGTTGCGGTGGACAAGACCGTCATAGAAAGGCGCGTATATAATTATCACACTGAGTCTAACTGTGGAATAAACAATAGGACATTGCAAGCAGCAATTATACCCAACCCTTTGAGAGATACCGTAGAATCCACCGCACCAACCCTCTCTAACCACACAGAATTATCTTCTCAGAGAGCGACACCAACCAAAAGGCCGCTAAATTGTAATCAAATAGCCAATAAAACTATACCACCTACCACCGTAGATTTAGACATGTCACTAAATAATCCAAGAAAAAAAGTCAAAATCCCCCGAAAGTTGACCCTTTCCTCTCCTAGCCATAAGTCCACTGGTAAAAAAGAGAAGAATATGACCCCAAATCATGCCAACAACAACAATGGCAGTATAAGTAAGCCCACATTCCCCACGGTCAATAGTATTGGCACCCACAACGTGCGAAATAGCACCACGGCCCACACTGATAACCAACGCCCAAACAATGCCACCCTCAAGAGTACAAGTGACAATAGTCAGAACTCGACCACCAACAACTCAGGGCATTCACAGTATGGCACGCTAATAAATTTTGATCGGATATACGGTACAAGTCTGCTGGGAACTAACCCACAAAGCAGTACATTCGAAACCCTTACAAGGACACCACTAGTACCTAACAATAGGTGGAATAATAGACCATGGTCTTCACAAGGTCCCAATCATTTTTTATCCCCTGCGTCCCTGTCAGCGTTGAAAAAACAGCTGGTAGGGATGCTAACACTCCTAAACCACTAGTGCTGGCTCCCCCTTTGCATGAATGTAGGAACAGTCTAGCTCACCCGCATCCACTAAGCACACTTGGTACATGCACAAGTTTAGGTCAAATTAAGATCCCTACCCCCGTTTCTAGCTTTACTAAAAATAAAAATGCCTTAGCCTATAGCACATCCAGTACTCCAACGCTCAATTCTTCACCGAAAACAGCACACACCAACTCGATAGACATAGGTGAACATGATGCTGAAACTCCTCTCAACATAGGGTCGTCATGTCAAACAGTACTACTGGGTGCTGAACCACATTCGGGGCTGATTGACGAACTTAAGTACTTCAAATGCTATTTCAAATCTCATCTTTACCTAATCCTCATAAATGCTAGATCCGTTCTAAATAAACTACCGATGCTCAGAGCACTCACAGTAATATACAAACCCCCTATAATTGTCATCACTGAATCCTGGTGTAATTCGAACATACTGGATGAAGAGATAAGCTTAGATAACTATACACACTTTCGGTGTGACAGGGAAGGTGGTAAGGGAGGGGGTTGTCTTATGTACTTTCTGAATGCACTTACTGTATCACAGCTAGAAAGTAGTACACTTAACATGCCTGAGACTTTATGGGTTAACTTACACTTAAATAACGCAATAGTATTAATTGGATGCACCTACAGAGCACCTGGCACCTTTAGTAATTACGAGACCCAACTTATTAATACTCTAGAACAATTATCCACCCTCCACTACGATCATAAGATCCTATGTGGAGACTTTAACTTACCAGAAATCAACTGGGAAATACCCACAGGTCCAACTAAACTTGATAAGTTCTTAGGCACACTGGATATACTTGGCTGGAAGCAGACCGTCACAACCCCTACAAGAGGTAATAACGTACTAGACTTAATCTTCTGCCACAATATAAGTCCCCTTTCTACCCTAGTAGGTTCTGAGTTTTCAGGGAGTGACCACAAAACAGTGCTGTGTGCACTGCCACTTCCGTCAAGTAGCAATGCAACCCATACCCCTACTTCACAACAAATAACTTACAGGAACTACAGTAAGGCAGACTGGACTCTAGTAAAATCAATGCTAAGATCCTCAGAATGGAGTGAGTACTTCTATACTGATAGCCTCTCGAAAGCTCTAGACATCTTTTACTATAACTCCAACACATGCTTAGATGCTGTCATCCCATTTCAAACACTAAAGTTTTCCCCACATAGAAAGACATTCATAAAGCCAAAGGATCGTAGGAAACTGAAAAGACTGTCAACAAGTTACTTCAGGCGACACGACTTTAGTACACTAGGGTCAATACTTAGTACTCTTAGCTCCATCTCGCAAGCTCATAACTTGCGTATGAGAAATGAAGAATGCACGGCACTAGCCAGCACCACCAGAGTAGGTGCTCTCACAGAAATACTAAAGAAACGAATGAATCGCCAAAGCCATAAAATTTCTCTCCTTATAAACAAGGGCAAACTATACAGCAAACATGCAGACATGTGTGAACTGTTTAATGAGACGTTTGCAGCTAACTACCTTAAGCCTACAAGTCCACTTCTCGGTTTACAATCTAAAATAGAACTCCCTTCATCTTCAACGCTGAAACAAATCACTACAGTTCATTTCACTTACTCTAATATTAACCAAGCCGTTAATACTCTTAAAAACTCTAGTAGTGCCGGTTTTGACGGTATACCATCGTATCTTTATAAACACGGTGGTTCTGACATTTCCGTTTTATTACTTAAGATTTTTACAATGTCCCTAGAAAGCCAAACCTATCCAGATAAATGGAAAACGACATTTATAGTACCTAAACACAAATCCGGATCAAAAACTGAAGTCAACAACTATAGGCCAATCAATATTACACCCATAGTATCTAGAATCATTGAACGAATAGTTAAAGATGATATCCTCAAACATATGCTCAGCTGCAATATTCTAAGTCCAAACCAACATGGATTCCTAAAATCCAGATCATGCATGACATGTCACGTTGACTTCTTTAACTACATAACTAGCAGCCGCGACAAACAACAACTAGTACTTGTCATCTACTTCGACATATCCAAAGCCTTTGACCGCGTTGACCACTTGCTTCTAATAAATAAGCTAAACTCCTTAGGAATAAGTAACCCATTATTAGGATGGATTGAATCATTCCTTAACAATAGGTCCCAAGTAGTTAGACTGGGTTCTGTAAACTCTAAACCTAGTCCAGTCACTTCTGGAGTAGTTCAAGGTAGCGTCTTAGGCCCCCTCCTATTCACTCTATATGTCAACGACATATGCAGCTGTTTCTCACTAGGCAAACCATTCATCTTTGCAGATGATCTTAAAGTAGCTTACACATTCCACTGTGATGACTTAGGGTACTTTCAGAAAGCTGTTCAGGAAGAACTAGATCGAGTAACTGCATGGTCCTCCACATGGAACCTAAAATTCAACCTTAAAAAATGTGGTTGGATATGCTTCGGTGCACCCTCAATAAATATTAAACTGGTACTTGAATCCATCGACTTGCCTAAACTCCAAAGTGTTGTTGACCTAGGACTCAGGTACTCTAGTGACTTGACATTTTCCGAGCAAGTGGCGACACAGACGCGTAAATCGAGGATGCTTCTAGGATGCATACTCAGGAATTTCCACAACTACGAAGCGAAGCTATTATTATATAAAACTTGTGTCAGACCACTACTTGAATATTGTCCATTTATTCTCAGCAGCACTCGCGTAAGTGACAAACTTAAAATAGAAAGTGTCCAACGATACTTCACGTCTAAACTACTAGGATTTGACTGCGAAAAGGACTACACATCAAGGTGTATAACTCTAGGTATCGACCCACTCTGGATGAGACGACTGAGCATTAACCTAACATTCTTCTTTAAAATATTGCATAAAATATCATTCTCAGACAGCAAAGAGATACAGTTCTCACCGGAAGGCTCTTACAACCTTCGTAACCAAACGTGCAAAGTATCTAGGAAAAACTGTAAAACAGCACTCCGTGCAAACTTCTTCATAGTCATGTACTCTAAGATCTGGAACAGTTTACCCCAAGAAATAAGGACCTGTCACTCTATCATAACCTTCAAACGCTTGCTATATAAACTGCTTCATCCCAATGACTATGCCAATCACACCGCACCACTTATTTCCAAAACGCATGAGCTATTAGCACACTATAACGCCTAGACTCATTACTAAATATTACGACACTAAATAAACTCTAAGACTTCGCAAAATTACATAAAAAACAACAAGATTATGGGTAGTGTTTACTATACAATGATATACATTTATAAACATTTATATGTACATAAAATAATAAAGTTCTTTTCATATTTACATACTTTATCTCCCTGCTGAGCGTAAACTTCTATATACCTCCTGGTTGAGGTCGAACAACCCAACATCCAAACTGAAATGACCATTTATGTAAATTCAAACTCAAATTCCATGAACGATCCGATGCAACCACTTGAAAACGCTGGCTAACATTCTGTACAAGGAGTATTCTTGATCTGAAATAAAGAAGCAACTGGTTTTCAAACAGTTATCAATGTATTACTCAACTTACATGTACAGTCTGCCATGCTGACGCAAATGGCGCAAATGGATAGTTCTAGAATTGACCCCATTTGATGCAGTAAAACAATCTAACACTACCTTATCTAACTTTCGTATCAAAGATCAAATTTCTTTCCTATTATAAAACTACGATAAGACTGCTGACAAAAATGGAATAAATACATTATTGAATCAAAATAATACATCAATAAACTTTATCTCACGGATGCTGTTCACAACAAAGTTTTATAGGAGAATTGACTTCAAGCTTTATTTTTCCCAGATATTTGTATCACACTCATCTGAAGTCTGGGTTTTTTGTTAATGCGAAGACAATATTTCTATATCTCTTTATGTGTTACACAGACAGACTATTTTGCAGACTGTTCTGACTGACTCTAATGTTAGATTGAACAAACAAACTGTAATTTATATAATAACTTATCCATGCCTGTACAATTGGTATGTTCCTGCATAAACAGGAATAAATATATATATTATATTAAGTCCCCTACCAGCAGACGGCTTCACGTCAACTACCCCACAACACGCTGAGGTTGTAAGACTCACTCTCAGCTGCCTATATAGCAATGTGAGGGGGCTGAGAGGAAAAATAGGTGAGCTCCGAAATCTCCAAGCACACCTACAACTGAAAATCATCATTCCCACCGAAACATGGCTAACCCCCACTATCGCCGATAATGAAATCAATATAGGTGATACGGTTCTGGTCAGGAGAGACAGGGACAATAAGGAAGGAGAGGGAGTTGCTATATACTTTGACAGGCAACTTAAATGTGTGCGCACAATGGACCCACCACTTATTGAACTCCCAGACTCCATATGGTGTCATTTCACCGTAGGCCACACCAAGCGTCTATCGGGTGGCATCTACTGATCTCCCACCTGTGGGGCGGAGCATCATCAGCTACTGCTTAGCACTATCACAGAGATACGAGACTTGGGCTATGACCCAGTCACTATAGCAAGCAAAGCGGAAGGCTTGGTTTACGTGGCGCATATCTAAGGGACAGATTGACCACCATGCATACCTGGAACTCAGGAACCGGTGCAATGCAAGAGTCAGGAGGGACAGGAGGTCATTCCAGGCTAATCTTGCTAAAAAACTCCTAGCAAACCCCAAAAACTTGTACCGATTCATGTCGGGAAGGAAACCAACCAGCCGGAGGAACGCGCCTTAGTAGGCCCAGAGGGTCAATATCTCACTAGTCTGGAGATGGCTGAAACATTCAGTTTAGCCTTCTTCAAACAGCTAAACAGTAATGTGGGTATTACCGGTATGGACCAAAATGGTGACACTACTATTTCACAGGAGGAAGACCTAGTGGCTACTCCCCAAATAAACCCCGCAATAGTACTAAGGAAGCTACAGTGGCTCACACCTGGGAATTCTCCAGGTTGTGACGACATCAGGCCATCTGTTCTGAAACAGTGCACCAAAGCTCTCTTATGCGACTTGTCCCAACACTCAATGGAGTCGGGGAAACTGCAAGAGAGTGAAAAAGAAGCATCCTTTCTCCGATCTTCAAGGGTGGGGATAGGCAAAGTGACACTAGTTATAGACCAGTAGCTCTACTCCCAGTGGTATCAGAAGTACTGGAAAGTATTATTGACGATCACATCAGGGAATATCTCGATAGGTCTAATATACTCCATGAAGCCCAACACGGTTTCAGGAAAGGGAGATCCTGCGTTACTAACTTGCTATCAACTTGGACGTCATGCTGGGATATGAATGTTCCAGTCCATGTGGTCTTCCTAGACTTTAAGAAGGCATTCGACACCGTTCACTATGATCTTCTCCCACACAAACTAAGCCAGTCAGGCATAGGTAAGCCACTCTGTCATGGTTAAAGGACTGCCTAGCTGAAAGGCAATTTTGCGCACAGGTCAATCGAGTCCGATCATTTCGGCACAGCTCGTCATCAGGAGTGTCGCAGGGTTATATCCTAGGACCACTGATGTTTTTGATTTTTATCAATGATCTACCATGCCGTCTAAGCTGCCCGACTGTTCTACACGCTGACGACGTAAAGATATGGAGGGTGATAAAGTGTCCGGAGGACTCGGATAGGCTACGGGAAGATCTAAACCTTCTGGAAGACTGGGCGGTGGCCAGTGGCATGACTTTCAACCTGAAAAAGCGCAAAGTAGTGAAGATACCCACCTGTAGACCGCAGAACGCAAGTTACGCCCTGTGCAATGAAAGCTTGTCCAGCACAACGTCGGAACGCGCCTTAGGTCTAGTTGTAAGGGAAAAAATGGACACAAGCGTAAATTACACGGGATACGTAGTGAGGGCATATGCGGTCATACAGAACATACGTCAGACCACACCTTGAAGTGCATAATATTATTGCACCCCGACTGCTTAGAAGAGACGCCAACCACTTGGAGAGAGTTCAAAGACGGGCGACAAAAGGAGTGGCTGGTCTCCGAAATAAGCCGTCTGATGAAAGGCTGAAGAAATTATGCCTATTCACACTTAGTTATCGTCGTCTTAGGGTGGGCTTAATTACTGCCTACAAAATAAAAAATGATCAGAATCACCCAAACAAAGGTGTTCTGCTATTGAGTAGGTATAGGCTTCCTCGTGGAAATCCTGGAAGGATAGCTCACCAGAGGGCAAAGACCCGGGTGCTCTTCCACCTCTTTTCACTGCGGGTTTGCCGTCCCTGGAATTCCTTACCAGCAGGTGTAGCTATGGCACCGTCTGTGGACGCCTTTAGGTGAAGGCTGGACAACCATGCAGCGACACAAGGACTCCATCCGAATGGCCTATCCCCTTCAAATCACATACACCATTCAGGGGTAGACAATTAAACTTGTCGCTTTACTTCTTTACATTCTCTCCCATCTTACTCTCCTGAAAAATTTAAGTACACTTAAAGGAAGGAGGGTGGTGCATGCTGATCAGTAGATATGGTGATGGACACTAAGGTGAATCGCCCCGTTCTGCAGGAACAGCAATATGCAATTTGACGGCTCCAGATTTCTATGAGGGCTTGAATCTTTATCTTGAAAAAGATAATAACGATCGCCTAGACAGATCATGCTCCTACCTTTAAACATATACCATTCGCTCAGCCTATTGCTGAGATGCGACCACATGGGCTCTGCACAGATTTATGGGGCATCTTATAAATTAACATGCTTTCCTTTGTCGTATCTTCGAATATCACTTAACAATATCTCATCTCATACATTTTCTAATAACGTCTTCACTTGCTCATTTTATTCCACTAAACCTAACACTTTATAGCTCTTTATGAATTTGATTCGACTTATTTTATTCCTATTCTCTATAGGGTATGGTTGTGCACCAAATACACAAAAAGGTATGAAATGGTATGGTCGGCCTGCGAAATTTGGGCTACCGATATCCAAGCTGAAAATTCCATACTTGTACTGAAAATACGGTGTGGCATCAAGCTGTCAGCAAAATAAAAAATAAATAAAAATTAAAACAACCGGCTTGTGGATAATTGTACTCAATCAAAAGTGGACATAATGATAGTAAGACCTATAGGGTACCATTATACATTGCAAATGAACTTTGTCAGCCTAGGGATTACAGTCTGCCATTGTATTTCTTTTATGAATGCATATATTAATGATACATTGCATTTACCTATTTCATTACATTTTAGCGATTCACCTTAGCACCTTTACTTTTCTAAAACAGCTAACTATCCCTTGTAAACGTTGTACTTACCTCAATATTGGTTTGTTATCGTATGCCTACAACTACGGGTTGAAAACGCAACGAAGTCGATTTTCCTGCGCAACCCGGAGGACTGCTGTTTCATTCAATAATGATACGACGTGGGTCAGACAAAGAGTGTATTTATATATATATCAATAATTTAGTTGTTCAAACATTAACCTGTAGACAATCTACCATTTGACATTATATCATGCTGGATCGTACCTGTAAAAATGGCATGCATTTTCATGTAAATTTATGTCTATATGAAAATATAAATTATTATTACCGTTATATATGTATATATCTATCAACTTCAAATTTACCCAGCTGACTGTTGTCACGTTTTCTTTATTTCTTTTTCTGCCTGTTAGTCCGAACAACTTCACTAATTATATCTATTATTATTATCTGTTTTCTTTTGACGACGATACCGGAGGACTGACTGGTGAAAGCATCAACTCCATTCACAGTAGTAACAGTAACCTCATGCTACAAACTAAATAAAATCAATCCCGGCACGACTCTTTTTGGAGTCAACCAAAGCTACGACAGTCAAGTGGCGGGACGAGCTACGCAGAAGTTTGCTGAAGATCAGGAACCTATACTTCACAATCAAGAGGTGAGCACAAAGAAATCAAATTGGTTTATACTAGCTCGTAAAAACGACATTGGATATTGGATATTGAATATACAAATTCTATGTTTAATGCGCCATGTGAAACTGCATAGTTGACTTCAACGGTGTTGCCTTTAGCTTTGAAATCCAACATAAGAAAACTATCTGTTTAGAATGATGTGGAAGAGATCAGCACCTAGGTGACAACTGTATATCTCCTTGAACGTATTTTACAGGCTCAGTCAGCATTTGTATATTATTTTCAAAACACACAGAATCAGGAAGACATCTGTGAGCATAGTGGATTATTCAAAACTATCTGAGTAGCTCTCTTACAAAACACATGCGCTGCATCTAAATAAGTGTAAGATCTACAAATAAGTCAAATACCATCTCAAACAAAGTACAAAGGCTGCCAGGGTTCCTTGAACGCAATATTTCGAAGGCATATGGTTGAGATTAGTTCCGGAAACTGAGATTATATCTTCAAAGTGTGGAAAGGACAAAAATGACACGATAAGTAAAGTTTTCTCTTTGTCACTAAGCATCTAGCTATACCTCATCACTATCAAAGTTACTTTGTCCTTTTTGTCGAGCTTCAGAGCAAAGGCTTCAGGGGTATTGGCGTATGAAGGAAGAGAACATGAGTGACTGCATTCAGTACTTATTTGTTTCCTCCATCTGAACAATTCCGAAGACAAGCTTAACTATATTCTACTGTCATTAATCTGGCCACCAAGTGACAAAATGCATGGCTAAATAGCTATCCAGTTGTGAAGTGAATTATAAAAGCTCACATGAATTCGGGGACATATAATAATGACCTCCATTGTTTTCGCTTGAGGTTGCCAAGCGAAATAGCTAATAAAACTTCATGTGAAGCCACTTGGATGTGTCATCAGTCGCTCCATAACAGGATGTTCAATTTATAGGTGATATATCGTCCAGTTGCAAGACCAAGATTTATTTATTCAGTGTACCTTTTGTGGCTAAGTTAGCTTCACACGATAATCTTTTGCATTCGCTACACCATATGAACGCTGGTGTTCGGATTCAGGATGTTTGATATCAGGAATTTAGACTTTCTCACAAACTGAATGAACTTGGTATGAACCTTGAAAACAATTTCTTCTTATCAACTGATGGCTGTCTATTGGCATCTATTTACGTTGTAAGCATTTGAGAGAGTTCTTTGGTAGGTTAAACAGTTAGAAGCATGACTCTCGATCTAAACAAAATGCGAAGGGGTGCAACTACATACGCGTACACCTTCGAGCGCAAGTTATTCCCTGTTACTAGGTAGCTTGTTTATTGTAACATCAGAACTTGCAGGTTTGCGGATGTTTACTAATGTTTTAACTGCGAAGGGACCGTCTCGGGCCTATTAGTTGAAGTTGTAGCATTCGTTTGGTCAGTTGATTAGAAAACTAAAAAATATTCACCTCTTGGGAGATGTAAGAGCTATTAACTGTCCTGGCAGTGTTAAAGTAATGCCGTATGTCTATCAACTTTCGAGCGTTGGTATTAACGACATCCGCATGCCCATTGTTGAATGTCCGAATTCATCTTTGGTCATCCAAAACGCTCGCTTATTAGCTTGAATGTATCTCGCACACCCGAAAAGGATAATGCATGCAAATGATTGAACAACGCTTTTCGACAAGTTTGCGGAACAAACGGTCGATGGACACCTGTAGATGCTTCACAGACGATGGTGGCGTCTAACAAGGGAAATGATACATCTCTGAGTTGCAAAGAGTATCTCTCAAGGCAAGTTAAAAGTTCAGTGTCATCGCGTTGTAATTTTGCGATGGTATCAAGATTGATTTAAATCATGGCGATAGAGAAAGTCGGCTACCACATCGGCTTCTCGTTTAATATACTGTATGTCCATCGAGAACTGAGAAAGATAATCTAGCTGCCTAACTTCTCTGGGTAAGTGTCTATGTGGTGATTTAATGAAAGCGTAGCACAGAAGTTTGTGGTCGGCAAATATTGTGAAGAAAATGACGACCTTGTAGCAGGCAACTGAAATGTCTGATTGCTAGGTGGATAGCTAACAACTCTCTACCAAAAGTACTGTAACGCGTCTTAGCCGGCTCCAATTTCTTCGAGAAGAAAGCGAGAGGAGCTACTGCGTCATTGTTTTTCTGCTGGAGTACAGCTCCTACTGCAACTTGCGAAGCACGAAATGAGATGCCTTGGCGTCGATGTGGAAAGGCATAACAACCTTGGATAAAACTTCTTTAGTGTTGACGAGTACTTCTTTCTCTTGATTCGACAGCTGAAACTTTTGGATCGCATTTGAGAAGATCGGCTAAAGGTTTTACAATGGCGCATATAAAGGGATAAAACGTCGATAGAAGTTAGACATCCCTAAAACAGGGTCTGATCTTCTTGGGTGACACAGGTTCGAGGAAGGTTTTGATGGTCTCTATCTTTTTCTCCGTAGGCCTCATACCATTTACAATTATGTGGTGTCTCACAAAATGTATAGAGGAAGCATCGAATATGCATTTTTTGGGATTAATGGTGACGCCTTAGTGGTCAAAACGCTGAAATAAGGTGGTGAGGTGTTCTGTGTGTCCTTCATCGATGAGCTAGCAATTAAAACGTCATCGATGGATGCAAATACAAAATACGATTCTCGCGTGACCTCATCCATGAAACGTTGGGAAAATTGTGCGGCGTCCTTGAGACAGAACGGCATGCACAGAAATTCGAACAAACCAACAGTTTTCGTGATGGCTATTTTTTCAATATCTTCTGGTGCGACTGATATTTGATGATAGGCTCTGAAAAAGCCCACTTTGGAAAAAATGGTTTCCCCATGTAATGTCAAGGAGAAATCATGTAGGTGGGAAATCGGATAACGGTTAGGAATTGTGGCGTTGTTTAAGTTCCAATAATCCCCACATGGTCTCCAGTCATGCTCAGCATATATATGCTGCTAATTTTTCAGGTGAAAAACCACAGGGACGAGCTCGAACAGGTTGACCAGTGGTAAAAATTTTGTGACTATATGCATATAGTCACATGTGGCAAATTCTCGATAATATACGACGGTTTAAGTATTCTAGGGAAACGATGGAGTAGGGCAGAAAAAACGCAATCCGCTGGTGTCCTGACGCAGATATTGTAGACAGAGGAACTGCGGATGAATCCACGAATTTTTAGTTGGGTGCTGTTATTAATCTGTTTTTTACTATTGGCAACTAATAACAGGTTGAAATTAGTTGAAAAATCAGCCCCGAGTACGGAATAACCCATGTCGGCTACTATAAAACTCCATGTGAAACGACGGCGCAAGTCTAGATCCAGTATAAGAGATTGTTCGCAGTAGGTCTGTATGCTAATGTGGTTGGCTGCACGGAGGGACAGTCTTCCCGGTGTCCAAATAGTTTGCCTGGATAGCGAAGGAAGGATCATGCTAACTACTGCTCCTGTGTCTACCAAGAATAGGGTGCCTGAAGTTTTGTCCTTCACATAGAAAAGGCGACTTGATTGCTTACCAGTCAATAACAGCTGTCGTCATCGCTGTATGGCTGGGGCGTTTCCCTGAGCCTGATTATCTTTACTTAAAATGCATGGTTTAACGCATTTTAGGGCTTGACTTTCAAACTTCCTATGATACCAACATATATTACCGAAGATCAGGAAACTATACCTCACAATCAAGAGGCGAGCACAAAGAAATCAAATTGATTTATACTAGCTTGTAAAAACGATATTGCTGTATACAACAAATAGATGCACATCTCCCTCTAACTAGAAGTTAATTTGAATACGTACTAATAAAAACCCTGTTGGATAACAAAAGACATCACATAATTTTTTGCACTTAAAATGTGATAAAGTGGATGAAATAAGACTGTTTAGCATTTCCTTTAAAGGGGATACATCGCAATGACTGTCAAGAATTGAAATTTTAACCACAATGTGTTTCTATTGCAACCCATTTCCCGCAAAACCTCCTTCCGTTCAATTTTACAAGTTTTAACACTAAAACCATAAAAATATCCGGTTTGTTGGCGTTTCTTTCCAACGAATCTTTAACAACAATACATAAAGCGCAAAAGCTGAGGTATAGTACAGATTAAAGTTCACCAGACAAGCTTCTTCAAATAGTTCATCGAATAATTTTTTATTTCTCACCGCACTGCCACTAAATACGAGCCTATGGCAGGAAATAAAACAAATTACTGGATAGTTGGACGCCTCGAACAAACATTCACCATGTTACCACCTCCTTGACACCTAACCACATGCAGAAGTAGGCACTGCATGAATGGGGATACACAGCAATATATGCTCCATCCGAAACTGAATATTTCAAGATTCAACTGTAAAAAAGACTTAAGATTGAATGTTTATTTAGTGAGACTACGTGAAATAACTTCTAGTTGGCAGACTGTTACTGATGTGTGCAGAGTTTATAAGATGAAGAGATTTTGGCGTTTACACAAATTACGATATACACAACGAAAGTTCTTACACCGACCCCCACCCCCGCACAACTCCTACAGCATTTGTTCTGCACAAATCGAAACACTAAATTGATCGACCAAAATACAAAATGCATTCTGAGGATGAAAAATCGTATTGTGATGATCATTGTGAAGCCAGTTAGAAATCGTGCAGGAACTAGAGAATGTATCTGCGAAACTCAGAATCCATATCTAGTGGTGAATGCGAATAAAAATTTGGGTAGTTCATTCATCGCTACAAGAGAGTAATGATTAATAGATGAAATGAAAGTCTGGATACTAACAGAACTCGAAGCAATAGTAACCTCCGAATAACTGGCCCATAATTCTACTGAAATGAACTATGAAACCCAACCGCCCAAAGGGATAATCGTTCCACTCTAATCGCCAGTTAAATAAATGCAAATTACTTTTACGTCAACGTGTGTCCACTACAAGGTAACTCAGTCACAAAATGAAATAAAAATAAAAGTAGTAGTGGATGATATTGTAATCATCAGTGATAAGTCTTGTTCTGCCACCTCAATTTTAAATCAAATGAATGAAGTTCAGAATAGCATATCACTTACATCTGTCAGTAGTAGAGGAAGATAATTGTTTATCTTTCCTAGAGATAGTGCTTAGTCGACGGCTTGACAGGTCAATAAAAAGATCTATTTATAGAAAACCTACATGGACAGGACAGTATCTTAATCACCACACAGTTTCTGCCCTGTTCGGTACAGAAGAGTCTTAGTAAGGTGCCTCCTCTTCAGTAGAATCCAACGAATATGCACTGAAGACACACTTGATGAGGAAGAAAGGAAGTTGACACAAACTCTGCTTGATAATAATTATCCAGACAAGTTCATCAGGAGAAATAGAGTGATCAGAATACCAAGACCTACTCTCCAACACGCCCCTAAGAAAGACGTGTACATCAAGCTACCCGATTGGGGCATCATAGCAGCTTGATAACTAGACGAAGACTGAACGCTGCTGTTAAAATGACTTTTTGTGCAGCTATTATCATTATGATTGAGAATGTAAGGCCAATGTATCCATCTAAGCCCTTCGAACATGCGAAAATTGATGTCACATCCCACTGTATTTACCAATTTGAATGTACGTATGGACACACATAGGGAGGACTTATCGATCTCTGCAAGTAAGGGCTGGCTTCAGAGCATATTCCTAAATGGCTCCAGAAATAAATGGAATCTTCAGAACCCATTAATGGTGAGAACAGGAGACCTAGCTCTTCTATTGCGAAACATATTATAGAGACAGGACATAAAATTGATGTTAACACATCTTTAAAACCTATCTATAAAACGTGTTTGGGGCGTATCCTAATGTTTGTGGAAGCCCTAGCTGGCAATTAGGAAGTTTAAACCACCTTTATGCGTCCAAAAACAATTGGTCATCACATTAAACCTTCCTTGGTAAATTTTGTTTTGATACCATGTACCAGATGTACTATTGTGGTGAGAGCTGGTAGACAGTAAATGACGTCAATGTTTATGTCCCCAATATTGATGGTGAGAAAATGAGAACAAAGGCTTTGTGTAGGCGGATACAGTTGGTATATAGATTATCTGACATAGCCACAAAGAGATGCAAGGTTAACATTCTGTGAGAAACAAACAATCAAAAGACTGTATTTTCCACTAACAATAATCTACAATGAAATCTATAAATGTGTTGATTTCCTTAATAAATGATCTGTTGCCTGGCCCTTGTCTTCTGTTGTTACACTATTACCTCTACTATTCGGTTTAGCGATCTTCATTGTTATTTTGACCTTCAATATGTCCTTTAAACTTGATCTAAGTCTATTTTCTCAGCTCTTACCTCTTTATTAATTTCACATATATTCCTATATTCACTCATATTCCTATGACAAGTCCGTGTGTGATCAGATCAGATTGTTCGAAATGTGTGTTGCGCAAATACATTACACAATTCAGACAAATTACGTCTTCTTATTGCTTTATGTAAAAGTGGTACTTTTAGAATTGAGTATAAGAATGATATATGTCACTCACCAACCACCCCACTTGCGAGTTCATGTACACAGAGATGAGCCACACCTATTGTATGTGAAGTCTAGTGGCTGAACAACCGCAAGCGGAACAGTATTCAACAGCCCCCCTCCACACCCCAACTCACTTGGGCGGCCACCTAGCTCGACACAATAAGTAGCAGTAGAATACCCATGAAGCCTATTTTTTACTTTCACCAATGAATTATACAGAGAAACAGTGCATTCAAGTTGACCACTACTATCTTAGGCACGTGTATTCTTTTAAGGTGAGCAATATTGAGGTTAGATTCGGTCGAGTGCTAGGTAAGGAGGGGAAATCAGCCGACGAGGCTGTGAAATTACATCGACTGAGATGGTTAGGACATGTGTTACGTATGCCTAGTCATTGCCTTCCTCGACAATGGGCAATGTTAGCTGACATATGGTCAGGCTGGAAAAGAGCTAGGGGCGGTCAAACGAAAACATGGCACCAGTCAATGAAATCCACAACAGTTAGTCTAAGCCACGTAGGAAGGTGTGGACTTCCTGACTGGTTGGGGTCCTTTGGACGGTAAAAACCAATGAAGGCTGGAAACAATTGGTGATATGGCTGAAAATCGTTCTCAATGGTTATCGTAGATGCATCCACTCCTTGTGACTTATGATTTCAAATGAAACTGTTTTGTTCTTCATTATTACTATTCCTTTGTCTCACACCTCTGTTTACTGTCTCCAATATGCATTTCTCCTACTTTCTTCTCTTGCTTTGTGTGCTACAAGGAGTGTGGAGTGTGGCGACTTGAACTGGTGCACATCTGGTGCAAAGTTCTATGTCGAAAACCGACCGAGTCTTTTAAGGAACAACAGACCAACACAGAACACATAGAGATTATGTATACATATGGAATTTTAGATTATTCTCAAGTCCTCTTCAAGTCAGTTTAGTAATAATACAAAAAAAAAGAAAAAAACAACTTAATTCAAAGATGAGGAAAAATAAAATTAATCATTCACCTTTTTCTGACCTCTTACGTAACAAATTATGTATATATATATATATATCGGATGAAATAATAATAATATTAATAATAATATGAATCGAAAGTATACATGTAAGCAAACAGAGAAGTCGAGGGATGAGAAATAAAAAAATGCAATGTGATGATGATGGTGTATACGACGACGAAAGAGAGAAAATAAATAGGCAACAAATTTACAAAAATTTTAAAAAAAAAAAGAGAAAGAAAATCAAATAGATAAGCTAGTGGAGGAAAATAATGATGGAATGATAAAAAGTAGAATATTACACGTTGAGAAAATGTCTAGTGAATATATATATGTGTACATGTATATGAGCTATATATCAAAGTATATGTATATATAAATATTTGTATAATTAATTAATTAGTTAATTATTGATTAACCGGAAAATTTCCAAATGCACACTAAATTATTGTCTGTAACAGCTACCAAGTATTGACCATCATGACTGATATCCGTGGTATTGACAACGGGATTTTTAAAGCCAGATGTAATACTCTCTTTGATTTTTGTATCCTCCTCCTTACTTCCGCCGATACTACATTCTGGCCATTCAAGGATCTAGAAAGAGTTGGAGGGAGAGGGGGAGAAAAACAACAACATGATTGATTATCTGGATGTTGATATGAAATGCAAACAGGCCACCTACCCTTGAAAGTGATAAGTTAACTGACATTCCTGTTGTGAAACGAGAGAAAAACTGAGTTTTAAACAACAAAGCAGGATGCTAAATTTGTTTCAATTCAGGATGTAGAATTCTGTGTCGATTAACCTACATTTCGAACTGAAATGCTCCGCCTTTTTTGTTGACATGTCAGCGGCTGCTTCAACGACACCTTCAGTTTAAAATGATGCCATTTGATTGGTGCTGACAAGCAGTGTCGACCATGTTAACAGAGGCGGCCAACGCAGTCCAGCAAAATCAATTAACAGGAATTTCAGCAGTAAAAACTTCGGACAAATAACAACAGATAGACTTTGTAGCAAGAGATGGCGCTCTTGTGACTCTCAATGGGAACGAAATCAACCATAAGGGATGAATGAAACATCCACCCAAATAGGAATAAGTACAAGTCCTCGATTCCACTTCCAACAACCAAATAATACGATGATGTATCTCCATCGAGTTGCTGAAAACCAGCTGCTGCACCATGAACAGACACACCTCCAATCCCCCGCATTTGTGATTTATAGTTAACAGCAGCAACAGATAACAGATGTCTGTCTCCACACCACACTGAAATATTGTTAAGCATACCTCGGTTCATGACTCAGGAAAACAGACAACAATGGCTTGATAAGTCAGTGTCATGGTTTTTCGGTCTGAATAACGCTCACCTTTCTACTAGCTCAATATAGCACACTGTTGTAAGCAAGAGCTGACAGTTCGTAGGACATATTCCAACCAGCCTAGTCAACAGGAGAATCTACAGCTCTATACAAGCTGACTTTGTTGGCGTAACTTCCGACTCCAGTATGTAGCACACACACACACACACACAAATTGCATACTCAATTTGAAGATACTTGGAAAACAAATATAGCTACCTATTGCGAATAATAAGTCTAAGTAAGTAAGTCAAATAAGCCTTCAATAGCCTTTGAAGCTTTAGCATGACTATATACACCGATTGTTGTACAACACTGCCATGTCAGACAATCGAAAACAATCTAATCACAGTTTCTTTACAAGCTTTAGAACATTAAATGAATAGGAGGTCTTAACACTACAGTAAAGGTGTCAAAAAAAGTGATCACACTTGTCACACAATCACTTACTTTATCAGTAAAATGGATTAAATTTGTAGAATAGTTTATACAACCCATACTAACGGTTCGCTTGACTTAAGGTCCAGAGGTCGAATCCCACCCCCGCTCCCTACTTAGGCCTAGGCAACTAGATTGACTAATAAAGTGGTCTGTCTAAGAAGGATGGTCATGTATTGTGGGTGTACTTTACTTAACTTCGGCTATCTCCTACGGGAGGATGAGCCGGCTCCATGAACATCTCGAATCATCGCTGCCTAGGCGCGGCGATCTGATGAAGAGAGTTCATGAAGTTTCATGGGAATTTGGTACGAGTGATGTCCCCAGAATCGCTCGGCCTTTTGTTTGAGAGTGCAGCTCTAGCCTTTACACAACCAAGTGTGACCTACAAGGCAGTAGGAGTGGAGTAGGGAGTCCACTATCCATTGGCAGCCGGTGACCGGAGTTCGGTTCTTACGCCTTTTTGAATGGGGCCAGACATCCAGGACATCAAACAAGCCCTTTGTCCATACGTCTGCCGGTGAGCTCCAGTGAGCTTCATACGCCAGTCGTTGGAGGTTTGGAATCAGGGTTTAGCCATCTCCCCTAGACTGTCATCCAATGGACAGTCAACCTGGTGAAGAGCGCCGGGCATCAGCTTTCGCCCTCTCACTTTGGTGAAAAACACCTCCGCCACTTGAAGGCAGTGAGTAGGACTTCCTCAGGAGAGGCTATGTAAGACGCCCGGTCATATGGGAGCATTTCAAGAGGTGTGCGGAAGGGTGGCCAACCCGCAGCGCAAGGCACCCACCCCTGACCATCCTGAGGCTTTGGAGGTGTACACACACAACACTGTACAAGGTAAACCAATGGTACATTATCTGCCATAAACTTACTTTAACAGGTTTTGCTTTAAATTTCCGATTTTCTGACTCCTCAACAATTTGCTTTTGTAGATCATACAACCAGATTGTGCCTTCATTATCACCACAGATGACAGCATTTAGACCAGGTCTAGCGGTAACGTTTATGTAGATTTCTTCTGTAGTCTGCCAACGTAACTGACCGCGTATTTCAACACTGACTGCCTTCTTATTGGAACCAGAGGCGGTTGTACTGCTACGCCTACGACGATTGATCACCTGGAAGAAGATGAATAGTCAAATGACAGAAAAGGTAAGCTTTATAAGAGAGTTTTTAAAAAACAATAACGATGATAAGGAAAAAGATTTTTTTCCTTCTACTTTCAGCCGGCGGACTCTTGCTTGGCTGGTAGGAAGCCATGTACAGGGGGGTAAGGTTGGGAGTGAGGTTAACAAGCCCGCCCGGTAACGTCAAAGCTTAAGCTTGAAGTCCTACGTTCCGCTCGGAAAGTAAAGGAATAGAAAAAAAGAATAATAATAATAACGAAGCGGTTCTTACCTGTCCATAGTTAATAACATAAATTTCACCTTCTTCAACACATTTCGTCACTATTAAGTCGTCAGTCAACCGAGCCAATCCATCAAAACAGGGTTCACGTCGTGTTGGCACTTTGAGCTCTAAATCCGCCTCTCTAATGATTGATTAAATCAAAAGATAGGAAGTAAAATATGCATTAAATTCACACTTTTGGTAAACATTATGCAACAAATGCATTCTAAATCAATGTGTAATCGTATGGAGGAGCAGCAATTTAAGATGAAAATTTTAAAAAATTCACTGATACATTTATATATATATATATATAAACCCCAGAGTATCTGAAGACGATAAGTTCTTATGAATAACGAACAACAAAGATTTGTTCAAAGAAAGGAATATTTCTTTCCAACGACTCCATTTCTTTAAGCTGTCCCAGTAGGGGCCATAATGCGCAAAAACGATATTTAGTGCCAATACGCTTGTGTGTTCGCAGGAATTGGATTTGTTTCAAGTTTACACCACAAATTGATATCAGCTAGAGGACCATTGAAAACCAGGGATTACTGGACACATCTGCTTCCTCCATTCTAGTTTGGGAATCTTTGGCAGTACCCACCCATTCGGTTTCAAACCCAGGACCTCCCGATTACAAGGCGAGTTCGTAGGCCAGTCAGCTATTGGGACCTGTCTCAATGGCCCATAGCTGAATGATCCCAATGGTTGCATTCCACCGTTGAGTCCCAAACTAGGGGAAACAGCTGTCCAGCACTCCTTGGTTTCCAGCGGTTCTCTATTATTATTATATTGTTATTGTATCCTTTAATTCCTAGATGAACATAGGGCTTCAGCCGTGCGTCTCTATTGCGTTCGCTTCTCTGCTAGAGTCCACCTGGCTCCATGTCTGACCACACGTTTTCATCTCCTCTTCACATGACCTCCTCCAAGTCACCCTTGCACTGACGACCAACTCGCCGCTTCCCTTTTGGGTTCCACTCGAGCGATGGCTTGTCTAGTGATGCAACTTGATGCATTGTTTTCTCAGAGTATGGCCAATCCATCTCCATTTCTTCCTGCCTATTTGTTTCACAATCGATTCCTGGTTGGTTCGTTCCCAAAGTTCCTGTTGCTGATCTTTTCTGGCCATCTGATCTTGAGTATTGAGCGAAGACAACTGTTAATCTGTGATCAAACTTTAAAAGACGACTGAGTCAATACAGATATGATCGAAATAATTACCATGTGATGCTTTCAACAGGGTAAAGTTGCAGTAGATGAATGACGGCAATACAAAAGACTGTCAAAGAATTGTACTGGTATTACACTGAGTCAAGTGATGTAAAAAATAGCTAGAACTACAATGATGAAAACACTATTAAATGTTCCCATAGTAAAATTCAGAACAACAACACATTTAAGCGAACAATATTGTTTTCAATTAGATCTCATCAGGCTTAACTCTAATATGCCCACATAACTTTACAAATAAAAATTCAAATATAAACCACCAATCATGGTGTTCTGTCTATAGGATAATAAGATGGTGAATATAAATTGTGCAGCTAGTCATAATAGTAGTAGACGGCTTAGCCAACGTGGTTTGGCAAAGAACAGACAAAAACAATCCGTAGCTCAATTTTGTCACACTTAATTGATAGTGGTCATGTAGTGGAGAAAACGAGAGCCTTCAAAGGAATTCATCGTATCCCACCGAATCTTTACAATAGACTTCGTATTCGTCTACTGCACACAGCTGAGGCGATAGGCATTCGAACAATTATTAAACCTAAAGTATGCATTCAAATGAAGTTCGTACAGCCATTATCCCTCCCTCGCCGGCCTATTAAGACAGAACCACCTAATGACTTCTACACCACTCCTTGTTTATATTTTCAACCCCTCTCTTATCATCCCTTAATCTTATCTTCATTATAAACGTGTTTCATTTCCTTCCCTTGCAATCTAACATTACTTAATCGGTTCATTTGCTTTTACTAGCCTTTATTGACTACTTCCATCTGAACAGTTGTTTGTTTAATCATGCTGATTTTCATTATTCTTGTTATCACAGATTGCCTCACTTTTTCATCCTTATTATTGATAAGACCATTATTATTATCATTACTAGTATTATGACTAATTGCACAATTTATATTCACCATCTTATTATCCCATAGACAAAACACCATGATTGGTTTATATTTGAATTTTATTTGTAAACTTATATATATTAGAGTTAAACCTGATGAAAACAATATTGACCGTGAAGACAAAATGAAGGGGAATGAAAGCAAACAAAAAGATCACTAATGTAGACTAAAGTTAAGAAAGAGGTTTAACATAGTTTATATTCCCGTAATTGTATGTTTGGTGTTAATGCTGATAATGAGAACACAAACTTTGACAGTGGTTGAGTTTCCTTTGCATCCTGGTGGAACACAGGATCTTTGAGCTTTAGCTATGAAGTCCCAGTATCAGTGGTGTTATATTCCCTTTTATAGTGTGGGGGGTTACTAGCCTCAGACCGAATTTTCCCCCTTCATCAAATTCACTCCTAGCTAAATGAGATTTAGGATTGAGTCGGTCGGTGACCGAACCTCAGACCATATGAGTCGTGATCACAGAGAATTCCTACCGGTGAACCACTGACTGACTCACTGTCGGTAACTTTCAAGGACTAATTAGCAAGGAGTGGTGTGATCTGATTTGATTCATCCACCAAACCAGGGTAGTGTTCACTTTAACGTATACGGAGAACTCGTTTATAGCCCTCCAGAGTAATCGACATATATATTTGTTTTTATACTGTTATTGATCTCACTGTCACTGTATATAGATTACATAGACACAAAAAGTTAACAAACAGCTTGTAACAAGCGACAATAAAAAAAAGAAACACAAAAGCTGTATGCTACACACCACTAAGATTATTGATTTGAGCAAGATACATTTTATGAATTAGTGAAGAAAAAAGACAAAAAAACAAATTCATTAGCGTTTGGTGAATACACACAAATCTAGACTCTTTACTTTCATCTGTAATTGACAATCAACAACTACAATTTTAAGAATATCTCGTCAGTATTTTTATAGACCTCTGTCTGTAATAACAACACGCGTAACTCTGGATCAATACTGTCTCAGTCTTACCGTATAGAGGTATTGTGATGCTTGCTATATATTATCTATTGTTGATGTAGTTAACAGCAGAATTTATCGCTTACAATTAAAGCAAAATAATTGACAAAAATAACATCATTAGTAAACAATGTGATCGAGTGTAATTTATTTATTGATTTTATTCCTTTAGGTTCCCTTAGGAACATAAGGCTTTGAAGTTTCGGTAGCAGTGGTATTTATATTTACGAGAAGGGGGTTACTAGCCTCATATCCAACCTTCCTTCTTTATAGGGTGCTACAATCGGCTTAGCGAGGTAAAGGGGTACGATGGTGGTCGGGGATCGAATCCTGGACCATGTGTGTGGTTGATGAGTGCTCTGCCGCCAAGCCACTGACGCCTGTTATCAAGTATCATGATCCTTATTATTATGGAGCTGTACCTCAATTGTCTAGAACTGTTAACCCACATAGCGGTTACCAGTTTGGAGCCAGCTCCACCTAATAAGGCTTCGGTGGTGGGACAGTAAATTTCACTAAGCATCACACACAATATAGGCGTATAGCTCACTGCAAGTTGGCATAGAAATGCAAGCAGAAGTCTGTGAACATCCGATTTTCATTAATTCGCATATGCGCCCGTTATTTGATGGCTATCCCTTTAGCCTACAGAAATAATATATTATTTTAGCGAATTCTATTGTTCATATATTAGAACAGGAAGTTGAACTACATTCTTTGCTTACATATTATGATATAAGAGGTGTTTCAAGAGGTGCTGACACATAATAAGTCTTAAAAGAAGAAAGTTATCACCGACGGAATGAAAATTCACATTTTGTGTGTGGCCTCTGGCTTTTGAAGAGGGGAACTCCGATGCCGTCGCTGAGTTGGCGGGCGTCGAAAGTGGTTGCGCTGGGGACGCTAATGAGAGGTCGGGAAACATCAGTGTACGACACTGTGTAGCGGTCGGGTGATAAAGAGGCCTGGAAAGTCTTGGTTGAACAACTGGTGGCGGAGTTCGACAGTTCGACGAACAAGTAGCTGGCATTGCAGCAGTTCCGTGCCATGAAGCTGGGAACTGACGAAGACTCGTTAGTATTGGATGTGAAGCTGAGGAATCTAATGCATCGCCCACTCTCTCTACACACTGGATGTACAGTCAGAGTCGCAGTTACACTGTGGCAACAATCACAAAATTAACTTAACCCACAATAAACATAACTTATATCACATTCATCGAAAATGAGCTGGTAGTTCCGCGGTATATGTTCGCTAACCACGCAAGTGATCTAAGGTTCGTCTGTCAGTGGGCAACAAGCCCATAAGAGAAGGAAGGTTAGGCATGAGGCCAGAAAGTCTCCCCCATAAAAACAACATTACCGTCTGTAACCAAACGTTCCACTGGGACACACACACAAGGAATGAAGAAAAACTAAAACTTTAAAATGACACATGGATTATAGGTGGTAACCGGCTTACTTCTCTTCGTTATGTTTTTCTTTACGGAATTCTTTTAATGTCCAAGAGAATATACCATCTTCACAGCCTGCTACCAATGCATCGTATTTTGTCAGGAAAACCAGATTCAATACAGGATTTAAACTTGCTCTTGGACAAACTAAACGCATTAACAATTGATGACGCGTTTTATACTCCGGCGCAGATGGAATACCAATATCCCATACCAAAATACAAGCCTAAATTTAATTTAGAAGATTAAGTAAAAAAAACAACATAAAGTGCTTAGTTCAAATAAAAAACTGGCTTGTGAATATTATCATATTGAAAGAATTACAATTATAAACGGTATATTGGAGCATTGTATTAGAAGAAAGCAACACCAGGCAGTTGGATAAGCAAAGAAGGATATATTTCAAGGACGAACTATCCAAAGAAGAGAGACTTCTCAGTGATTTCATTCACTAAGCTGTACGACCGCAATTGTATACAATTACGTTTGTATCCGTCTGTGTGGATATTCAGTTTGCCAAGAATAGTAGTATAATAGAGGGTATGGGTTTGAAACGCTGTTCATGCATTGAAAATATTTCACAATAGTGGAGAGTGGTCAGGTTGTGTAACATGAAGAGCAGTAGAGCAGTAGCCCTGTTAGCCACATTGTCAACCACTTACAACACTGTTTGTAAAAATGCATTTTTGACCAAGCTTACTCCCCAAAAGGTGTGAGTAGGGTGTGATAGGATCCCAACACACTTTGTTATTGTTCAATTATCTTAACGACTGTTAATCTCGTATAAGTTGTATATCATCAATTCTCACACACTTTGTTATTGTTCAATTATCCTAATGACTGTTAATCTCGCATAAGTGGTATATCATCATTCCCACGCATTTTGTTATTGACTATTACGACCAATTATTTCAAATACTGTTAGCTGTCTCTATTGGTTGTAAAATTGTATAAATACCATTTCCTAAATACGTTAGTTGTCGTAGTTGTAGTCGTCGTCGTCGTCGTAGTTGTTGTACTACAATACACAGTCAGAGACCAGACTTTGTCTTTTGATATTTGCGTGGTTCGCTGAATCGGAAGGTACCAGAAGCAGATAGGCGTATTAGTCAGGCGCAGACAGAACAAGGCAACAACGTTCCTCATCTAATTCCGACCACAGTTACAACAAATTGGCGACGCGGTTTATCTCAATTCATTACGGTTATAACAGGGTGCTCATCGACGAGTTCTGTACTAGAGTTAACGACTGAGGCACATTGGCTAAAAGTAAATATGAAAAGATAATGGATTTTTGACAATAATTATCCCAGTTATATCGCTCGAATTAAGTGCAGCAGTTTGGTAAGCAATAATCAGATTAGTCTGATATGTAGTCACATGATGTCTGCTTTGTTTTGACAGTCTTATATATTTTTAAGTATTGGTTTTGTAGGGATGTTTTTGTTTGATTGGTTGGAGGATTTCATCATTATGAGCTGACATCAGTTAGAGAACCACTGGAAAACCTGCCGGGGAGTACTGGACAGCTGTTTGATATATTTTGCTATGTGTATGTATTTGATCGATATTCCATTATAACTCACAATATGCTTTGTCTGTCCATTAACTAAATAAACAATGTATGACCTTTTTGTCACATGACATTACAACCAATCAGAATCCAGTTGGTGGTAAGAAAAACTACTAATGTCTATCTTATTGGTTCATGTATATTAGTCATTTTCATATATATGTAGTCTTGTATTGTACACTTTTCACTGACTCAATCTCTTTTCCACTCTCACACCTTTCGTGCTGTTTGGTACTTTCACTCACTCTGCGTGTGACAGTTATTTCCCTTCTGGAAAATACACGTATCATCGGGGAATGTGCTGGTCTTCTGATTTGCCTTCTTCGCGTCAGGACAAATTAACTACTACTCAGCAGTACCTACCAGTCTGTACGTTATCGTCCGTTACATCTCATTTACACTTGGTCACACCCTAAATATCGGCAACGATCCCATAACATAGTCACAGAGCGTAAGATTGTGAGGACGAGTTGATAACAACTATGGGGTGTCATTATCCATTTGGGTAGCTAGGACATGTCTGATGTGGGTGCAGTCATTGAGCAGTGCGGCGGCAACGGCTTAAAGTAGAAGTAATTTTTTTTAAAAGCACCAGCAATCAGACCAAAACATGACAGTAATTGATAAATTCATTAACAGTCGGTGTGAAATAAGCAGAAGTGGAGATGATATACTCCTTTAATCTTCAGAGCATTAATAATTAATGAGAGGAAAGTATTAGTGAGATTATTCACTCCCTATCATCACCTTCTATAATACCAATAATCTGCACATTTATGTGCTGCTGTCTAGAGGATAGGCAGATGGCATTTGAGTACAACACAAAATCAAACGACTCACCCACGTGGTTCCAGCATCGTGGAAACTAAAGCACAATATGAAAACTAACAGCATTATATAAAGCAATGAACAACTATGAGGGTCATCCTAGTAGTTCAAGCGTACGGCTGATGAGACTGGAAAAGAAAGTACCTATTGGTGATTTCGACACCAGAATGGTTAATTTGTGCTGGTATTTCTGATGATATGCTGTCAATGGACGTGAACATTGAACGTTTGTTTATTGGAACTAGCAGCCATTAGTGGGCAATTCAAAGGCGCGAATGGTTCGATCGCGAGCAAGTTGGACGAAAGCGGAGAGAACACGAATAAAAGTACTTTATAACTTCATTTGTACTAAACATTTGTTTGTAGACTTTGTATTTTGTCTTGCTTTAGTTGCCAAACAATATAAATTCGTTCAAAGAATACTGGTGTTTTGGATTTAAAGTTGAAACAAATACATAGTCTTTATCGGTTCAAAGAGTCTTCGTTACAATAGGAACTTAGGGCGAAGTTCCTTGACATATGCATACAGTATATCAACAACAATGAGGTCGGGTTAAAGTAATCTAATCGACAAGGACAAATCATTCCGTCTGAACCCTATCGGGGAATAATAATCAAGCGCATAGCTGAATACAAAATAACCAGTAAACTATAGATCCATAAATTAAGAGAGAAATTTTCTAATAGAAATAATAATACTAATAATAATACTAAATTACCTTGGAATCACCAGAGAATAAGATAGTTGGTTTCTCGGGATGAAATATCATACAGGCAACGTCTTCTTTATGCCCACGCATTTCAGCATAGCATACTAATTGTTCTGGATGCAGTAGACGAATTTCGTGGAGTTTACCAGCTGCAGCTAACAGATTTGTTTTATGCCCTGTAGCCATTTCAACAGTGGTCCATGCTAACGTGTAGAACTCCTAACAGAGTAAACAGAAGATATTAAGTTAACACTGTATACAATACATACAGAGTGGTTATATTTAATAAAAACTTTATAATTTTCATTGAAGAATAAGAAAGACATCCGACACCTGCGAAAATATAGGTAAACTAAACAAAGAAAGAAAGGGGAGTCAAAATGGGGAAAGTGGCAAACACACACACACACACTTGTCATGTTATATTTACTGGACTAAGTAGGCAGTAATTTGTAATGTTATCCTAGAATACACGCATAGCTAACTATGCGGGAAGAACATAAAGTAGAAACCAAAAATACCAGTTGAAGTACTCCTTTTTACGAGCCATTTATGACAACATTGGGATCGGATATTTTACACTGCCTATTATGTGCGGGTCCCAGCAATACTGTCTGGTTGCTTAAACCCTCAACAGATGGAGTGGGGTTTGAACCCGCTGGTTGGGAAACTGAGTAACTCGGCCGATCATTCACAACTCCACCCAGTAAAAGCAAACACGGTTAAAATTAGTAACATAAATGTGTATTCACATCATCAGCAAGGGATTTCGGAGCACATTTTCAAAGCATCTTCTCAACACTGTAATATATAGTGATTGGGAATTTTTATGAAGACAAGTGCGCGACCTATTTGGGGATGACTGTGTCAACACTCTACCTGAATCCCATCGAATTCTACAGACACGAGTGTTATAAAGCTAGTACTGGTTAATGTACAATTCAGATATGTCGCAGCTAGTTATCAACATAGTCAGCCCTCACACACGATAATCGTGTAACTGAGAAGCCTAGTATATGAAATACAAAATCCTTGAGCCAAGTTATTAGATATGATGGAAGTTCTTAGGTAGTGTAAGACATTACAGCACTGTATCATCTAAGTTTGAAGCTTTCAAATTGGGCGAAGAACTGTCCTCAAAGTTTTCAAAATAACTGACACTTTCTCAGGAGAAAACCATTCGGAATAATGGAAATCAGTAGTGTAATACGAGTTTTAATGTACAACGTACCTTGATGTTTCAAGATATGTAATACTAAACAGTTGTTCACACCAAAGCTTTTTAAGGGTCCTAACATTTAAAATAAACTTATTTTTAGAGGTAAGCAGCAGCATTATGAACAGGAATCCACCCAATCCAAAACGTACTTTTGCCTGCGGTTATATAACCACACACAGCCAATGAAGTATGCAAATAGATAACATTCTAAATGAAGAAACCTGAAGTAACGGCAGCTTTCAAGTTGAACCTGCTCTTATTAATAAGCAATCATAACCTCAAATCATCGAGCCAATAACTGGTCACAACCCACTCTGCATTACACAAATACACACACGCGATAACTATAAAGGTCATGTAAAATTATCTCAGAAATACTTTCTTCACAGGAAAACCCATTTACTATGTACGACGCAATAATGATGGTCAACAATATGATTTCAAAGAGGGGAAAATAAAAACTTTGCCAATCCCATGCTTAACACTATCGCCGTAAGCACTACAATCACTGGTCCACCTGTCATTCTATAAGATATACACTGGGATCAAACTGTTGAATGCAGTGGTAGTAACTGACGTTTTAGCGTAGACCACAGGGGATAGAAGACAACTGTAATGATTATGTCTGATATATTAACTGCTCTGCTTTACACTATTATTATTATTACTTCCTTGGGTTTCTAATAGAACACAGAGCTTCAACAGCATGTTTTCGCTTTGTCCGATCCTCTGCCGTCCCCTTTAGCTGGTCCCAAGATTGTACATAGTCTCTCATCTCCTTCTCGCACAATCCTTGAAGCGATGCCAAACTCGTCCCCCCCCCAGAATCGGGTCCCACTAGACCGATGACTCGATGTGCAATGTCATTCGACGATCACCTCGGTGTGTGCCAAATCCGTCTCCACTTTCTCTTGCATATTTGTTGAGCAACCGGTTTTTGTTTCGTTTGCTCCTAGAGTTTCGTGCTGTTAATTCTTCCACGCTGGTCATCCGATCTTCAGGTATGGAGCCAGCGAAGGCAGTTGTTGACAGCAGTTTGTAACTTCTTGAGAACGCTTTTCGTGACGCGTAGTGCAAGTTTCTGACACACAGAGAAGAACCGACTAACTTAACATTTCATGGATAATCCCCATCCAGGCATTAATGAAAACAAAACACGTAGATCAGCGAAGAGTCTCTTTTCGGCGAATTCATCTTCTTAGCTGTACAATCGCAAATATATATGCATTGTTTTGTATGTGTGTGTACATTAAGTTTGTCAAACAAAGTTACAATCGGTTAAGGTTAATTTTAACTAAACAAGTGAAGGTTGGTAATACAGGTCAAGAAAATTAAGTGTTAGTGAAACTAGGGTAGTAACAAAGGTGATGAGTTGTCATAAACAGTTGTAATAATAATAGTGAGTTTTACTCAGGATGCACATAGAAACAAAGTAGAAATTATGTAAGAGATCTAAGTGGATACAAGAATTACAATTGCTTAAGGTTATTTTAACTAAACAGGTAAAGGTTGGTAATATAAGTCAAGACAATTAAGTGCTAGGATAGTAACAAAGGTGATGAGTTGTCACAAACAGTTGTTAAAAGAAGTTATGCAATAATAATATGAATATTTTAATGAGTGAGTTTTGCTCAGGATGCACATAGATACAAAGTAGATAATACGAAACTATGTAAGAGATCTAAGTGAATACAAGAATTATAAGCAACTAAGGAACAGGCAAAGAAACAAAATTAAGTTATCAAAATAAAATAAAATAAAAACTCAAAAAAATCAAAACATTGTTACCATGAGAGTAGAAGCGGTTGAGTAATCTTCTTTTGTATGCACAGCTCCGGTTTTTCCGTGTGAATGGCTAGAGCTTCAGCGATACAAAGGAGACGAAACCATATTGCCTTTGACATGTTGTTCTTCACTCGGTAGATTACTTTGAAGGAGGCGTTCGTTGAAATGCAATGATCAGTGCTGACCAGGTGTTCAATTACGACACTCCTTATTGCACCAGTATTACCTTTTCGCAACCATGCTGTATAGTGTTCTTGAATCCTCTTGGACAGGATGCGCGTCGAACGACCGATGTACCTGGCTCCACAGCAGCAGGTGAACTGGTATATGCACACAGAAGTGGCCAGATGCAGGATCTTGTCCTTGAGGCTTCTGCAGATTAGTGGGCGACTGGAGAACACTATTCTTAGCGTTGCTGCAAAGAATGTTCTTCTCAGAGATGATGTGATCCTTCTCTTGAGAATATCGCTTGCTAAATCTCCCTTGAAATCCAAGTTCATGTAGATTTTCTTTTTAGGCGCAGTCAAAGTTTCCTTTTTCCGAATTATTGGTTTCATATTTTTGTCGATAAATCTTATTGGGTAACCATTTTGGATGAATATTTCTCTCAGAATATCTAATTCTGTTTCCAGAACGTCGGGACTACAGATGCGTCGGATGCGGGTAGCAAGTGATTTAATTAAATTCCGCTTTTGTTGAATGGGCACCCAGCTATAGAAGCTTGTTAGTTGACCATTCCAGGTAGATTTTCTATGGATTGATCTTCTTAGGCTCCCATCAGCTCTTCTTGTCAGTTCCACATCAAGAAACGGAATTTTTGACTCGTTTTCCTTTTCAAGAGTGAATTTTATTGCTGGATGGCAATTGTTAAATGTCTTCAGCAGTAGATTGGGGTCGTTGTTGTTGTCACAAATAATGAAAATGTCATCCACGTATCTTTTATACAGTTGCAAATTGTCGATGCTTGACTTTAGTAAACCTCTCTCGAGGCTTGCCACGAAGCAGTCTGATAGTAGTGGACCCAACGGAGATCCCATTGCAATACCATCCTTTTGTCTGTAGATGGTGTCGTTGAATGTGAACTGGACGTTCAGAGTGCATCTCAATAATAATTCTTTCAAGTATGTTGTCGGTGTTGGTGTTGAAAAACCAAACCCTGTTCTTGATACCACGGGGTGCAGAGGGATTCCAAACCGGTTTCTGATTGATTAAGGTGTATCTTGCCTTGCCGATTCTGGCTGGCTTTCACATCTTCATCTGTTCCCACTGTGGTTGAAACAATACTTCCTAGATAAGTGAAGGAAGTGACCTCTGTCAAATCTCTCCCGTCGATGGTAATTGGTACTGGTTGTTGTTGTTACTTCTGTTGGTTGGTTATCTTTATCACTTCCGTGTTCTCTATTTTAACCTAGATTCCTGTCTTCACTGCCTCTCTTTTCTGCCAGTCTGTTGGTTTTCGCCTATATGCCTTCGAGTCTTCTCATCGGTAGTCCAGCGTACTCCTGTCTCCTCGCTCCACACAGTCTGACGCATAATCCAGCCCACCACAATTAAGAATATCATCGGTGATAATAGACAGACTTGTCTTACACATGTGCTGACTTCAAACGCCCCGCTAAGTTTTCCGTTGTGGATCACCTGACACGTGTCATTGTCACACTGCTGTTGAATAAGGTCGATAAAGACTTGAGGTACGCCAAAGTATTGAAGTAGTTTCCAGATTACGTCTCGGCCAACGCTGTCTGGTGAAGGCTTTTTCGAAATCGATGAAGTTGACATAGAGGCAGAGTTGGCTGCCATTCTATACTTTGTTCTGTGATGATGATGACGCGTAGAGTTGCAATTTGATCAGCACATGTTTTGCCCTTCCTGAATCTAGCTTTTACTGGTGGTGGGGAAGTTCTGCATCCAATGCATCTCTTATTCTCTCCAGGATCACGCAACTTAATATTTTACTTGGAGCGGACAAGTACATGCTTTACACTACTTTTCGTTCGATAAGCAGAGTAATGTCTAACAAACAAACAAAACATACCGTCTAAGCACAGTTCAGAAGCTAAGTAAGAACGTAAATACTCTGAAACTATTTTACTGAGTTTAAGTCCCGCTCAACCAACTTCACTCTCAGCAACTCAGTAGTATCATCAGCTCTTACGCAACAAGTGCCACCACCCATAACCTGGAATATGAATGTCCTGAAAAGGGGACTTAGATCATAACAACAACAACAAAAACCAAAACGTCTTACTGACTAGCAGTCAGTACAGGCACACAAACACACACACAGACACACAAACTTACCTCACCGAAGTGTTTAAATCGTTTCATTACACGACCTGTTTTACAATCAATCAAGCAGACACATTCACCGCCACAGGTGGCTACAATATTCGATGTTTCATGATGTGGATCATTGATACTTGGTTCAAATGCACAACGCCATACTTTTGTTTCACAATCCAATGGATCATTATCTCGTGCATGACATCGAATGAAGTGCAGAGGGTCATAATCAACAATCTTGGATAAATAAAAGTAAAGCACAAAAAGAAACGATGACATATTAGGGCTTAATGATATGAATGAATAAATAAATAAATTGCATGAACTGCGATAAACATTACATCGGTCAAAGGACGGGGGCATCCCCTTCGAATCCGATTCCAAGAGTATAAATTAACTGTGGAAAGCCAAAACAGATATTCTTTCAATATCGATGTGTGTGTGTGTGTGGATAATTACGGATAACAATTTGATTGGCAGAACGTCGAAATTTTAAGCAGAGGAAACACCGAAAGTGTCAGGGGGTTTCTAGAAGCCTGGTACTCAAATAAATCAGTGATTAACAAAGACTGCTGCTGCTGGATTCAACATAGAACTTGCCACCGAAGTGCAGCAGTTCGAGTTGCCACGTTCCAAATAGCACACAAAGGTAGACAAGAAGATGAGTGAAGAGAATCAATAGAGTTTTGACAAGTATAAGAGTGAAACAGAATGAGTAATGGTAGAGAGGAATATGAAAGATTATGGAGACTGAATACATTTGCGTAAGCCATTGACAACGATTTTGAGCCATGTCGCCTAGTGTCTCCAGCCACCATTGATTCTTAGAGTCCCGAGGGCCCCAACCCGGAAGTCTGCATCCAACTATCTGACTCAGTTTAACTGTCAAGGATTTCATGGATTGATGCCATGTTTTTGTTTAGCCACCGCTTACTCTTTTCCAACCTGCACCTATATCAGCTAGTAATGCCCGTCGGAGGAGGCGGTGGCTAGACATGCACAGCACGTGACCTAGCCATCTCAATCTATGTAACTTCATAGCCTCTTCGATTGATTTTCCCTCTTTGCCCAACACTCTACGCCTGACGTCAACATTACTTACCTTATTATATCACCTAACGTGAGAAAGAGATCGTAAACATCTGTGGTCAAAAACAGACAATCTCTTCATGTCTTCCGCTCTCAATGGCCACGTCTCACCGCCATAAAGAAGGACGGAGCGAACTGCTGAGCAGTACACACGTCCCTTGGTTGATAGCCGGATGTCACATGACACATGACTATAGACCAAATTTACCAACTAATAAAAAATATATTCCTTTGACAAGAAAGTTTAAAATCCAAGTCAATAAAAATGATCAACAGAGAAGTGAACAAACAATCACGACAGTGGTTATCACGAGATACAATTATACCATTCGGCTTATACAAAAAACTTGCGCTGAATAAGTTGTCTAGAAGGACAACAAAAGCTCAGAGAACATAACTAAGCCAAAGTCATCCATCCATATGAGCTAGAAATTTTCTCGACTATTTTAAAATCAGTTTAGGTTAGGCGGTATGAATGACTTTGAGTCCGCTTCCGATTGGCTTCAACTAGAAACAACTCTCTCGATCTAACCTGCTATTCCTGACCTTTGGCCACACTACTACTTGCTGACTCTTTAGCCAGCCCACCTAATTTGGTGGCCAGACTACTCTTGACACCCCTACCCCGCCCACCTAGAGGAAGGGGAATATAACCCATAGGGGTGTTTAATATTTTTTTTAAATAGTCACTTAATGTGATTGATTAACAATAAAGGCGTACACAATCCAATGAAAACTCTTAAAACAGACGCCCCATACTTCTAAACTACAACCTAAAATATGGGAGGACAACAATTTCTGGAATTATCTCGCATAACAGTTTACCGAAGCGAACTAAAACACACTTTCCATTGCATTAATTGAATATATATCTACAACAGTAGTACAAATAAGAAGTTATCAGGTTGGCGGTGGTTAGCAATGGATTTGATACCACTCGTCAGCTTGGTTTATCTGTATCTCTAGTGAGCCGAGAATCCCACAGCCAAGCTACCTTATCAACTAAAATGACATCATATTCATCTTAAGGTATTGCTGACGCGACGTTTCTACGGGGGTACCTTCATATGTCAGCAGATTAACACCGTTATTCAATTCAATTTTAGATTTTCCGGTCGATTGACTGGACCGAATTGCTCGGTCTCAGGTCGACATGACTGGGTTCGAGCCTCGATAGGAACATCATCACTCACTACGGAATGCAGGCGCATCCGGATGACGAGTCCCAAATGGGACGAAATGCGCATCTTGGATTCCACTGCTAGTCACCATCTACCAATTGACTTCTAGATTAACACGGTATTTAAAAATCAAAACGCAAACTGTTTACAATAGTGACAGGCTCCTTATTGTTATTATTAGCTCGTGAATATTGTTAAGTACACATGATTGTGAAATTTAATAACTTTCAGGATTTGAAAATTTTTTCCTACAAAAAATGAACAATTTACATAGCCAGGTGAATTATGTAAATGAACCTTATTTTCACATGATCCTAAAGGATTCACTCATAACATAAACATTGAGAGAAACTCCAAATTTGATTACGAATTGACAGCAGTTAGAGAACCATTGAGAACTAGAAAGTACTGAACAGCTGTTCCGTCATGGTTAGGAACACACTTCACAAATATGCACCCATAACTGCAACACAGATCGAACCTAGAGTCTTCAGATCACGATGTGGGCTTGTCGACCATTCAATCACTGAGACGCATTCCTATAGCCCATGAATCCGAACGTCTGTTAACGTATGAGATGAAGAGAGCCATCATCATCGGTGAATATCTGTCATAACACGCAGCTTGGTGGACCCAGCCAGCCAGTCACGACTACTCAGTAGAACTTCGGGTAACTGGATCCTGTAGTAGTAGTCAGTCTATAATAAGTACTAGATTAGTTTTCAAGAGTTGTCTTGCACAACTAACTGACTGACTGACTGAGATCCAACGTAGAACTTTGCACAGATGTGCAGCAGTTCGAGTCGCCACATTCCCTTCATGTAGCACACAAAACAAGAGAAGAGAGTAAAGAGGCATTCAAAGGAGAGATAATAGACACAAGTGTGAGCGAGGCTAAAAAGGAAAAACAATATAATTTTATTGGATATTATGAATCACGAGGAGCGAATGCATCTAAGCTTCCAGGCAGTTAACTAGACTGAAGGCTGAAATGGAAACCTGTGTCACAATGGGACACGAACTAGAGATTTCTGGCTTATACTAGCTTAGCATTCCAGAAGCTGCTAGTTCTCTAACTGGTGTGAACTCTGCCAAGACCCGGATTTATTTTTATTCACCACCACCGACTTGCCCAGGATGAAGATTCTTGGGCAAGAACAACAAAAACAGACAACGATCAGCATAAATGTGAGGAACCTGAAAGAAACAACCTCCTTTACCTACCTGCCTAGGAAGCATCGTTTCAACCACAGGCCAAACTGATGAGAATATCAAAGCAAGGATCGGAGAAACCAGACAAGCTTTCACTACTCTCAAGTCTGTGTGGAGGTCAACAGCACTCAGCATCAAAAATAAGATCCGGATTTTCAACTCAAATGTGAAGTCAGTCAGTGCTACTCTATACGGATCAGAGACTTGGCGCGTCATAAAGAGCATCTCAAACAAACTACAGACCTTCATTAACAGCTGTCTTCGCTCAATACTACTCAAGATCAGATGGCCGGAGAGGAAAAATCAGCAACAGGGATCTCTGGGAGTGAACCAACCCAGCAGGAACCAACTGTGCAACAAATAAGCAAGAAGAAATGGAGAAGGATTGGCCATACTTTGAGGAAACAATGCATCAAGTGACATCACTAGACAAGCCATTGCTCGAGTGGAACCCGAAAGGGAAGTGGCGAGTTGGTCGTCAGTGCAAGGGTGACTTGGAGGAGGTTATGTGAAGAGGAGATGAAAACGCGTGGGCAGACTTGGAGCCAGGTGAAGACTCTAGCAGAGAACCGAACGCAATGGAGACGCACGGCTGGAGCCCTATGTTTCTCTAGGAATTAAAGGAAACAATAATATAATAATAATAACCCAGTATCGTGACGGACAGTCTTGCCATCCATCAATTAATTACCTGCTTACTTCTTTTTCTAATGCTATATGGTTGGGACACTGACGGCAGAAGACCTAGGCTAAGCATCTACTGTGATGACAAACCACCAACAGCAGTGTATCATTTCTCCGACAGTTGGATATCATCTGTAACCATTGTAGTGAGATAAAGAACTGGTTAGCGGTTGGGTCTCACAGCTCCATGAGTAAAGTGCTGTAGTGCTGTAATTTCAGATAGTGTCAAACCACATATAATCTTCACTCAGCATAAGCCCAAATTATGGTCCCCGACTTTAAAGTAAAAAACTGATTGTTAAACTAAATAATTTTCTTACATTCAATAAATGAAGGCTTTTTCCCCTACAGAATACAGAAATATGAAAAGTAAAATCTTAGAACAACCACCTGCACAAAGTAAAAGGAGATGAAAAAACATACATACCTCGCCAAGTTGACTAAGGCCTCGTACACTGTCTCGTATTGATTTAGTGACAGGCTTAGGTGTTGTAACCACCTCTGACGGAGCAGCAGCAGTAGTAGTAGTGGTAGTAGCAGGTGGTGATGGTGGCGGTGGGGCTTTCTTCTTAGGTTGATCTTGACGTTTCGGTGATGCTGCAGCACGTTTACGTGTCATTGTTTGACTGGGCGTTTGTTCTTCTGGCTTAGAGGTATCCACTGCTGGAGATCCAGAACGAATACGAGGAGTTTGAGCTCCCGCTGGGCGCCGACGTCTTTTCTTACTGGTAATCTCCTCCTCATTATCTTTAGATGCGACAGCAGTTTCTAAATCTCCCGTTTCAACAGGTGCTTCCAAAGCGACAACCGGTTCAGACATGACGATATCAGGTTCCGGTGAATTTTTCACGACTTCTTTCACTTCAGCTTCTTTTGCTAATGCAGCGGCCGCTTCAGCAGCTGCTGCAGCGTCACCTTCAGAAAGGATAACAGATGAGTCTTTTAAAAGAGCTTCTGCACTTTTAGTTTCTTCCTCATCTTCTTGGGCTAAAGCGACTGCCAGGAGAGCTTCTTCCTTGCCAGCCAAAGCCGCAGCAGTGTCGATGACACCGTATGCACTGAAGCGTTTATGCCTGTTAGAGTCCCGTGTAGACATACGCATTGTTGGTGGAGGAGGAGCATGAGGAGGCGGGATAGTCACACTCTTTATGAGTTTAGTAGTCTCTGCGGCTTCTGCTTCTGCTTCTGCAGCTCTGAAAAAAGACGTATGAAAATAAAGCAATTGGCAAGTCCGTTCAGTTATTAATAATACGCAAAGCTAAAATAACGGTAAGTGATATCATAAGTTTTGTAGGACTTTGTAATTAGGACAACATCTAAGATAAAAATCTACAAGTTGCTTATCAGTCGAGTGTCGAATTCAGTGTGATACATACACAATGGTGGAACCACTGCAGCGCTGTTTTCACTTGGTGCAGTAGTGTATGATAACAGCTACGCATATTTGTATATTATAATTCCATTTCAAATAATTATTAGTTTCAGTCCTCGAGACATTGAAGACTGTAGTCTGGCGAGAGCTGGCTGCTAGCCAAAGTTGGTAGACAGTAACTGACGTCAATGTTTGTGTCCCCAATATTAGTGGTGAGAAAATGAGAACAAAGGCTTTGCGTAGGCGGATACAGTTAGCATATGGATGATCTGACACAGCCACAAGAGATGCAAGGTTAACTTTCTGTGAGAAACGACCAATCAAAAGACTGTATTTTCTACTAACCCCGGCCGATAACTGCTACCTTGTCGTGGTGGTCGGGCTTAAATACCGCAATGACCCAAGAAGCTGAACTGACTGGGACTCTGTCTCTACAGGTCCTACCATGTCAGGGAGGTTTTCTGGATAGCGGTTAAACTAAAAGCAGTTACTATGGGGTACACGGGCTCCAGTTTCCAATTGGATCGAATGGCGTATGAACCTATATGGGTCACTGGCAACCATGGGAATGCAGCTCCTGACGCTGCTCCGCTGCCTTGAGCATTAGACTCCAAGTCAAAGGCTCGGGGGGTGGTCCCTTAATAAAACCACCAGCTTCGGTCTGGGCGCCCGGGCAGTATCTCAGCCCGCACACAAGTGTGGCGCATCTTTCTTGGTGCCATATTGTACCAAGTTTTAATGCGTTTAAATAAATAAATAAATAAATAAATAAATAAAATTTCCTACTAACAATAATCTACAATAATGTACATTAAAATCTATAAATATGTGTTGATTTTCCTTAATAAACGATCTGTTGCCTGGTTCTTGTCTTCTGTTGTTACAGTAGGACACAGACTTTATATAGATAATTTCTTCAATTATGTCACAATGGAAAGAATTACTACGAAAAGAATAAACACTACTCTAAGAACATGTCACCTACTTCTTAGCTACACTTTGAGCAGTTGGAGGACGGCCGCGTCGGCTCGGTGTCGAAGGGGCTGAAGTTGGAGCTGGAGACGGAGTTGGTGTTGCTGGAGTTGCTGGCTTAGATTGTGCAGGTACATTCGCAACTATATAAGCAGTTCCTGATGTGCTGGTAGACGGTTTGATAATAAAATCGGAGGCGCGCAATGGACGTTGAGTTATTGTAGGAATACTGGTTTTGGGATTTTCTCGCGATGTAGGAACATTTTTGGCACGACTGCTTTTGGTCTCAGCAGGTGAATTGGTGCTGGTGGTTATGGCACGATTGAGTAAACCTGGGCGTCGAGTACCTGGAGGTTGTTTAACCGGTAATTTTGTGATAACAGGATTCTGTTTGGCTGGTGTTGTGGAATGACTGCTCGGTGTAGGCTCTGGTAGAGGAGTATTTTCTGTATCACTTTCGTCATATTCATCTATAAACAAAGCGCAGAACACATGAAAGATTCAAGCATCTCAGGGAAATCAGCAAACACTTCTAGATACCTTTATCATTTAACTTATTTTTTTTTATAAATGCTTACCTTCATAATTGCTTTTAGAAGTAGCGTCAGGATTCACAGTCTGCAGGATGGAAGTTGAATTAGCAGAATTAACTGTTGTTCCACCGACCGGTATCAACTCGCCATCTGGTTGCCTGGCAGCTGTCCTCATCACTTCGTATACAACAGTTTTTCCATGACGTAGAGCTTGGCCGACAACATTAATTAGCCTACTGGGAGGTTCATCTGGCAGTAAAGTTAAATTGGCAGCTGCAGCTAAAGCTTCCCGCTCGGCAACAGACGCCTGAGAAGCTTCAGTTGATATGCCCTTCTTCGATTTTTTAGCTACAGTAACGTTAGCAGCTTTCGTAGTACCACCACCACCAGGACAATCTGTTTTTTCTGAAACTTCATTCATTCGATCTTCAGAAACATGTTCAGTCTGGTGACTAGCAGCTGCTTTATTGTAGCCAGCGTCTTCTTCTTCATCATCATCTTCGCCTGTATCTAAATCGCTATCATCACTGACAGCTCCTTCATCTTCGCTTACATCTGCATGAGTATACTTCTCTGAAGATTCATCTTCACAATCATCGTCTAACATTTTTGGAGCCAAGAAATCTTCAGCAATCCGACGGGCCTGTGGGTTAAAAGTGTATAAAATAAGATAAACTTATATAGTATTCCGTAGTTGCTGGTGATTTTTTTCAAATGAAACACTCAGAGAAGGACTCGCTAAGTCGAAACGGATTACTGACAAAATTTCTGAATAAACAGATGAACTCAGCAAGTTAACAACAACAGCTGAAGGTAGCCAGTCTTCCAAAGATTGGAAATTCACAGGGAATGTGTTAACAGTGAGACTTTATCACAACGTTTGAGAAAGGTCTCGAAAAGCATTTTCAGAGTAGCTAAGTTATGCCGTATATTCACTAACCAACCAATAAACAGTTCAAGAAATCAAAACAAACCGCACTGTTTCGCCTCTTCCATGTGTATTTACCGGTGTAACCGTTCCGGCGGAGCTAGTTACTTCGGGCGTATATTGAGGCAAGTTCATCACCGAATTTGGTTTGGCAAAGACCCGAATAAAGCTATACGCAGCTCAATACTAGCTTATCTCGTGTCAACACTGGACAGCAATTTGACTCTGACAAAGCTTTTAAAGTTATCGTATTTCACCCAACTTTTCACATGCTCTACGAGTACAACTTTTATATACATAGAGCAGAGGCAATCGGAATAGCTATGAACAAACCAAATTTGTGTATGTGCGTGTGTGTTGAAAAGGAATTTGTACAGCTTCTTTCTTTACTTTGGCCAACTAAATAGTATGTATTATAGGTTCATGATGAGGAACTAAATGAAAAAAGGAACACAATTCTTTGTTCAATTTGCTGTTGTTTCGCAATGTGTAAATGGAAATTTTCAAAAGTAAGTGTGTAGAATAATTATTAATCAGGACTGATAAAATTTAATTATTGTTATATTTATTATGGTGCGTCGGTGGCATAGTGGTTAGGACGCTCGCCGACCATGCACATGGTCCGGGGTTCGATCCCCGGCCACAGACGCACTCCTTTACCTCGCTAACCCAGAAATAACGCTGGTGAAGAGGAAAGGTTGGGCATGAGGCTAGCAACCCCATCCTATAAAATAAGCAATACTACAGAAACTTCAAGCTACTAGCTTGAAGCCCCATGTTCCACTGGGGAACGTGAAGGAAATTTTAAAAAATATTTACTATGAGATTGTAACTTACTAAAATACTTTTACAATGTGTAAAAGGTTTCGCTATTTCAACGCTTCGATTGACAGAGTGTAACACAAGCGTTTCAATAACGCATATTGTATCACGTTTTGGTAAGCCTTTCTTGTAGAATCCAGCGATATCATCTTCCCATTTAGAATAGATCTACAAAGAAAAAACATACACGAAAACCATTAATATATATATATATATATATATAAATGGACCGACAGTCAAGGACTTCATGGACTGATTCTATACACCTCGACTCCACAACATATCCAACCATGTGGTTCTACTCTGCGCGGGAAATGCAACAACCAAAAACAAAAGCATCACCCATTACCTCCTGGTTTAAGCAGTTAGACTGCTCAGCAGCCCGCTTCGTCCTCCTTTATGGCTGTGAGACCTGGCCATTGAGAGTGGAAGACATGGAAAGATTAGCTGTGTTCGATCATAGGTGAACCATATTGAGGTTAGGCGTCGAGTGCTAGGTAAGGAGGGGAAATCAACCAACGTGACTGTGAAATTACATCGACTGAGGTGGTTAGGACATGTGTTACGTATGACTAGTCATCACCTTCCTCGACAGGTGATTTTACCTGATATTGGATATATCAGATTGGAAAAAACATGGCTTCATCAGTCAATGAAATCCACAACAGTTAGTTTAAGCTAACCACGTGGAAAGGTGTAGACTTCCATGGTAAAAACCAATGGCTGAACATAATCGGCGATATGGCTCAAAATCGTTATCAATGGCTGGTGCAGGTGCATCTACTCCTTGTGACTTATAATACCCGATAAAACTATATTGTTCTTCGATATTACTATTGTAACGACGGAAGGCAAGAGTCAGGCAACAGATCATTTATTAAGGAAATCAACGCATATTTATATATTTCATGTACATTACTATGGATATTTGAGCAAACAAACACAGTCTTCTGATTGGTTGTTTCTCACGTAAAGTTAATCTTTCATCTATTTGTGACTGTTTCTTGAATGTCCAATCCTCTATATGTTAACTGCATCCGCCTACGCAAAGTCTGCTGTGGTCGGTTTTGAATCAATCTTTGATCATATTTTCTCACGACAAATCTTGAGAACGTAAACACTGACATAAATTACTGTCTACCAATTTGGCTAGTAGACAGCTCTCACCACACTATTCTTTTTGCCTCGTGTCTCTGTTTACTGTCTGTATTTTGCATTTACTTTTTTCTCTTGCTTTGTGTGCAACAAGAAGGGAGTGCGGCGACTTGAACTGCTGCACATCTGGTGCAAAGTTCCATGTCGAAAATAGACAGACAGACAGCTACAAATCTGGGGCAGCAGATTGTTGCGTACAGTATGCCTACTCTTCGCTGATACTAAAGATGATACAGAAAATGTCTGTATGTCATTTGAGATTTCACCAATAACTACTAGTCCAACAGAGCTGATGACTTCTCAAAGAAGTAAAGTGGTCGGTACATGCATGTATTCATTTTTTTTTTTCCTCATCCTTGAACTGTTGTACTCAAGCATCTCTTTCGAGGCACATGTAAATGCCACTTTTATGTAGGAGCATATGTCCTTATGTTTATATATAGTATAGTCTAGAACAATTCAAACAACAATAATCCGTTGATATCCATGAACTCTCATCCAGGTCAAAAATCATCTATCTAAATTCCTTCGAGTTTAAATGTTTAAGCGAGATTCTTCAGACCTTTATTCGATTACCTACCTACTCATATAAACCTAGTACACATAACATATCGGTCAGTCTATAAAAAACCTATCAAGTATCGTTTGATAATTCGAAGGCGGATAATAATAATATTAAGGCTAATCTAGCTAGCTAATCCATTTATCATCACTAGACAACCCCGACACACTTTATGACTAGAGGATTCTAACACCATTGGTATCAATGAAGGAGTATATACTTCAGAATCCCGTAGAGAGTATTAGACAAATAGGACAGTGGTCAGTTATCCACAAATGCTCTTGATGCAGCCATACATGTTGCTTAACAATAGTAAATACGGTTGAAATGCTTATTTGACAATCTCTTCGTAGAGTCGAGAACCATTGTTTTTTACTTACAAAAAATGAACGGTGAAAAAAGCTTGCTGTTGTTTTTTTTTAATATGAATTAAATAAATCATGGAATATAAAATAAAATTTGGTAAAGACATGGTTTTACACCTACTAAAGCGGATAAATTATTCTTTGCGGATTGAGCTGCATTGATAGTCTCTTCGTTCGGCTCTTCAACAAAATCTTTCCCATTAATTGTCTTCAAGTATGGACATAGATAAGCCAATGATTGTGGTGACAAAAGCTGCAGTTGATGTTTTCAAAAGAGAAAAAGAGAAAAATCTATTAAATTATCATTCGTTTAGATAAATACATAAATAAATTAATAAATAGGAAAAATCTATGAAAACAGAGAATCTGTAGTGAACTGGCAAAGTGTTAACACGTTTTGTAGTTGTTACCGCTGCTTTCCACCGGCATATTTAGATGAAAGTTACGGTTAGCAGGTGTGAAGGTGTATGATGATGACTACCATTAGGGACTGACGATAAACACGATAAACACACTGAATCTCTTTGATTCAATACTTACTTGGTCAGAAGTGAAATGCTTGTAGCTCCTCCACGTAGACAGGGAAGCATAATTCAAGCGTAAATATGTAAACACCAATTAACGTGAAACCATTAGACACCAGTATTGTGAAATGATTGCAATTAAACATTGTAGTGTGGCATTTGCTATTGGTAACAAACATTTCAGGTAAATGACTTCAGTAGTAGAGGTTTTCATTCCTGAAATCTGGATTTAGTTTACGTTGTTTTCTGGAGATAATCTCATTGCACAACTTTTCATTCTATCGTTTAACCTGGGGCAAACCAATCAGCACAGTTTGTTGCCCGCTGATCTAACCGACTTTTGATGTGGTTAGAAATGTATAAATATGATGCGTTTTTCTTTAATAAATATAGTTTGCGCCCAATTCTCGAATCTTCTACCGCTACAGAAATGGCTCAAAGAGTTCAACATTTTGCGTATGAGTTGTAAGATAACAAGAATTTCCGTTTATAATAATACATCCATTGTTACCAGACGGTAAATAGTAAAAGCAGTTCATATTCATGTTGATCTAATTTGTTGTAGTCTTGCTGCCCCCTCCACACACAGACCAAAAGGTGTATATATTGTTCAAAATGCGATTCAAAAATAGTTACAGGTCCGATCGGGAGCTGATATCAGGAAGGCACCTGGAGTTCCAATGAGAATTAGCCAGTGAGGTCCACGAGGTCAAGTAAGAAATCAGCTGATCGCCTATGCCACTGGCTGGAGGTAGCGCTAGATACATATAGCGAATTGACAGAAGCTGACGTCCATGAGTCAATAATGGATAAGGTCCCAGTGGCTGACTGGTCTACTGACTCGCTTTGTAACCAGAAGGTTAAGCGTTAAGACACCGGTGCGTACGTATTGCTGAAGAGTCCCAAAACAACTAGGACGAAGCAGCTGGCCAGTACTCAGTGGTATTCCACTGGTTCTCTAACAGATGTTAGCTGATGATAAAATCCTATGACCAATCAGATCGAATCGCTGCAAACCAACACACTTGATAATGAAAGATGATTAACAGATAGAGTTCATTCACAAGATGGTGAAACACTACAATAAACCATCTTCAAATGCCATTAATTTTGTTAAATATGCTGACGACCTGACAGTAACTTTGCCTGTCAAATGTCAAAGTGACTGCTCTAAACTTAATGGCTTTCTATCAGAAATCAGCTAGTGGTCCAAGGAAAACCGTCTTACCTTAAACCCTTCCAAATGTCAAACAGTCAATTTCACCTTTAGGCATAAATCTGACCTAAACAAACTGGTTAGCTCTCACGAGGTGTGCAACATAGATGGCACTGAAATAGAAACCAAGTCGAAAATTAAATACCTAGGCGTCATTCTATCTGCTGATCTCTCCTGGTCGTCTCATATCTTGACGATTTCTAAGAAAATATTCCGTCTTATCTTCTACATCAGGAAGTTAAGACATTCGTTAACTTTTGCATCCTGCCTATTATTCTCTATTGTCCCCCCTTAGTTTTTCCCGGGCTACTGAACAAAGACTATACCTTATTACGCAGGATGTTAAAGGTTGGCAGCAGGGTAAGCAACTTGCCACTTAACCAGCTTGTTAATATTCTGGTCGACAGGCACATGGACTCATGTGAAAAATGGGCCAAATCCATTTTATCTAACTCATACCATCCTCTTCACTCACAGCTCTCCCCTTGCATCTCATCAGGCGAAACCAGAAGCCTATATAGAAAACTATTTGCTCGCACCTGTCTCTGTCTGTCTGGGTTCAACATAGAACTTGGCACCGAAGTGCAGCAGTTCGAGTTGCCACGTTTGCTCGCACCAGCAAGTACAAAAACTCAACCATACCCTACTTAGCTCGTGTTCTGTGCGATAAAGAAAGCATTAAGCGTGACACCTATTATTCATTAAATAGTCAGTAGAAAAACTGGATCTCGTCTTTCCAACTCATATCATTTAAAGGTACAACATTTTCTTTCTTTCTTTTCCTTTTCTCTCTCTTTTTTTCTCTTTTTTCCCGTTATGTGCTGCTTTGTTTTTTTCTTCCGCTTACGCCAATACATACGATAGCACCTACTTTTCTAACACCTTCAAACACTGTTCAATTTTGGCTTTGCTACCAACATGCCAATATGTTGTTGTCATAATGAACTGAGATTTCCTTAATCTATGTAGAATTTTATTTATTGATAATGTACTAACTGGATGCAATACTGTAGTAAAAATGCTGAGAATTCCATTCTGTATCACAAGTACTGTTTTGGAATAAAGCAAATTATTATTATTATTTTAGATTAATTGAATAAAAACCAAGAATTATACCTATTCAGCTTTTGTGCTGATAACTATCACACAGGCATATCATATAGCTATGAAGTATCAAATGATTATGAAAACAGCAACACATAAACTAAGCAAGCATGACTTTAACTCAACTTCTTCAGTGTTATGAAATAAAATTCTCCACTTACAGAGGCTAGTTCAGGATCCAAATCTAAGGATACAAGTCTGGGAAATTGTTCAATAAGTGGTGGTTCAACTGTTGTGCCCTGCTGGGACGGTCGCAGTAAGTTGGGATTGCCGGTAAGATTTAAACGACGCAGTTTAGGTAGATGCAAACATCGTGGAAAAGCATAGAGTGCATTTCCGGATAGATTCAATTCTACTAAATTGACACACTGGTTCAAGTGAACCGGTAACAATCCTGTAAAACCACAACCACTCAAACTAGAGAAAAAAAGGGAAAAGAGAAAATACACGAGTGAATGGATCAACACATAAATTTAGTTGGGGAAAAAAGAAAAGGTGTAGGGACATCACATGAGGACGAAGCTGCATCACTCGGAATCTACAAATGATCCCTGGAATATTTACGATACCCATATTGTCTTATTTAAGGCCCACTACTGACTACATGTATTGAGGTATAATTAGGCGATGAATGCTTGTAGTAACAACAGAACCCAACTTTAGTAGTTTCTGATGATCAATCTTTCATTCTTGATAGTCAATTCTTACTCAATACACACTAGAGACGTAGTTCCCTGAAGTTTCATCCGCATGTCAACAACAATTAACCAAGGTAACACGAAGCATCCAATTGTACAAAGAGGTTGTATGCACCAATAAAGACCTGATGTGACCATTACTCCTTATATTATACACGCATACACTTTTTGGATTCAGCAGTCATGTGTAGACTAAGTGGTGGTGTGTTCGGGAGAATCACACACGTGAAGATCAGGTAGACTTTAGGCCAGGAAGAGGGTGTGCCGATCAAATCTGCACCCTTGGACGGATTCTGTAGAGCAGCATAAGCACACTTACCGGTGTCCAGCGTTTTGCCGTGGCATTTAACCTTATCAACAGAGAGGTGGTGCTGTGGAATTATTTAGCAATGAAGGGAGTGCTGGAAGTTGTCATATGAAGTGACGACAACCAGTGATGTCCGCCGGGGATGCTCACCATCCCCATTTTCACTTGATTTTATCATAGATGTACTACTAGTCGGATTAATCGTAACTGACTTTATATCGACTTAGGGATTGACTTGTTACGCGTACACATGTAACAATAACTTGAAAATCCGCCCCAACCAATCAGTTAACATCAGTAGATTTTATGCACTTAGTAGATGATAGGGTAGAGTCAACTTAATACTAGATGGCTGGGATGCAATCATCAGGATGCCTTGCACTTAGATTTCGTGCTTGTCAGGATTCACCAATCAGCGAGGCGTATCTGCAACTGCCTTGAAGGATATTGTGTCCCTTTTGAGATCTGAACCCACGTCACCCAGTGCTGCAGACAGAGACGTTACCACTGAGGTATTCGGGCTCGCGACTGACATCCTGTAGGACTGTATTGAATACTTTTTCCAGTGAACATCGGTAAACTCATTCATTCATGAACCATTGACCATACGTGAAAATTTCAAAATCAAGGGCAACGCTAGTTAATAGTCATGGAACTAATATCAACATACAACAACACGTAAATTTGATATTACTAGTGAACAGTCATCAGGCCAACGCTCGAGTGGAACCTGAAAGGGAAGCGGCGAGTGGGACGTCCAAGGGTGACATGGAGGAGATCGTGTGATGAGGAGCTGAAACAGTATGGAATAACATGGATGCAGGTGAAAAGTACAGCAGAAGACAGAAGCAAATGGAGACGTGCAGTTGAAGCCCTATGTTCCACTAGGAACTCAAGGGAACAATAATAATAATAAATAAGTGAACAGCCATGTAATGAGGAATTTGAAATATGCGTCGGCGGCATAGCGGTTAGGACGTTCGCCGACCATGCACATGGTTCGGGATTCGATCCCCGGCCGGCGCACTCCATTACCTCGCTAAGCCAGAAATAATGCTGGTGATGGGGAAAGGTTGGGCATGAGGCTAGCAACCCCATCCTGTAAAATAAACACTGCTACAGAAACTTCAAGCCATTAGCTTGAAGCCCTATGTTCCACTGGGGAGCGTGAAGGAAAAAAATGCTACAAGATGACATTCGTGAATTTGATCGAAAAAAACAAAAAAAAAACTAGAACTGCTGACAGTTTCTAGGATAGAATAACCTACTAGTGTTTGCTTTATTTCACTCCATTGAAGAAGAAAAAGTGCCGCAGTATCAACAAATTCAAAAACACAGTAATTAATGCGACGATAGAAAGCAAAAAAACATATATATACGGGTAATCCATTTACTCACTTCAGAATTCTAACCTTCTTTAAAGAATCAGTCCCAGTTGAAACAAATATTGTAATATCATCAACAACATTATTGCATTCTTTACACGAGAGGACAAGAGATTCGCATTTAGCTGGAGCAGGGGAGAAAAATAAATGGGGATAACAAATATGCAATATAATAAACACTGTTTTATGTGATATGTGACCGTTGAAGGAGAAGTGGATACGAATATGACGACTAAATTTGTGAACCACAACCAGAGATCTAGAGACTGAACTACGAGATCAACCAAGCTGATAAATCGGTCTTTAGTCCACCTAAACCCCTGAGATTGTACCCAGTTGTCGTACCACTAGTGGCGTGTAACCTTCTACTTCATATAATCATAATAGCTACTGTATTTTAATCAATAAACGATCTGGTAAGGTCGGGGGCGAGTACACTTACATCTTCCTCTCGAAATTCTCTCATGCGGTCACGCGTTCATAGCCTCCGTCATTTAAGTCCTATTAATCACTAACTTCACACGGTGTGGATGTTGCTGACAATAGTGAAAGGATGAATTTGAACATCTGGAGCTTACAACCAGGTTGATGGACATGTTGATCTACCTTGGAGAGCTGGAAATACCTCAGAAGGGACATCAGTTCCTTCAAGGTTGCAGATACGCCTTGCTGATGAGTGCCAACAAGCACGAAACCTAGGTCCAAGGCTTCCTGCCGATTGCCTACAACCATCTAGTACCAACAGTTCACAGTGCATCGTAATGGCGAGCCACCTAGCATGGTGGCCACATTGCAAACATGACTGAAAGAATTCAGTCTGCACCGAAGATAGGACTAGAAACATTATACTAGTTACTGACTAGTGTTCAATCAAAAATACCTTAATTCCAAACGTATGGCGTTCATGGGCTCCAGAATCGGGAAGGATCAAACAGCGTGTGAAACTATTTTGGACACCGTAAACCATGGGAACGCAGCTTCTGGCGCTGTTCCACTACCTCGCGGATTAGACTTTCAGTTGAAGTTTCGGGGAAGGTTGGTCCTTTAAGGCAACTCTGACTCGGTCTAAACATCCGAGCAATAACCCAGCCCTTATATACAAACTATGAGATATTCTGCGGTGTATCACATGGTGCTCATAATGTGCCCAGTTTGCTTCAATAATAATAATACTAATACAATTGTACAAGCCAGTACATTTAACAAATGACTATTTGGTTGATAAGTACTCAAGTCATCCAGATGAAATTTACATATACTTTTGGTTCGAATCCCGGTGGGTGCGTACTGCTGAAGAGTCCCAAACTAGGACGAAACAGCTGTCCAGTACTCCCAGGTTTTCCAATGGTTCTCTAACTAATGTCAGCTCATGATGAAATCCTGTAAACATATACTTTGATTGGACACTAGTTGGTAACTGGTGTCCAATAAAAGTACCCAATACATTTCTACAAGAGGTCACTCGCGAGCCCGAATAACTCAATGGTAACGTCTGTGACTGCAGCACCGGGTGACGCGAGTTCGGATCTCAGAAGGGACACGAGTTCCTTCAAGACTGCAGATACGCCTTCACTGACTGGTGAGTGCCAACAAGCACGAAACCTTGGTGCAAGGCTTCCTGATGATTGCCTCTTACCATCTAATATATTGCTGAAAGCTTAATAGATGTGAAGGACAACAAAAAATTCAAAGGCCAATTACAAATAATGAAGATAAAGTTAGTGAATTGATATACCTTGTTGTATTCTTCTAAATTTTGACAAACACAAAAAATACTACTTAAGCGTTTTACTAAAAAGTACTCGTAAAAGATGACTCTATGACACATACCTGAAAGAGCATCTACATCTGTGCCTCTGGGACTCATATCACAACCAGAATCAGGAGAATCACTTCCATCTAGAGGATCTGACAATAGTTGTTCCGCTGCGGAAAGATCAAGTTCAGGGAGTTGATCAGAGCAATAGAATCGATAGCCACCACCACCAATCGGTCTAAAAGCAAAAAGGGAATTAAAACTGTTAAATGAATCACAGTAGCGACAAAACTAAATAAGGTTAGAAAGTGACAAGAACTTTCACTTACACTTTATCCGATGATGGAGTATGCGTAAATAAACATCCCGAGTTTCTTACAACCTTCTTTGCCAATTCAGCTAATTCTCGTCTATGCGTAAGAAGACTTGGTAAACCTGAAGCCAAGTATGCAGCCGCTTCATTACATGCAACCTCGTAGGGAGTTAATACAGGTACAGGAGCAGATCGTGGTAATCCTGCAACACTGAGTGGTTGGATACCTCCTGGTGGACGTCCATAAAGTGCAGCTGATTCTCGAATACTCTCAAGTCGTGGTTCATTGCATACAAGAGCTTGAATTTGATTGATATGATCAATGGATGAGTTACCAGTGGTATAATCCAACTGTCCTGCAGTCTGATTTGCCAACTGTCTTGCTTGTTCCCAACAGGCGAGTTCAATATTTGTGCAATCAGCTTTCTGTTTGATTTCAAGCTGTGGTAGATCTGACAAAACATCAATTGCAGCAACGCGGATAGCCTCTTCTTCATTAGGTAACAACTAAAAAATAGAGATAATCATGTTAAAATACCACCAAAAAATATTCCCATTACAACATAAGGATAATACAACTCATCATGATAAGACAGTATTTAGCTTGTACAGTATGATGAATAAAACCTTTCTAATGCAGGAGAACTCGCTAAATTCCGAGTTACCAGAAGTAAAAGTAAATTAAAATTTGGTTTTCAGGAAGAAAAAAAAACACTAAAAATATTATCAAGTGTCGGTTTGCAGGGACTTGATTAGTTCCAGGCTTGATAACTAGCTGACATCAGCAAGAGAACTACTGGGAAACTAGTGAGTACTGGGCAGATGCTTCATCCTGGTTTTGGAACTTCTCATCAGCACCCGCCAACCAGTATTCGAGCCTAAGACTTTCCGGTTACAACGCAAGCTCGTAATCCATTATTCAGCAATCGGGACCCGATCCAATGGCCCAACCTTTGGCAATTCACAATATAAAGCAATATTATTTACGTATACACCATAGGAGATCTCTCATCTAACACATCGGCAAAAACAACATACGGTAGATGGACTACGACTCACTTTGAACAAAAGACTGCCTTGATCACAGACACAGATGGTGGCTTAAAACTGTGGTATTTTGAAAATACCATTTGTCACGACTGTAAGTAAGCCACTAGTCTAATTGACAACTAGTCTAATGCAAATGAGAAGTAAAAGACTCTGTGAAAACAAGATGATTGACACTGTATCTTTAGACACAGGATTTCATGTTATCTCATTGTCTCAAAACCCTACTTTCTGTAGGACAATCTACAGAATTCCACCAACCACGAACTGGCTCGAAACAAACTATGGTTCTTTCCAGTTAACAAATTGTCGGTGTTGGTATCTATTTGCATCATTAAAAGGAAAAAGAAAAGTGTGACTCAGTGTCCTCGTACATATTTATGCATTTGACAGTCAGCCATATATAGTATATAGCAGTTAGTTAGAATTCAGTTTCCTGGAACAGACTTTCTCATGTAGGCGAGACTATGAGCCACATACAAAATATTGCGTGAGGGTCGGAGAAACCATCCAGTTGCTTAGGTTGCAGCAGCTGGGATGCTATTTGAATTCGGGAACTACTGGGTTGAAAGCCAGGTGCATAAGAATGGACTCCCTTGGAGTACTACTAATGGAGAACCAGCTAGCTAACTAGCTACCGAAAGAAACAGAGACGTAAATCCACAGTCGCTGAAAAGCCTGTAGTGCTGCTTTTACGATACAACAAGAAGTTGTGAGGGTTGTACGGCATTTTCCAAAATGAGATTGGACAATATCAATGAAGTGTGGAGAGGCAAGCGCTGAGACAATGATATCAGCTTAAGGCGCTTGGCTTTCACACTTTTGTATTTCAGGTCCGAAAACCCGCTATTACATACACTGCGACCTAGACAGCCCAGTAATACCACAATTCCATTGCATGCAGAGCACGGTTTACAACCTAAAGTAAAAATTTGTATACGGTTGCCAGGTTGCATACTTGGATTATCACAACTAGTTTAAAAAACAAAACTGTGATGGATTTGTCGTGGCTACTTAAAACAGAAAGCAAATAATATTAGGTTCGGACATACATACATAGCCTGTAGGTCAATTTACCAACATTTTATGCATAAACCACTGGATCAAAACAGTTACCTTATTAATTACTGAAGGCACAGATCTACAATATTGTAAACAGGCGGTCTGCCGCGCTTGGTCAGCATAACTGACTACAGCCCCTCATTAAAATGGAATGGAAGAAACTATATATATTTATCAAAGAGTGAACACAATTCATTATACTGTCTGTAACTTTTCTTATCACGCGTTGAAATTGAGTGAAGCAATCAAAAACCAAAATTACAATGTTTCGAAATTACAAGAAAAGTTAGTAGAATGCTTTCTTTGTCATGTGGTAATTATCATATCACTAGTACAAAATATAGTCAGTCAAGCTAGTCAGGTACTTACCTTATATGTAGGATCACGTTTCACTATAGGTAGACCAGATACGTACTGTACACTGTAGTTATAAAGGCAGAAGAAAGAGATATAAAACAAAAGGGAATTACGCTGAACAATAAGATAAAAATCAATAAAAAATAGTATTGATTGATTTTTGAAAAAGAAAAAAAAGACTGCTGAAATGCACTCAGTTAGTCAGACTACGCGCCAGTCATATAGTTATCAATGCACTAATTGCTTCTCTTACAAGCAAGTTAAGTAAACTGATTTTGACCAGAAATGCAGAGCACACAACAAGTTACTTAAGTACATCCCAACTGGTCTTTCGGTATGCTTATTAGGCCCAGTTACCAGGATCAGATTTCCCATTTATTGTGTGAGGGCTGGTTATACTACTTAATTTTCTCTCAAGCTACAGTAGATGAGGCGGGACTCAAAGCTGTGGCAATCGGCCGAAAGCCAAGTGCATTAAAAAGACCATTGAAGGTTTAAAAGCAATTAATTATTTGTTAAGTACACAGCTCAAAGTGATACTCCAGCAACGTTTTGCTGTAGAAACATTTAACACCGGGCTTTCAATTTGACCTGCTTGACGCCAAAAATAGTATCAAGAAAGTAACGGGAAAAAAATGCAAACTCGATATATACTTAATGGTCAAGTAAGAGAAATCGGGAACCATGGACTTCACAACCAGCAGATTAAGTTTATGTTGGCATTCCATACGTTTCTCTACAGCAATTAAAATGACTGTAATAAGCAAAACGCAAATTGAAGATATGCAAGCGAAAAGCGACAAGTTGGCAGAAGAAGCATCCAGAGAGGATAGGACTTCAGGTGAACATAGAGAAAACAGAGGTGATGAAGATTCCTGGACAAGAACAACAACAACAACAGACAACGATCACCATAAATGCAAGGAACCTGAAAGAAACAACCTCTTTTACCTCCCGACCTGGGAAGCATCGTTTTAACCACAGGCGGGCGGAACTGACGAAGATATCAAAGCGAGAATCGGAAAAGCAAGACAAGGTTTCACTACTCTCAATTCTGTGTGGACGTCAACAGCACTCAGTATCAAAAATAAGATCCGGATTTTCAACTCCAATGTGAAGTCAGTCAGTGCTTCTCACTATACGGATCAGAGACTTGGCGCGTCATAAAGAGCACCTCGAACAAACTACAGACCTCCGTTTACAGTTGTCTTTGCTCAATAATCAAGATCAGATGGCCAGAAAAAATCAGTAGGGACCTGTGGGAGCAAACCAACCAGGAACTGATTGTGAAACAAATAGGCAGGAAGAAATGGAGATGGATTGGCCATACTCTGAGAAAACAAACCATCAAGTGACATCACTAGACAAGCCATTGCTCCAGTGGAACCCGAAAGGGAAGTGGCGAGTTGGTTGTCAGTGCAAGGGTGACTTGGGGGAGGTCATGTGAAGAGATGGAAACGTGTGGGTAGACTTGGAGCCAGATAAAGACTCTAGCAGAGAACCGAACGCAATGGAGACGCACGGCTGAAGCCCTATGTTCCTGTAGGAATTAAAGGAAACAATAATAATATATATGATAAAAGGCATAAATACATTCTGAGTGCTAAATCTTTCTCCAATTTATGTTCACAGGTGACCTCTATTTAATGATACGAAAAGATTCATCCCTGACTATTTGATGCTACTAGATACTGAAGCTAACTAATACACTACCAACCTTGTAATAACAGTACAACCACACTTACTTGCTTTCAGGAGGCATAAGTCGTGATTTGTTCGACTGAAGTGCATTGCTTGTTGTACTCTGTTGACTTGACGGTGTAGATGAACTAAGCGAAGTTGAATTTTCAGCTAACACTGATGATAAAGTGTTCGCAGTTGAAGCAGCTGTACTCGACTGTTGAATTGCAGAAAGTCCACGAGACTCAAGCATAGCCAGCTGTGAACTAGCAACACGTCCACCGACTGCTACAGTCGGTGGCGTTGTGCATGGTGGTTGAGCCGGGGGAGCAGAAACCTTCGGTTTATTGGTACTCTGTAGGTTTGCTTGATTCGCTTGACGTTGACTATTTGCATTTTGTTTCATCTGAGATTGTAGAGCTTGTTGTTGCTGCTGAAATTGTTGATTCTGTTGTCTTCTTTCCGTGTTAAGCAGTGTTTGAGAACGTTCAACAGTCTCCTTGGCAAGGTGATAGAGATCACGTTTATGAAAAAGTAGAGCGGGTTGAAACCGGCAAATCTGAGCTGCAGCTTCATTTAAAGCAAGCTAGTAATGACAAGGGAAGAAAAAAGAGAGAAAATTATTAATAAATAATAAAGTTCTATAACACTGTCTCACACTAATACTTAAGCAATAACGAGACATCATTCAACTGAACATCCAATCGATGAGACCAGCACAGATTAGGAAGAAACTGTGGCACAAGCTAGCTTTATCAAACTGAACTTCTAAATCTTATTTCGCTTACCTTTACATTTCGTTTGCGGTGACTACACTCAGGGTTTTTTATATCTATTTTGGATAGTGCAATGTTCACTTGCTTTGTAATGCTGTATCCAAAACAACTAGGTATAAACAATTCTAAAATCATACAGTTGATGGCATAAACTGATAGTATCCTTAATTACGACAAATATTGCCATTTTATAATGTGAATATAGTTAGGGACACCGATTTGTTAAGTCACTAACTCTTAGTCTCGGTCTCGCATGGGGACATACGAACTCTTATTAATATATGTGTAAGACTTGGGCACTGTGGTAGTAAGTAATTCCATATTACTTTGTTTATTAGATATATCACACAGTGAAACAGTATTATTTACTGGATGACGTTTCGAACAAAATTTATTGTTCATAATCATATCAAGTATAATCACATGACATCGAAACTTGAGTTTTATAGTTTTCTTTATCCTCTCCTATCTGTCGTAGGGATAGTAGAATTTCCCAGATATCTGGGACAGGCGATGAATTATTCCTGTTGTATGTATTTGCAGTTGATTCGATAAACAAAGCTTCTGTTATCAATCTCTCCCTCCACCCCATGACAATAGATTTTAAAACTGTTATCCTATGCCATCCTATTGTATGGTTGTGTGTAATTGCATGAAGTGAGTGCTATAGCTGAACTATTCTCTAGATTTCTTATCTTATTCGGGTCAACCAATCCAGATTTTGCAAAGTTTTTATGTTCAGCTAATCTGACTGCCCCTGTTCTACTAGTTTGACCTATGTATTTGACCTGATAATCATCGCATGCAGGGTATTAGATAAACTTAATTGTTTTGTTTTAAAGGCTCTACAGAATCCTTTAACCGACAAAGCTTGTTTCTAATTGAGTTTGTGGGTTTGAATGCCAGCCACTTTTATTCCTGCCTTGTTAAGAATTCTGCGTAAGGCTTCCGGGGTTCCTTCCTTGTATGGAATTACTACTGATGATTTAGATTCTTTATTGTTGGTTTCGTCATTAATATCATTATTATTATCACTATCACTAATAATAGTGATAATAATAATAATATTATTGACGATGTGAACAGTGATTGCTGACATCCAGACAGAAATACTCACTAAATTATGTCTTTGTTTATTTCTAGATTCCATAGATGTTTTTTCCTTATTTTAATGTGCTTTGCAGAAACGTGGACACTTGAACTAATGCGCTTGAATGCAAAGTTTAATGTTGTCCAGTCAATGAGTCAGTTGGTATACCTTGATCTGATTCAGGTTGTGTCCACTTATTCATTCAGCAACAGAAAAAAATCAAGGACCTAGTTGAACTTTAAAAAAGGATAGCCAGAGGACTTTTGTTTCAACTTAAATCCTCAGTGCACAGAATGCAGTTTATGTGAATATTATTCATGCGTTTACACTAACCTCGTATTTTGTGAGCGCTCTAGAATGTGGCCCAGAAGGACGATAGATCTTTGCATAGTTTCTTAGCGCTTCATAAATCTCCAGTGTTTCACCTTGACTAGCACCAACCCTGTAGCTATTCACCATTTCAAGCATTTCAACATAGGCAGTATACGGGCCAAGTTTGCGATGATATGGTTCAGGTCGATATGGATTGTCTGCAAAGCGTGGAACACGTGTAGCGACTACAACTTCTGCCTGCCTTCTTAAAATGGCATAAAATTCAGACGGCAATCCAGGTGGACACCATTTGGCAACGGTCAGGCCAGCTTCTGTGTCGTCTGGTGACTCCTGGGAAAGATTCGAACTGGTCTGATTATTTTCTGGCACTTCCATCTCAGTTGTCACGACTAGGGTAGTCTAAATATTAAGACGAAAAAATTAAACATCAGAAAATTCGATAAGTACAGTTAATATTTTTTTTCAAACACATTGATGAAACAAGCAATTAAGAAGAGAAATGTAAGGGTAGTACCTTGCATACAGAAATAGAAAGACACAAATTTGAGCTGAACAGTTTTATAACCTGGCTCATGAAATAATGGGATATCACTTTGAATGATGTAGATCGCACAGAGATAATACGTAGGAAGTAGTTAAAACATTATCTACATAACCACTGCATCACACATCTAAGATAAGAAAGCTTTAATATTGGCATGAATCCCCTCATAAAACAATGCCAAAATACCTCTATTAGGAAAAAGGTAAATTCCAATAAAGCTATCGATCAAATTAAAGCCGTGGAGGGGGCGGGGCAGCAATTAGCTTTCATCACAGTGAACTAAGCTTACCATTATGGGTTCAGAAGTTTCCGTCGGTCCAAGAAACACATACTCTAAAGAGCTTCCATTAATTTCGATAATAACACGATCACCAGTATGACCTTGTTTTTGATCGAGTATATTACCGCCTTCATCAGTAAGTATAACAACTTGCATAGATTCACCATCCACTACCGTAGTCGCCTCAGTAAGATTAAACTGTTGGCCAGATGTGCTTGCCTCAGCTGTATCACCAAATCCAGAAGAAACTTGGCTTCGATCAGCTCCACTTGCATTACTCTTAAGAAAATTAAAATAGAAAATATGAAGAATTTATAAAGAAACTAAGTAGTGTCTAACATGTTACAGCTTTCTGAATATTATTTTGAAAGAATTTTCAGTGTAATAGCATAACAACTCGTAAAGTACAAGTTTAATGTATTCTCTGCATAGAAAGCTGAATAAGCACAGATGACAGTGAATCTAGTATTGGTAAGCAGTACTTAAAACTATCATGACACAAATTCCCGTCACATGGGTACCATGCATAACCTTTCGAGTTAAAGAACTTGGAGATACTTTATACTGGGTAAAAACCTGTACATATGAACCATTCGACGTGAAAATGCATTATGATGGGATGGGGAATAGCGATAAGTTTGAATGCTGGCTGGCTGGCTGGATTCAACATAGAACTTGGCACCGAAGTGCAGCAGTTCGAGTTGCCACGTTCCAAATAGCACACAAAGGTAGACAACAAGATGAGTGAAGAGAATCAATAGAGTTTTGACAAGTATCACAGTGAAACAGAATGAGTAATGGTAGAAAGGAATATGAAAGATTACAGAGACTGAATACATCTGTGTAAGCCACTGACAACGATTTTGAGCCATGTCACCTATTGTCTCCAGCCATTGATTCTTAGAGTCCGGAGGGCGCGCCCTAACCCGGAAGTCTGCACCTCCCTACCTGACTCAGTTTAACTGTCAAGGATTTCATGGATTGGTGCCATGTTTTTGTTTGGCCACCACTTTCTCTTTTCCAACCTGCACCTATATCACCTAGTAATGCCCATCGGGGGAGGCGATGGTTAGTCATGCGCAGCACGTGACCTAGCCATCTCAATCTATGTAGTTTTATAGCCTCTTCGATTGATTTTCCCTCTTTGCCCAACGCTCTACGCCTAACGTCAACATTACTTACCTTATTATACCTCCTCCTAACGTGAGAAAGAGATCGTAAACATCTGTGGTCAAAAGCACTCAACCTTTTCATGTCTTCCGCTCTCAATGGCCACATCTCACCACCATAGAGGACGGAGCGAACTACTGAGCAGTACACATGTCCCTTGGTTGATAGCCGGTGGGAGTACTGAACACCTGTTTCATCCTAGTTTGGGACTCTTCAGCAGTATGAATCCACCGGGGTTCGAACCCGGGACCTACCAGTTACAAGGCAAACTTTTAAACCATTAATTCACTGGAAGGTCCTGAGTTCGAACCTCGGCGGCTGCGTACTGATGAAGAGTCGCAAACTGAGACGAAATAACTGTCCAGTACTCTCAGGTTTTCTAATGGTTCTCTAAGCGATTTAAATCAAATCCCTGCAAACCAACACTAGAATATATATATATGTATCCAAAAAATCGCTTCTCAAGAGGAGGACATAGATGTTGTACTGAAAATTAGTTTGTAAACATTTAGAAGTCAAGCAGAGAATCTTTACAACGGGGATCGAACGCCGGACCATGTGAATGGTCGGCGAGCGTCCTAACCGCCGTGCAACTGACGCTGTCAGAAGACATTGGTAAACTAAAAATAAATGTACGCTAAGAGATTCTTGTGACGATAAACTTCGTCAAATACACTTCTCACGGTTAAATAAATAAACCACTTGATGGAGAACAATTAATTCTCTAACAAAATGCACATCACTTAACTTTAACAGCTAAATATGTACATGACTATTGGCATAGAAGCATTAAGATCCTAAAGAAAATAAAAAGTGGTGAGCTTACCTCAGACCAGTTTGTTTGACCATTTGTATTCTGTGCATTATCACCTGATGGATTAGAGGCGTCCTGTGCATCTCCATCAGTTGATGAAATCAGCAGAGTAGACTGAAAAACCAAAGTGGTGGGAAAATTAAACCAGCTAGGAAAATATATTTAACGTCTAAACGCCTTTAGTTTGACTGAAAAGTTACTACTAATCATCTCTAAGGAATTCTAATACATTAGGTATATGCACATAGAAAGAGGTTATTACTGAACTAATAGTCTAAGAAGCTTTATGCTTATCTGACTGACTATAATTTCAACTAAATTTACTGGCCTCAAAAGAACTGTAGGCAATACCTATGAATGCAGCAGTATTTTACAACCAAAATAACCCAGTGAAGTTTACACAACTTAAGGTAAATTGGACTACCTATTATGTGAATATTACAGACACTTGGCAAATACAAACACTTAACTCAATAAACATAAAGAGATATGTTTGACAAGCTCTGAATTTCAGATAAATTTAGCTTACAGTCTTTATGTACCTTACCAGATGAATGGAAGTAACGCAAAAGATGAGGTGCAATTATGCTTCTCGTTACACAAGTTTCTTCATCACACAACCGTAAAATGACTTCAAGGCAGTTGCACAATTCTTAATTTAGGGGTGATTCTGTTGTCTATCCGAGTAGTGAGCGGTTATTCAGGGCATTTAGCAGCACACGCTTTGTACAATGCACAGAGACAGACGAGGGTACTTGAACTCTGATGAATTTAAGTTTTATGCTGCCAACTATTGACCTTCATGTATTACATATCGAATAAATCAAGTAAGCATATATAGTTCAATGTAATTTAATCTTCAGAAATTTATGGATCTGAGATAAAACCAGTATTTAAATTACAACTATAGTCCTCCTACTACCAACCTATATTTTCCACAGTAAACGTAAAACATATTTAAGATTTGTCTACATCTATGAGAGCATTTGATTTCTGGAATGAGTTATGAACACGGACTACATACGTAGTGATAACACGATGATTTACACAGTAAAATCTTAAACATGTAAGATTTGCTCCACACTGAACATAAAGGAACACGTAAATACTTCCTGTCTACTTAAGCTCTCTGTTCAATGACTATTCTAATGGATATTCAGTCCACGTGATTCTCTGTGACTTGATGCATTTGTCACCGGACCAAAACGACTCGACTTATAACATCATGATAGTACGCAATGGAGAATGACACATTTCTTAATGAATTCCAGAAGAGAACCACTAGCTTAGCATGAAACGTAACATAAAGTGTAAGTGTGAAACTCCGCAACAACCGACATTTGGAAAGTTACTTATTTCAGAAAAAGTGGGAGCGACTTCCGACAGCTCTACCATAACCCGCATACATTTTTAAACTCCAATGACTCAAACTCCGTGAACGAAATCACACCCCTTCTGTTTCATGACAGAAATCAGAAAGAAGCATGCTATCGTACATTACAAGACAACTGAGCACAATGTCATTTATAAAGTATTCCACGGTGATCCACTCAGTTAAACTAGTGATGTTGACAGTCAGTGAAGTTCGTCAACTTTTGATTTTTCAGTTAGACAGTCTGCAACTTAAAACCTCGGGTGAAAAGATTTAATAGTTTTATTTACAGAAAATACAAACTACAATCCAATGTCAGAATAAAGGAATTAATTTCCCCCTGGATGATTGACTATAGCAAACGATCAGCATTCGCTTAATTCTCAGTGACTTTAGTACATGATTTAGAATAAATAAATGACAGCCCATGCAGCTTGGTCTGAACCGGGTATTACTACCATATTTTGCTGAATTTACTCTGTTGTGTGGGAATGTTGCATCATTATCAACTGATAACCTACACACTCGCAATTGCCTTAATGAGCTACCTGTCCGCATGCGTCCAGACAAAGGTGTGGTTGCACAAAGCGTCTAACTGAAGAGAATAGTTTTACTACTGAAATAACTGCATGTCCGAAACGCTAACTGACTGTAAATACATTACAGGTCATAATGCCTAAATTTACACCAACTAAAACTGAAAAATTTTAGTCGTCTAATACACGTTCTTAAGTAGAGCGAACCATTAAAAGTATGGGCAGACGGGTATACATATGCAACAAAAATTACCCGATGAAATAACCTTTTACCAACCGACTAAAAAAACCTACCGTTAGAGGTTCACCAGTTTCAGTAGGACCCTGTATTTCATAAGCGAATGCTTGTCCATGTATCTCGAGAATGACCTGCTCGGTAGCTTGCCCTTGCTTTTGATCTAGCACATTACCTTGACAGTCCATAACGGTGACAACTTGAATTTGGTTATTGTTGACCACTGCCGTTTGTTCGCTTAAAGTAAACTGTTCCACCCCTTCAGCTAATTGGTTAGCATCAGATGTATCTCCATCATTTGGGTTCATTGCAGTATCAGTGGCATCACTTGGCAGGCCAGTGACTGATGGCTGATCGGATTTAACAAGTTCAGGGTCCGTCTTTGTCGGCACTTCAGTTGGTTCTGATTCTGTGGCATCTGGCTCACACTGTTTAACAACGGAAGGGTCCTCCACTGATTGTTCATCTGACAATGCATCTTTTGGCTACAAACAAGATGGAGGTGAGTTCGGAATAAGTCCAAGTACATATGTCAGCAAAATGCGAAATAAGAGAAAGCCTATGAAAACCAACCTGGTCAACTTCCTCCAGCTCATTGTTACCAACAGGAGCAAGTGTAAGAACCGGTTTACCTTCATCATCAAGAACATTTTGCAAAGTTGCCTGACCAGACAATATCTTCTTCGCATCTTCTGGAGTAACTAGGGCACATCCAGTTGCATCATCGTTCTCGTCCATAAAGACGAGTTTAACAAGGTCCTGACCTGACTCATCGCGGACAATTTCAAAGCCATGAGCTACTAACTCTTCAATTAAATTAGACATTTCGAAGACAAACCCCCCGCCTTCAAGAGGTCAGGCGATTGAATGATCAACATTCAATGGGTTCACTTTTCAGATTTCGACACTCAGAAGATTTATGGTGGGTTAACATAATTGTCCTAATGGTTAACCAATACAGTTTTTTGGGAATTTCGGTGCAAAGAAACTGGCAGAAAGCTCGAGGCACAGTGGAGCTGTGCAATCCAAAGAGTTAGGATTCATTAAAAGAGTGCAGTCTATCAAGTGGGCCATTCATCAACCCTTGGTCTGAACGCCTGAAAGTATAAAAATAAGATCACTCCCCAACTCTTATCGAAAGTTTGAAATACTTACTCATGACACTTCCATCAGTTCAGATTCACTTGGACTTAGGTGTCATAGTTAGCCACGACTTCAAAACTACAGCACACTGTCGCGCGGTGGCTGCACGTAGTTTCAGGTCACTATAGGAAATTCGCAGAGACTTCACTAGAATCATCAGAGATATGCTCACCTCCTTATATACATCTCTGGTGAGGTCAACACTGGAAAACTGCATCCAGGCCGCCAGCCCTTGTCTAAAAGGGGACTCACACATTCTAGAAAGAGTTCAAAGGAAGGCAACACGTATGGTTATCGGAATGACTAATTTATCAGACGAGGACAGACTAGACAGTTTAAAACTCCTCTCTTTGTCATACCGTAGGCAGAGAGAAGATTTAATCACAATGTTTAAAATTTTAAATAATGACTACGGATCTGACCTATTCTCTCTTTTCCTTCCCACCAGGTCGGAAAACCTTAGAGGACATAGCAGGAGAGTTCAAAAGCCAAGAAGAAATCATATAGCTGTTAAGTACTGGTTCTCACATCGAGTCATAAACTCTTGGAACCAACTCCCAGAAGAAGTGGTGTCTAAAAACCTCAACTGATTCGTTCAAGAAGGGTTTGGACAACCACAGAAATTTACTAGAAAAGGATTAACATAGGCTCCAAGCCTTCTATCCTCAACCAATAAATCTGAATATGAATATCGCCTCAGATGCTAGAAACGAGGAATAGCAAAGACTCAGTTTTCACATAAAAAGAGATGACCTAATCCACAGACTTTTTCACCTTATACCCACTGCTTCACACCATTGTGGCGACTTTAATGCTTCTGGCTGTTCTTAGAAGGCTGATTATCAGGCGTGAAGTTTCTAGATGTTAACGTACGATTATCAATTATGCCAACATCTCCCTATTACCTGTCTCTCAGAAATCAGTTTTGATTGGGAGATAAAATGAATCCCCCACTTTCTAAGAGCCGAGCCACAAATAACTTTAACACTCGTGGTCTCAACACTTTATTTTCAGAGTGCTTAGTATTCATAAGCAATGATTTCATTCCGAAAAGCCATCGTTTTAACTGAGTAACTGACAAAATTTTGCGACCATTTATACTTTTGATGCCATGTTCCTACTACAAGTTCGGTCAAGTTAGTTTTGTACAGTAAACAGTACTTGACACAATACAGAATATGGTCCTAACACATTCTTGGCTGATGCTTGTGTGAGGCCTCTGAGAACAGATTTATTTAAATCTCCATAATGCTGATGTGCTTGGGGATATAATCTTTTCGGTGAGACTAAACTTCGGGAAAAAAACAACTGGCCCAGTTGAGCACTTTCATTCACTTCGCAGTCAGTTCAGACCCTTCCTAGAACTCAGCCAATGTATAGGCAGCAACCTTCATGCTGCAAACTCGTTAGACTTGAAGTGCAGTATAAGCCTAGTACTTATGTAAATCCTACTGATCTGTGCCGACTTATACTAATATGCCTTCATCTAGGTTGGTTCCAGTTACATACTTCATGCAGTATGACTTATACAGTGGACATGCTTAGGCCAACTTCGTGGGGTTGAGGAGTTTTACTGTGTGAAATGTTCAATAGGTTACTAACAGAGTGCCAAGGTTAAGACAGGAATTTACCCCAGTTCTTTAACTTTCTTAATAGCTGCTTTGAGAAAGGTTATAATGAATGGCGTATTCTAAGTTTCCGGCCAAGTATCAAGTTTGTTACACTAAGGGACACCTTAATTATGACTTATCGTTCTACTGAAGTTGTCTGCTGATGACCCACTCCGGGTAAGGTTTGAATGATTTTCAAACCCGTATTACCACTGGTTGAAACTTTTAATCCACTCCCTATCCTGCGTACTGGCTTTCACATTTCTAATGAAAAAAATGTGAGAACCCAATTATTGAAATATATGGAAGTGTTCTAAGGAGGTCCAAATTTTTGCATGACATGCCAAGTTTTCGCTCAATTCCTCACCTGTACGTACGCTTTAGTCTTCTACTGCTGAAGAAATTTTATGTGGTTTTGTGAAAGAACTGAACTAGGCAATTTGACTGTATTTTGTCAGAGAGTTGGTAAGGTTGTTTTAACGACTTCTAGCTCGCTCCTAGTTGGCTTCGACAAGAAAAATGCCCACTACTGATGCGTTGCCATCTATCATGTAGGACCTGGGCTTTCGCCACACTACCTGACTGCTCTATGGCCTGGCCTATAACATATTTATTTTCGAACATTAAGTAAAAACTGTCCATTCGCGGAAGCGAATGGACAGTTTTTACAATATTCAAGTTGAATACACGCACATAAATACATGGTGAAATTTCCTTAATATTACATAATAGTAACTTAGAGTAGTAGTAAACATAATTGTAAAAAAGAAAGAAAGAAGAAAAAATAGAAGAAAATTTGCACAGCAGCCCATGTTGTTTCCAATTAATATGTACTTTTTCTGCAGGACTATCAGTTTTATGTATTTGTATGTGTGACTGTTCACGCCATGTGTCCATGTGAGACATTCATGTATGGTGCAGAAGTGTGATTTTAATATCTAATATCCATAAAATCATTAAATGGAATACAAGAATCTTTTTAATTTTGAGCATTTGGATGTTGCTTACATGTATGAATCATAGGCTAACAGCGACAGTTGTGTGTAGCAATAGTCTTTAACATCGGAGAGTTTTATAAGGACAGTATGCTCTTTGCGTGTACATAGTGTGGTGGTGGTCATGCTATTCTTAACTTCCCCCAACTAGCCAAGAACATTTATAACCCTCATGGCTATCCAAAGGTGCATTAATTAGCGATCAGGTGAGCAGATTGTCGACATACACTACCAGAGCACAATGCCTCCTCTGAGCCCTTGTCCCCTGAACATAATATTGACTACTACTTGTTTCAGTCCTCATGGATAAGCATACTGATCATTGAAGGTGAAACAGCTGAGGTTCAGTTGACTGAATGAAATTCTTTGGCACACTGCAGGCTAAGGCTGTTTGCATTTTACTGTATTCTCTGTAAATTACCTCGGCTTTCACCTCATATTGATTTTGCCTCTTCACTGACAGACCTTATAAATCAGTGTAACATTTTGTGGTTCTGTAGAAGTGCTGTTTTAGTTGCTGTTTGAACGACATCTTTTCAATTTATGCAATGAGTTGTTAGGGTTTTAATCACTAACACCCGAAGGAGTCCTTTCTCTTACTTCAGAAGTAATAAGGACTCCTGAAAGAATGTCTTTTTTAACCTAACATCCATATATTTTGATGGATAAACCACAACTGGATTTAAAAATTTATGTATGGTCTGTTGATTCTTTATTATGGAAAGTCCCATGTCATGCGTCAGTGAACTGGAAACGCTGTGACAGAGAGGCATGACAACACACAGCTTTTGCTTTCCAGAGTCAAGTATCATGATATCTCCTAAACCAAGTACTTACTTTTATTCATTTCACAAATTCCGCATAGTCAGTGTGAGATAATTTAGACTTATAGATCTGTCACGTAGACATTTATGAGTAATGTATTAGAGATTCGGACGTTATACTTTATGGTACTCCACAGGCTTATAAATTCCAATTTGTGTAAGAACTAGTTGACTATAGTGAGGACTTTTTTCATTTATTCGCTAAATCACAGTGGCAGTGAATATAGACTGTACGATAGCAAGGAAGTAAATGAGTACTTTGCTGATGGCTTTTATTCAAACCTGCAGGCAATTTCTGTCATTTAATTCAAGTTTGTCGAAGCGATCTTCATCAATCTCCTGAATGCTGACTTATGCGTCCAGAAAGAAGCAGTTACCAGTTGTCAATGTCCAGGTCTAACTACCCTGGAATTAACGCTGTTCTTAGAAGACTTTCAGAAACTATTGTCAATAACCAACGCGAAAAATCAGAACACAAATTGGTGATTCAAGAATCCTATATTCTTGCGCCAATACAGAACCAACCACAAGGTTATGGTACACAAAGTCTAAGGATAAATGATAAATGATAGTTTTTCTCTGTCTTCTACCGAACAGCGAACGATAGAACGAAGACTGCAGTATCGGTGACTACCGCCAAAATATGTAGTTGGGTTTGAGCAAACAACCATGAATTGATCGTTCGTTCTTCAACTACTTTGAAACCAGTCTTTCTCTGCTTTGGTAACTGGATATTATCACCTCGCTTTCACCTGATTACTCAATGTCGAAAGTTTCCATTGTGTATGATCATTACTGTTCGGAATATTATTTAATATTACTCTACATATTATTACTGTTTGCGTAAACTGATTGATTTAATTTTGTTTTAGAATGAACTCGGTCTAAATATGTTAAAATTGCTCTGTAGATATACTAAATAATAACCTCGGCCTGTAAGCAGCTGATGAGGAGCTAACGAAGTAAATGATGGTACCATTTCATTCTGCAAAAACTATGGTTCTTCCTTTATTCAAATTCATTAAGCGGAACAAGTGCATTAAATCATAATGCGATTTGGTGAGAGGGGAAGGTTTTTCTCATTGCTGATCTGTTGCATCATCTGTGGCGACCAATCCCTGCACGCTACGAAGCCAACTTGAAATTAGACAGCATAGTTTAAACATCGGAAAATCACCTGACTTACCATGCCTTACACTATCCTCTCTCCCGAAGGAACGCTGCCCACAGTGCTAGGTGACTCTGTCCGCAGGACTTGCCTGAACTAAGGCTTGTTGCCGAAAAGTTTTAAGTCCACTGAAGTGGGTGACTAGTCTATGAGCTGGATTGAGTTCCTGGATCCTACAGGTGCAGTCACTAGGTACTTTCACTTTCTGGTCCTTCCCAGAATATATGGGATTTAAGGACCCTCCCCTTAGGTGGCGCCTCCTTTAGTATCATTATCTTGTCTCCCAGCTCCACGGGTGATCCATGCGGTTTCCTGTCATAGTATTTTTCGGTACCTCTGATTTGTCTAAAGTACATCTCTAGTTATTTGGTCTGCCTTGTTCAGGTTTTGTCTCAGTTTGACTATGTGTTCCGACGGTATCAGTGTGTCATCTCTTTTTGTGTTCGAAGTCATATCAGCTAGCAACCGGAGTCCTCTTCAGGTAATTATATAATGAGGCATTTGACTTGCAGCTTTGTGAATGCCTCCTCCGTATGCCATTAAGCACTGAGAAAAGGACTGGTCCCATTCCCTTGGGAGGTCTACATATGCCTGCAGAACTGATTTCAGCGCCCGGCCGGTGAGTTCGACAAAACAATTCCCTTGTGGGTAGTGTGAGGTTGTGCGTGTTTTCTGGATACCCACTGTCAGACAGAGTTCGCCGGTAACGATACTTTCGAAGTTGGATCCTCGATCTGAGTGTAATTGAAGTCATGCCCCACAGCAGCTGACCTAGCGATCGAAAGTTGATTATGCTGTCGTTACAGGATCAATTTGTGGAATCGCGGTATCCTGGCACCAATTTGTAAGATGGTCTATTGTAACTAATACATAGCTACTATTTCTAGAATTTACTGGGAGAGACCCAACTAAATTTATTTGTACTAAGTCATTTGGATGGCTAGTTATAATGGGTTCTAAGGGCCTTTAAGGGTGCCTAATTATATTTGAGCGGAGCCTTGACAATTTGGCACACCTCTCAGGAGTCAAAAATATCTACGATATCCTTTCTCTGATGAGGTCACCACTTCACGTCTAAACTACTAGGATTTGACTGCGAAAAGGGCTACACATCAAGGTGTATAACTCTAGGTATCGACACACTCTGGATGAGACGACTCAGCATTAATCTAACATTCTTCTTTAAAGTCTTGCATAAAATATCATTCTCAGACAGCGAGGAGATACAGTTCTCACCGGAAGGCTCCTGCGACCTGCGTAACCAAACGTGCACAGTATCTAGGAAAAACTGTAAAACAGCACTCCGTGCAAACTTCTTCATAGTCATGTATTCTGAAATCTGGAACATTTTCCCCCGGAAATAAGGATCTGCCACTCTATTATAAGCTTTAGACGCCTGCTATATAAACTGTTTCATCCCAATGACTATCCCGACCAGACAGCACCACTTAGTTCTAAAACGCATCAGTTATTAGAAAACTATAACGCTTAGACTCGTTACAGTATATTATGATACTAAATAAACTCTAAATAAACACTAAAATACCTTTAAGCGAACAATATTGTTTTCAATTAGATCTCATCAGGCTTAACTCTAATATATATAAGTTTACGAATAAAAATTCAAATATAAACCAATCATGGTCTACTACACACAGCTGAGGCGATAGGCATTCGAACTATCAAACCTAAACTATGCATTCAAAAGAAGTTAGTACAGCCATTACCCCTCCTTCGCCGGCCTATTAAGACATAACCAATTAATGACTTCTACACCACCCCTTGTTTATATTTTCAACCCCTTTCTTATCATCCCTTAATCTTATCTTTATTATAAACGTGTTTCATTACCTTCCCTTACAATCTAACATTACTTAATCGGTTCATTTGTTTTTACTAGCCTTTATCGACTACTTTCACCTGAACAGTTGTTTGTTTAATCATGCTGTTTTTCATTATTCGTGTTATCACAGATTGCCTCACTTTTTCATCCTTATTATTGATAAGACCATTTTTATTATTGCTATTACTATTATTATTATTATCATTACTACTATTATGACGAATTGCACAATTTATATTCACCATCGTATTATCCTATAGACAAAACACCATGATTGGTTTATATTTGAATTTTTATTTGTAAACTTATATGTATTAGAGTTAAGCCTGATGAGATCTAATTGAAAACAATATTGTTCGCTTAAATGTTTTGTACTAAAATACGTCGCAAAAATACATTAAAAAAGAACTAGAATATAGGTAATGTTTACTATACACTGTAATACATTCTATATAAACATTTATATATGCAAAGAACCTTAATGTTCTTTTGATGTTCACATACATTCTCCTTCTGGTATTCTGCTGCTGAGCCTACTCTTCTACTTACCTTCTGGTCGAGGTCGAACAACCCCATATTTAAACTGAAATGAATCTGGACTCCAGACCATTTAACTCATAACCACTCAAATTCCATGAACGATCCCATGCTATCACTTGAAGACGCTGGCAAACATTCGGTACACGGAGTATTCATGAAGAAGCAACTGGTTTTCAAACAGTTTTCAATGTATTACTCAACTTACGTTAACAGCCTGTCATGCTGACACAAATGGCACCAATGGAGAGCTCTGGAATCAACCTCGGCCCTATTTAATGCAGTAAAACAATCCAACATGACCTAATTTAGTTTTCGTATCCGCGGTCAAATTTCTTTCCTATTATAAAATTACGATTAGACTGCTGAAAAAATGGAATAAATATATCACTGATCTCGACATAATACATCAACGAACATTAACTCAAGGATGCTGTTCACAACAAAGTTATATAGGAGAATTGACTTCAAGCTTTATTTTTCCCAGATATTTGTATTACATTTACGTGATATCTGTCATACTGTCATACCATATAAGGAGGGGACATCTGAAGCCCTACTTAGGGTTCTCAATAAAGCAGGAATTAGGGTGGTTGCACTCAAACCTACAAATTCTATCAGAGAAAAGCTCTATAGGTTAAAGGACCCTGAAGATTCACCCAAAGAAACAAAATAATGTAATTTACAAAATACCTTGCAATGACATAGGTAAAACTAGTAGGTTGGCGGCAGTCAGACTGTCGGAACATAGGAATTTAGCTGAGGTTAGAATGCTTAACCCCGAGAAGATAAGTAATTTAAAAAAATAATAACTCAGCAATCGCACTGCATGCATTAACACACAACCACACAATAGGGTGAGAGAGGGTTAAGATTCTAAGAAATAATATAGGTAGGGGGGAGAGAGATTGATTACTGAATCCTGGTTCGTTGAGTCTACACCCAACACCTGCAACAGAAATGACTCAATGCAAATACCAGAGGTATGAAAGATATTATAACCACCAGGAAAATCAGAGGAGGATAATAAATTAACTTAAAATTCTATTTCAATTCAAGCACATCATAACATTCTAACAGGTTACTTATTTTCACTATAAAAACACTCGTTTTATTTCCCATCTGATTGTATTTGATCCATAACACTCATAATATTATTTCTGAATGTACATTATCCTATATTGATTTTTATTCAAATGTCAAATCATCAATTCCACTCATGTATATAAATGAAGTAAAACGTTGTGTGAGTGATTGACGTGGTATGATTATGAGCAGTAATAAATTGTCCTCGAAACATGGTCATCAGTTAATATTACTGTATAACACTGTGTGATTTATCAAAATAAAATTTTATCCATAATGATGTTATACTCTACCACAGTGCACAAGTTTTATACTTATATCATTAGGACAGAGAACTTGCATGAGTTCGAGATACAAGGCAGTCAGAGTGAAACTGAGTTGACAAGTAAAGTATTCTTAAGTTTTTTATGAATTCAAGTGATTAATGCTGAGTTGTATGTACTGAAGGAATTTCTTCTTTATGTCACCTAGTCATGACCTTTCATCATCCGTCATACAATGCATAATTTAGTATTATTTATGAATTCATCCTTACAATTGACCTTATGGTTTGCATCTGCACCTTCGTCTTACTGGTAAGCTCCAGATTAACGCTGGAGTATTCTATTTCAAAAGAATGGATAATGAACAAAGAGTGCTCTTTTCGATAACTTCATCATCAGGCTCTACAGTTATATATACATCATAGTGAATGAATGAATTAGTATTATTAACAAGATTAATGGTGTTTAAATAACATCGAATCAATAATATTGATAGATTACAGCTGAATAGCATCAACATAAAATAAGCTGAATGTCAGAAAAATTAGGAAAGATAATATTACAAATTCATGAGTTTATAGTTTCTACTGAAGGTCAGTGCAGTAGTAGGGGCTGGACTTGCTTCTTTTGAACACAGAGCACTGGTTGTTTGAGGCGAATTGCAATAGCCTCTGCTGTTTGAAGCATGTGGTGCTTCGATGATTTTGGCAATTTATTAGGCACCCGGTAGATTATAGAGAAGGATTCTTCTACGCTGGCTTTGTGGCCGGTTTGCACCAGATGGTCCAATATCGAATTGTTGATGGTTTATACTACACATTTATTTAGCCATAGTGGGATATGTTCTCACTATATCAATCTTTCTAAAGACTATGAAGGAAGCTGCCTATCTGAGAACGATTTGACATTTCATATCAACAGATTATTCTAAAATAGACTGTAAAATAGTAGAAATTGGCAGCAAACTGACGTATGATGATGGTCAAATTCAAAACCGTTTTGTTTGATGGCGACTTACTGTTGAATCGAGGGTGCACATTTCGTCCTATTCGAGTCTCATCATCTGAACATGGCGTCATTCTAAATGAATAATGCAGTTCGTATCATAACGCAAAGGCTCTACCCACCGTTTTGAATGATAAAGTTGTGGGAGTTTGAGTTTCAGGTGGAACAGCATCACTTGCTGGGGATACAGGTATATCAAGCTGACAACCCCTAACGTCAATGAAATACGCATCCCGGATTCCACTGTCAATCATTATCAACCAAGCTAACTTCATGTCCAATTCTTAGACATCGTCAAAGCTTCCAAAAAAGGAACCGACATGCCAAGATGACCACGGTATATCGGTTCAAGTCGATCAGTCAACCGAAAACGCAAGTTATCCTAAAAGTAGAGTAATACAAAACTCTTACATTGAAATTATCGTTTGCAAAAGTTACTCATATTTCGCTTCTTTTATCTTCATTTCATGCTTTATAAATTGTTTCACAAGGGTGTTAATTCCTCCTGTTTGCAACAGGAGGAATTAACAGCTCCACAGCTCCATCATTCAGGATGTTTTGAAGAACATATTACCCATATATACTACTTACAAATTCCTATCAGTAATACACTCCACTCTTTACCGTTTGATTCCGAAACTTAAGAGAAATGTTATGCAATTCTTCTTGACCTGTATATATGATATTAAATCATGCATATCTTTTTTAAAAAGTACAGTTTCTCCTATTATACTTCTTTTCACAATGACTTTTGTTCTAACTGTTCTAACTCCATTGCCAACTGAACTGAATAAATCCGTTGCTACTGTGTTATGTCTGCGCCTGTTAATTACTATAATGGTAATGAACTGGACTGGTACACTAATACGTCTATTTGTCCGTTGCACCTTCCGAATCACTGAGCCACACAAATATCAAAAGACAAAGGATGACCTGTGACTGTAAGATATTGTATTATACTGTACATTTATCAGGAAACAAAACATGATACTTACACATTTTCTTTACCATAATAAAGCAGGCTGACAACCGTGAGAATGGACTTTTCTTATGGCCTGGAAATGTGTATTCTGATTGATTAGTAATCTGACAGAGACCAAGGTGAGACAAAAGACGATAAAAATGATCACACACTAAATCACAATATGCGTGAGAAATGATACATTCTATACTAGTAACTCCATGATAAGATAAATCACACGATTCGTGAGAAAGGATGATATGCTATTTTGCACTGAGTCCTATCACTAACACACTGGAATGTAATATAAGCGTACACACGGAGCCACATATTTTCTACAGTGTATAACAAAACTCACTGATAGTAATTTTGTTCCTCAGTGTAGAGTGTTTCACGAACCAACATCATTTGGAGAATTGTTGAAAACTTGTTGTACTGGACAGCTGCTTCGTTCTAGTTTCTCACTGTTGAGCGGTTCACATCCATGATCGTGCCGGGAATCAAAATCAGTGCATTCATGTTATCGACCACCGACTACCAATGGAGTGCGACCGCACCAATGACCTTGAAACGCTCACTAAGCAAGTTAGTGAAACCTGGCAAATAATGCTGTCGTTATTAATAAAATATGCTCATCGAAGTGCTATGCTGTTTAATGGAATTTCTGGCAAGTTTCAGCTTAGGTTTTGGAAAGATTAAGTTACGCTTTAAGCCAAGGACAAGTTGAGGTCTGGTTAACCTAACAAAGGCGAGTTTGATAACAATTAGTTTAGGGATATTTTCACGTTACGGTTAGGTTCAAGAAAGATTAAGGTTATTGTTATGGCTAGAATACCTGAATAACTAGATGCATAGAATGTTGTTAAATTTCTCTGTTGGTATAAGAATAGAACTTGTGCACTGTGGAGGTAGGGTATAATTCCATTGTGGATAGAATTTATTTTGATAAAGTCTCACAGTGTTATACAGTATTATTTACTGAATTTACAGAATTTATTTCTCAGTAAATGTTATTGTAAAGCACATGGGACTTTATCAAAATAAATTTTACCCACAGTGGAATTATCTTCTGTTGATACTCCAACCGAAAACTGAGAGCTATTTTTATCACATATGAGAGAAAGGTATCCTCTCTAACACGTTTCTACAGTTTTTATGCATCATTATTTCATAAATGTATGTATTCCATACACCAAAATGCCTCCTTCGTGCGATTGGTGGGTTCGAGGTAATTTGCCGATAATCATATGATTATGAGCAATAGTTTGTGCTCGAAACGTCATCAGTTAATATTACTGTGTAACACTGTGCGATTTATCAAAATAAAATCTTATCTATAATGGAGTTATGCTCTACCACAGTGCTAAATTTTTATACTTATGCCAATCGGAAGTTAGTGGTGCTTAAAGCTTAACGTCGCCATGTTACTAGGACCGTTCAACAGTTGAGCTGAAGTTCAATGAAACTTTTATATATTCACGAGATACAGCTATTGATAACTAATGGCAACAATGAGCATTCAAACTACCCTGTAGGGGAGTAAATAGCGAAGTCGGTAACGGAGCAAATATTACAATAAAAATTGAAGTTAATGAAATAATTATGTAACAGTATATCATAAAAAAATACACTTGACGAGTTACAGAAATTAATAGTTACTTGATGATACAGTTAAAGTCTGCTGCTACAAATCAATAATAATATAATCCACAGAAGCGTTCACTGCTACAGTCGTGTCTACCAGTAGAAGCTGTCCACCAGCTGTTTAATAGTTGTCGGCTGAGAGTGAGAGGTTCCTGCAAAATCCAAAGGATACAACACGGTAAGTTGCAGTGAAGCAAGTAGACAGTGTAGACCAGTGAGACGGCAAAGAGTAGGACACCACACTCTATTTTGGATTGTACTCCAAAGTTATGTATATTTTACAATGAATCGTATTAAACAAAAGTTATGCACAATGTTTCCGTTTCTAAGGTTTAACAAAAAAATCTGTACAATTTTATTGTTTCAGACTCCACAACCCTGTCACGATCTTTATTTTGTCTTGGCAAGTATTCATAACTCTGACGTGAGTGGACAAAAATTCCAAAATAATAAGATGTGACCTCCTGTTCAATTTTATTTCTTTGTAGGAGCTCGAACAAGTTTACCCAGTGAAGGGTTAAAATTTATATTTACTTCATCATTGCTTAGAATTGATTTTTACATGTGTCTACTTACTACTCAGTGTCTCACGTTTGTAAAACAAATCCTGACCATACATAGTTCATACAAATAAATAGTGTAAGGTCAAAATTTACTCACACTTTCGCCATGTACTTCATGCACTTCATGCTTTCTTTGTGTTCTTGTTTTCCAAAAACTCCCTTTTACTCAAAGATTTTTCACCGTCACACCACACACCCCTACATTCTTCCTTCTGATAATGCTTGGCTGCGTATTTGCTTGACCTTGTTCTCATGAAAGTCCTTTGGATAACAATAATCTCAGTCAACTCATATAACTCAAAATCTGTGATTTGTAATGTCTTATTTTCACTCTACTACAATATGTTATAAAAAAATTCATTTTGAATTTTATGCATCACATGAGCTTTTGGTTTATTCCTCTGAGATTTCTTAAAACAAATCTACATCTCATAAATGCAACTGAGAATTATTCAAACAATGAAACACATCGATTGATTACTAAGGTGTGATCAGTATTATGCGTCTACTCCTCTGTGTTAGGACAAATTGAATTCTATCAGTCAGGTTTGTTATGTAGTCACTAAGCTAAGTAGCTCACCATCATGGTGCACTGTAAACACGTTTTGTGCTTGTTGACACTTGTTATTTTGAGCGTTTTACGTTGATTTTCAAACAAGGTCTCCGGAGGAGAGGTTAGTACTATAATTCCCAGTTATCCCTGTGTTCTCCCGCCCGGTGTCGAGCGAAAAACACCATAGTTACGCTTAGCATAAAAATGAGCACCTCATGCCAGGCACTCCATTAACGCTCCCGCAGCGGTAGGTGTTTTCTCAACCCCCCACTGTCCGGTCTCAACCAAAACATGGATGCTTCCCAGATGGCACATTACTGCCCCATCTCAGCGGGTCATGGCCACTCACATGATCTGGTCACACAAATGCACATCCACCTTGCATGTAGCACACGACCATCATTCTCGGATCAGGGACAATTGTTTGACTAGGTCATGCTGATTATTTACAAGCATCAAAAAAACAAACAAAATATTCTGAAAATGAAATATCTTGTTTGACCAGATGTCTAGATCTCAGAGATCATCAACCTATCTCTGGTTTCATAAGATTAAACCTTATACACAGAATACTATGCATAGTAAATGACGCAGAACAACAGAAAACGCTTGGGCAATACGACTGTTTATTCATCAAGTGATAGTGAAACTGATTTACAATGGTTAATCACTGCCAAAGTAGTCTGTAAATAAACGTTAATAGAATGTACAATAACACTTCTAAACTTATTTCTCCAGTCTTCTACCAATCAGTTTACGATTAAGCAACGATAGCCTTCTTGTCTTCCACCGGCCAGGTTAAACTTTAAGCTGCACTAACTACCGATCAGCGAACGACATCGAATGGTCCAATGAGATTCACGGACGTGAGTTCAATGTTTTATTGCGCTTGATTCGTTTCAAATGCGTGCTCTAACGAGGTTACGCTTGCAGTTCGAGGAGGATAAGGTTTTGCAGTATTGACTGGATTTAGGGTTGCTTAGGAAGGAGAGGATTTATTCATGTGGTGGTGTGATGAGTTAGAAACGCTTTAGCAGGTCGACTACTGATGGATATATACATCGTTGTGAAATTTGTCTGAGACGAGATAGCATTAGAGAAGGTAAGCTGATAATTTTAATAATTCGTAGGAACATTTTTTGCTAGGTTGTATCTCTCCTTAACGCAGATTTTTTATATTTGCTACTACTGGTTTTGTAAACAGCTTGTGAGAGCCGCAGCTGCTGAAAACGAAAATAACCTCGTTTCAATAGTTCAGTGGTACCAGCACTGCAGAGACATCGCCTCATGGAAAATGGAGAGAATTACTTCGTTGTTAGGCGGAGAAGGTGCCGTCGTGCACGTGGACGAAACTGTGTTACTGAAGAAAAAATACAACCGTGGTCGTCAGCGAGCCAACAATATTTGGGTAATTGGTTTATATGACACCTTCCTACGGAAAGGATTCATGGAGAGAATACCAGATACATAGGCAACTACTTTAATGCCTATTATTACTAGACTGGTGAAACAGGGATCAATAATGCATATAGATGGATGGAAGGGTTATAACTCTCTGTCGTCTCTTGGATACATTCATCATAGAGTGAACCATTCCAGTGATTTTGTCGATCCTATTACGAGGACACATACAAATTCTATTGAAGGATTTTAGAGGAAAGTGAAAAATATGATTATGGCTATAAATGGATCTCAAAAGGATCTCATATATAGTCATTTGGATGAATATA